>OU343161.1:82069611-82589611 GCA_910595825.1 Philhelius pedissequus | reverse complement strand
GTTAAACAAATAACTGTATCACTTTCTTCTTGTTTCAGAACTATTTTTGATATTGTATGTGTCTCATATTTTCTGCTTCATCATTTATAACCAGCAACCAGAATTTCGGAAAAAGAAGCCGCCATGACAAGTAGATCGTACAATTCCATGAAGTTTTCCACCACGTTCAGAAAGTCAAACACCCAAAAAAAGTCAAAAACCCATAACAAGATTTATTTTATTTTATTATTATTTTATTTTTGTGGGACAATTTATGATTTTTACTTGCGGCATAGGTACTAAGGGCAAGTTTTGCATTTGGAAAAAAAATCGAACTCGAGATTTTAATCAAAGTTGACATTACGATGATAGAGAACACTAAAAAAGTGGGTCCCGCAATTCCGTCTGTCTATCTGTAGAACGATCTACAGCCTAACCGGCTGAACCGATTTTGTTCAAACTTTGTGCTCAGGTGTTTTAGGTGATTGTACCAAAATAGATTTTTGAATCTTTGTTTTAGCCCAAAAATAACGGTACTTGCCTTACAAATTTTTCTACCATCTCTATTATCTCGAAAACGGCTCTAACGATTTGATAAAAAATTTTTTTTTTTAATTTTAAGAAGAAATGTAAAAACAATACAAACGCATGTACGTAGGTTTTGCTTTCGTTCTTTTTTTGTGGACTCTGCTTTTAATTTTTGTTTTTTTGTGACCTTTGAATTCCCCTAGAAAAATATAATTCACAGTGTTTGAAATTGGTGTGTATACTACTTTGGGTGTGGTCTACATTTTAGTCAAAAATGTTTTTAAAATATTTTGTTATTAACGGTACCTGCCATACAACCATTTTATTGATTTTAGACTTTCTCATAAACGGCTCAACGGATTCCGATCAAGATTCTCATGCGTAAGCTCCTTCAAATTCTAAACATTACTGCATTTTATAATTTTTGAAAAATATTTTTTTTAAATTAAAAAAAATATTTTTTTTTTGCAAATTCAATATTTCGAAAACGGGTAGACGATTTTTTTCTGAAATTTTGATTTTAAATTTATATTATCAAATATTTAATATATTCATACCAATTTTTTTTTTAGAAAAAATTTAAGAATTTTTATATAAATATAAAAATTAAGTGAAAAATGAATTTAAAAATACATTTAGCCGTTTCTATTAAGAATCTTTGGCATATAATGTTATCGAACATAGGAGCAAGTACGTGCGACCCAGTCGTGTATTTTATTTTACTTCACTTTATTAATCAATTATATTAAATAAATTTCATTAATTAAATAAGCTTAAGCATAAATAAATAAATAAATAAGTTTCCATACAAAAATAGTGGGTTGGGGTAAAAATACTGTATGGGTCATAAGACTGTATTTAAAATACTGTATCTCAAAACACTGTGTTTCAAAATACTGTATGTACAAAATACTGTATGATCAAAACACTGTAAGTCAAAATTCTGTTTTTCAAAATTCTGGGTTGTCAAAATTCTGTATTTCAAAATTCTGTATCTCAAGATTCTGTATTTAAAAATACTGTAAATAGACTGAAAAATAAAAATCGTTTTGATAATGTAAAAAAGTGTAAAACCAAATCAAAATTAATGGTATCTTGTTCTTATTTTCTCTTTCTCATTAATTAATGTGTTCTGGTTTTATATTTGTTTGGATTTTCAAAATATGATATATACATACATAAATCGAGTTCTGCTTTTTGTTTTTCTTTGCAATGGAAGTTTAAGAACGGAATTATATAAAAATACAGTATTTTTGGATACAGAATTTTGAGATATAGCTATTGTTTTGCTCATACAGCATTTTCAGATGAAGAATTTTGAGATACAGTATTACGGGATACAGTATTTTGCTAAGATACAGTATTTAAATTTACAGTATTTTGAAATACAGAATATTAACTATACAATATTACGACCATACAGTATCGAACATACAGTATTTTAAAATACAGCATTTCGACCCGTTCCCAAAAATAGTTTATACGTTAAGGATAAAATAATTGTGTTAGATTTGGTTTCAATCCATTTTGTTTTAAATTAACGTATTTACATTTATAAACAAAAAAAACTTCTTTAAATTTTTCTTCGAGTTTTCATTAATGCAAAATTCTTGACTATAGCTTCAGTGTCGATAGATTCAGTTCTTTCTTGCTCTACAGCCATATTACCTAAATTGTTTAACCTCATTGTGCGCAGCGTGGATCTTAAATAATTTTTGATCAGCTTTAATTTTGAGAAGCTTCTCTCACAACCTTCATTGATTATTGCAATTGTCAAAAACAACTGAAGCATTATAATTTTATTTAGCAGACTTACTTCTAGTCTAGCCTGCACTGTACGGTATATTTAAGCAATTCAAGTGGTCTTGTATTAATTAAATTAGTTTATGTTTTTCTGATGAACATACAAAAGTCCTTAGCCGTTCGCGTTGGATTTTAAAATCTTCTTTATAAGCTTCATGCTCATAAGATGCTAGATCTATATTGCAGTCAGTGTTAACATCCAGTTAATGAAATATTAATAAGAATATAAATAAGAACCAATCTCTAGTCGCGATAACACAGCCTGCACAAAACGCAGCTGCAAGGCGTATTGAGAACAAAATAACCTTGCTAGAGCCAGAGAGCAGCCTATGTAGAGTCAAGGGTAAAACCCCTGGTCGCGATAGAATTTCATACCCCATGCTCAAAAATCTCCCAGTTACAGCTAAGTTAAAACTTCTCGATTTATATAATAATATCTTCAACAAAAGTATAATTCCACAGAGCTGCAAAATAGCTGTCGTTATCCCAATTGCAAAACCAAAAAAAAGAAATTGACATAATCGTCAGCTACCGCCCCATATCTTTGTTGCCATGTACATCAAAAATCGTTGAGAAAATAATAGCCAATAGAATTTTTTGGTTCACTGAATTAAAGAACCTTCTAAGTTTCCATCAAGTAGGGTTCAAACCAAAAAGGGGTTGAGTTGACGTCCATCTTCACATTGATTACGTCATATCTAATGCTTTGTCTGCTGGAAACTACGTATGTATATTCGCACTTGATCTCGAAAGGCATTTGACCGAATAGGCATTCATCTTTTACTAAGCAAATTAAAACAATGGGGAATCGGACCTAAAATTTATAAATACATAAAAGCCTTTTCAACGAATAGAAAATGTTCTGTTAAAATAAAAACAACTTTTTCCAAAATCGTTTCATTCGAAAACGGTATCAACCAGGGATCACCGCTTTCTGTGATACTATTTTCGATCGCTTTTGAAGAGTTAAATACAATTACTTCAAAATACAAAGAACAAGATCATTGTATCTATGCAGATGATGCATTTATTATTTGTAAGCACAATGACCTAGAAAAGACTAAACTTTTGTTTTTAAATCTGCTCAAAGAAATTAACGACTGGTCCACTATTTCTGGACCAAAACTGTCAATTAACAAATGTAAAATTCTCCATGTATGTAGAAAAAAAAATTGTACCAATATTGATCTAGAGTTAATAATATAAAAATTGAAAATGTTGTTAATCTTAATATTCTTGGGCTTATTTTCGACAACAATTACAATTGGAAAAATCATTGCAACTATTTAAAAAATTCACTAGCAGCAAGGCTTAGCATGATTAAGTATCTTTCGTTTAAAAAGAGTAAGGTACATATTAATTCTCTTTGCTATGTAACAAGAATGCTAATATTAAGTAAAATAGATTCTGGCTTAGCCTTATACGGATCCTGCCCAAAATCAACGAAAAATATCTTTAAATCGATCTATAGTCAAGCAGCAAGGAGGAGTATTTTCGCTTTCCCAACGAGCCCGATTAAAAATATACTCGCTGAAGCTGGACTACACACAGTAAAAGAACAATGTCAGTAGAAGAACGAATCAGTGATTGACAAGGACGTAATGCAAACTCTATCCCACAAACGAACCAGATTTATATCTTCCACAATCCGCCCCATTTTGGATGTGGGCAAAAAACTGGAAATACCTTTTAAACGCTATTCCAAATATTCACCATCACATCCTCCCTGGGTCTTAGACAGCAGCTCCATAGATCTTAGTCTATCCGATCTTAAGAAACAAAATACCAACGCAGACGTTTATAAACAAATTTATCTTGAAACCGCATCAAAACTTGAACTTGGAATTTTGTATGCTCAGACGGTTCCAAAAACCAATACACTACCTCATTTGCTGTTGTATCAAATGACGGCAACATACTTGTACAAGGAATTTTACGAAATATATGTTCCATCTTTACTGCGAAAGGAATATTTAAAGCTGTAAAAAAATGTTCCAATACTTCAGGAAAATGGACGATCTGTTCTGATAGCCTTTCTGTACTAAAAGTAATCATGAATCCAAAACATAACTCTCTATTTTTTTTATTAGAAAACCCTCCAAAATAAAACTATTGTGGACCCCTGGACACGTTGGAGTACAGGGTAACGAGCTGCCGGATAAGGCTGCTAACGACACTTGTCTTGCCCCAGTCTATTGTTTTGACTAATATATCTACCCAACGTGACTTAAAATGGTCAGTTCACAACAAATTACTGGAAACTGAAATCAGGGAATGGAAAGAATACCACCACCACTACACAAGGATCAATCCAAATAAAATACGTGCTATCTACCCTACACAAAATCCAAAAGAAATGATAGCGAACTTTGTCCGGCTTCGACTGGGTCATACTTGTCTAACACATCAACATCTACTGAAAAAAGAATTACCACCGACTTGCCCCAACTGCCAAAATCACCATCAGCCATCTAATTGGTCCTTGCCTCCACTCATCAAGCGAAATATTTAAAAGAATCAATTCGAAACCAAACATTATAGATATATTACAAGAACCTACCCAATCTAATATTGTAACTATAAATAAATTACTAAATTTACTTCATATTAAGCTATGATTTCATATTTTTACCAAAGAGCCGATAGTATTAAGCTGCTAGTGCTCTTATAACTTATTTATTAATAGTATATTTTTTATATGTTATTGATAAAAAATAAATAAATTTAATGCATGCTTCAAATAGTCTTCTTTGTGCCGGCATGTCAAGAAGTTGAAATTGAACTCAAATATGAGAGTCGCATTGCAGTAGTGCTAAGCAATGGCCAAATTTCTGCTGATGTCTCGACTGCATTGATATCCTTCCCGGCAAATTAAGTTAACAACGTCGAAGGAGACTTTACCAAAGTAAAGTGTTAACCAACATTGTAAAAAATTAAAAAAAATCTCAATTGGATGTGTGAACGGGCAATACTAGCAGCGAAGAAAAAAAGAAGGTCTTTGATAGCTTGGTAAACGGTCTTTGTTGTTTCTTTTTGTGCCGGAAAACAAACCGAAAAACATTGTTTATCATATCACTCTCTCCTTATTTGTATTCCATTCAAATAAATCAAATTAAGATTTGAAATATATGTGTCTTATTATAGCTCTGCAGTTGATTTGAAGGAGTTAAATTGGGGCGTGACGAAGTTCGCCTGGTCCGCTAGTTTAATAATAAATTGCCTTTAATTATTTTAAAAATATTTTAGTTAAAAAAATTAAACTAGAGATGGTCATTTGTACTGCTTTCAATAACATAATCTACACTACACACTTAACTGCATCATTCAATGAGTAAGCTAAAGTAGTTCTCCCTCCGCATTAAAATCATTCGTCATTTTTGTATCTGAGTATTAATTTCCGCTATAGTTTCCGCTACAGATGATATAAGTCCTCATGCATGTGTATGTTGTACGAGTATGTATAGAAACACCTGTTAATAACGTACATTCAAATCGGGGTTAGAGATTAATTTCAAAACTAAGCCACAGTAGGATTTTATATAAACAGCATATCAATCTTTGAACATAATGTATGTTTCACTTTGCATTTCAATCTCGTGGTGATGATGATTGGAAAGTTGTTGCAAAAACAACTTGTACAGGATTAAATGGATAGGTACCTACATAAATAATGATTCAAGCTCTATACTTTTGCTATTTGGGTTACATGCTTGATTATGCGAACCTAGCCAACGCAACGTAGCTGCGAATTCGCGTGCCAGGTGATTCGTAAGTACGTATAAGAAACACTACATGTATTTTCTAGACTTTAATGGATATGTTTATGTACGATTGAATTTATGTACGAAAAACTCAAAATAGTGAAAAGTCTAATACTATATTTGGCAAGTTAAAATTTGTGGCGCAAAATTTTAAACAACTAGGTATTAAGATAGAAGTATTAAGATGATACTAATCAAGCATTTTCGAATTTTAATAAACTGTACTAAAATTTTCCTAATTTTAACCATTTTTAAAATTGCACAGAAAAGAGTGGTGTTAATAAAAAAAATAAATATCTACAACAAAAGAGAAAAATTGCCTTTCCTTGCTTGGTTAACTGCCAGCACCCTTGTATTCATCGAATTCACATGCCTGACGATAAATTCTTGAGGAATTGCATTCCACTCTTCTTCAACTGCGATTCGCAGCTCTGGAAGAGTGGAAGCCTTGTAGGAGCAGGTACGATGACACGACCGTCTTTAGCCGCGTCACACGAATGTAGAATTCGGTGCAGTGCATTAACGCCCCTTGAATTATTACCGGCGGGAGTTAATTCTCAAAAAAAAAGGAAATAACCGCCGAGGGGTTTAATTCCTTTTAAAAGTGGAAATAAGGCCCACCTCAGAAACGACTAATTGTTACTGCCTTTTGGAATTAATAAAGCCGATCTTGGCTTGAGAAATAAAGCCGAGTCCCACTATTAGTTTATTTTTTTGGCAGTTGCATGAAGTGTTTTTTGGCAATTAGGTTCACCGCGTACAAAAAGTTCGGTGCCTGCTTGGCCCAATATAGGATTTTGGGTGGGTTCAAATTTGGGTATATGCAAATTTTGTTTGGATTTGAAGATTTCTTTTTAAAAAGTTCCAAAAAAAATGTTCATACCCAAACTTTACCCACTCCAAATCCTATATTGGGCCAAGGTGGGGGGTTGCAGGGCGGCAGCACGGCCACCCTTACGCAACAAGCTTTCTGTACGTGGTGGTTTAAAACTTGAATTAAAACCCGTCAGGATAAGGAATTAACCGGTTGTTAGTTCTAATTTAAAGATGAATTAACACCCGCGGGGGTTATTTCCTTTTTTTTTGGGGAATTAACACCCGCGGATGATAATTCCGTGGGCGTTAATGTACTGCACCGTAGAATGCCTTTTCCATTACTTTTAAGATACTCCAAGACTTAAAACTTTTGTGCATCGGTATCTCCTGTCTAATCCTATCCCATTCCATTTTCCTAAGCGCTCGCACTGTGATTAAACATTTTAAGGATAGTCAAAACCCATTTATTGCGCGCAAAATTCTAAAAAAAAGCCTAGGTATTCAATGGTTGGTTATGAAGTTCGAGTTACCCGACTTAGCCCCAAATGATATCTCAGCGAAACACGAGATCTGTCGATAATATTGATATTCCAAAAATGTACGCCATCGGTAAGCCGGTAAATTTGGCCGATTAATCCGTATAAGCAGGATTTGCTCAAAAGAGTCAGCGATTGATGGGCAGCAATAGTTCATATTCAGATATAGCTACAAGTATGCATTTAAGGCGGATACTAAATTTAGATCTATTTCAGCCCAAATTGGAACTCTATGATGCTCCAGCATTTAAGTTGGGGCTCTCCTCTGGAAAATAAAAAGAGAGCATTTGGTATGCTTTATGTTCTTTTCTATTACTTTCAGTTATTCTTACAGAAAATATTTCATGGAACATAACTCACTGAGTTTTACTGCCGTAAATATTGATACGTGCAGACTCAGGAGTTGAAGGAAAACGACCATTAAACATTTCCTTAGTGACAAGGCACATTTTTAGATAAAGTTTTGTAGTACGTCACCATGCAAAATGGCAATACACACAAGGTCCACAAAGTGCCAATTTATCTAAAGAAAGTCACTTTTTGATGTCGATAATGGACACGGATATGTCGACATTAACGGTCTTTACTTTCTTTAAACAAAAAAAGTCGATTAAATTGATATCACCATCAACAAGATGGAGCTTCACACCTGATGCCGCATTGAATAATCTGCACGATTTGAATGCATGTGATGATGGTGAAACGAATTGAATAACAATTTGACACCGTTCAATTTTCTGGTTGGGTTTCCTTAATTACAACTAACTGTTTTTAGTGAAAATACACATTCGCTTCTTCCAAATATACTTCACTCATATTTAAGCAAACTTAACCTTCTGCTGTTAGCATTTGAAAATTCATATTCAAATACAACCACCATCCGCTGTTTTAGCTAATCACAGACATCTACCGGACCAGCAACCACAACTTGGAGTACAGATGCAAATCCACAATCATGTTAAACTGTAATTATTGCAGACATTAACCGCCAGTCAGTTACCGGGTAAGTATGTGAATTTATCTTACCACACACCAGTTACATGGTCTTGACACCAGGGCCCATGTTCTGTAACTTTCGAATCGATAAAAAAAGTCAAGAAACAAAAAAAATGTTTGTTTTTTTGTTAAGATGCCAAAATTACTTTTTCAATGTATCGCCTTCCATTTGAAAATCCCAGTCAAACAAATTAAAAAATTTAAGGTATCGCCTCAACTTAAATAAATCCAATTTTTCAGAGGCGTTAAGTGATGAAAAGTTATCGCCCGAGTTACAGAACATGGGCCCAGGAATATTTGACAAGTCGACGTCAGACATCGCCTTTCATTAGGCGTGTACCGATTCAAGTGCGCCAAACTAGAAAGAACCACACGGCTGAGTGTATGGTGGTCTGGATAGGAGTTTCGTATTTTGTGTTCTAGTATTGACTATAGAACCAGGGACACTGTCCCACCACTATTTATCTCCTATCATATCGAATAAGAGCTTCTCACCTAAGGTGTTCGGATTCGGTGAACAAATAACTCAGATCTATTTACCTCCCGAATGTCCATTGATGACCAGATTACCTAAACATCTCTCCCTATTTACATTAAAAGGTAATCATGCTCGAAGCAAACTCAAATGAATTATTCCAAATACCTTAATCATTCATGAATGCGGCCCTAAACGGAATTGTGTTCGAATTCTTTGTGCGCAGCAGATCAATCTTAGTATACGTATACTCCAGTTGCGGATCCCGGATTTGGCCAGGGAGGGGTCCAACAATTCAAAGGTTAAGATTCTCATAAGTTTTACCGAGCTTTAACAACACATCTTTCCCATCCTTCTTTCTCTTCCTTAACGTCACTCCCGCGCTATGTTAAAACATTTAAAGGGTAGTATAAACTCTTGAGCACGTGTAGATTATAAAAAAAAAAAAACTAAATAGTTTTTATTGCGTTAACTGTGGATTTTTGTTTGTCTCAAACCAATCCTATGAAAAAATCGAGAGTGCGTATGACCATGAAAAGAAACAATGACAAATATTTGAAACAATTTTTTTAAAAACAATAATAAAGAGTACATGGTATGATACAAGAAAAAAACGAAAGAAAACGTGGGTTGAACTACGTCACTCGGTGACAATGTGTGCGAGGGAGACAGGATAATGAAATGAAGAATATCATACTAGAGCTACAACTTCAATTGTAGCCATGTAATACGATTCAGCAAGCCGAAAATCGAGAACCGAAAAGTAAGAACGAAAGATAAAGAGAAACACACTTACCCGAGTATTCTAGTCGTTAATAATTGTCTGCTTGCATATATACATACACTCCTCGCCACTTTAATAGGACATCCCTTAGGTCTGTTTTCTGTCATTCATTGCTCCCAAACCTAAACCAATCATTTTATATTTTCAGTACAGGACTTATGGGAGAACTTTTTCAAACACACTGGTGCCTGTCGCTGAAATTCACACTGAAAATAACCCCTTAGTTACCTACAGATTGTGTATTCCACCATGACCTACTTAATGTAAATCTAAGTGCTTGTGTGCCTTCACCATACTTAATTTTTTTCAAATTACTCGTAAAGCTCATTTAATTGTTATTTACCCAAAACAAAATCCTAATGCTATTGCTTTAAGTTTTAACAAAAAATTATTTACTAAGAACCATCAAAATGCGAGGTCCAAATTTTGCGCCACTTGAATAGGACATTTTAATGAAAAAAAAAAAATTTAGACAATTTTGATTCTTTTTTTTTCAAACATTAGGAACTTAAATTTAAGCTATTAAAAGTATTTTTGATTAAAAATGATTTTTAATAGTGTGTTGCGCTACCTTTCTGCCCCAGAACTTCACACATTCGGCTTGAAAGGAATGCATACAAATTGGCCAAATAATTTAGCGAAATCGAGAACCAAGCTAATTGGATGGCTTGAGATAATTCGGGTATACTGGAAAATTGTTTTCCTGATCCATATATTTAACATTTTCAATGATGCTTAAATCCGGTGAGTATGGCGGCCAGCTAATAGTTTCACATTTTGGCTCTCTATATATACGTTTAACACCCACTCTGATTGTATTGGTGCATCATCATGTTGATAGGTCCAAAAAGGGTATGAAAGTATGAAAAGCTTTCTTTTAATGTAAAGTAGCTAGCCTTCAGGGCCTTCCAGTTTTTTTTTTCGTAAAGAAGGCTAGCCTTCAGGGCCTTCCAGTTTTTTTTTCGTCGGAGAAGACCACGCGATGCCACTCCGAAATCCAGGTCACATGTGCTCGACAAAAACTGAGGCGCCGCTCTTTTCGAACCGGGTTAAAAATTTGTATACAAGGGTCCTGCTCCTGTCGTTTATGTTTTGTTTTTTTTTTTTAGCTATTTTGGCAATAATTAGGCCAGCGTCCTTATAAGTTGTGGTTTGTCCTATTTCTGTCTCAGAAACACCCCCCCCCCCTGTGGATCCGCTAGTGAGTATACCGGTATACATTAACCAAAACGTCCATGAATAATAAAATAATATTATATATGTATTTTGTTATACGATTGCTGTATCGATTACGATATTCTGGCTAATGTGAAGCAAAATTATAAATCATTTTTTAGAAGAAGTAAATATAGTTCCGTAGTACCGACGAGCTACAATACGACAGACCCTCACTCCAGCAGTGTTAGTTTCGACTCATTCAAAACATTACCATCACTTCCCCGCCGATCTATAAAGAGGATAATGTACTACATTTGTCATTAGCTCGTCAGGCAGTACCATTGAGTGTGTTCTGTGTGTTAAGTGTTATCCCTTTAAATAGTAATGAGAAGGGAAGGACTGTGCTTAAGTGGTCATTAGCAGGATAACTTCATTAGATTTATGAGTATCTGAGAGCTTCCTAGGTCATGTTTTATGAGAGCTTCGTGAGCAATATCACACTAGTATTTACCGATGTGATTGTTTGTTGGAAGCTCTATTGTTCCAAAGGTTCCATAACTCGGCTATTGAATTGGAAAATTATATACAAAAAATTTCACCAGGATTGTATTTGTTCGATTTTGAATACTGAATCGTGTTATTAAAATTAAACAGACATTTTTGTTTTTAATTTTAATTAAATTTTTTTTTTTGGTGCCACCCCGACTGTTCCCTATACCTAATTGCCCTAAATCTATGTAAATCGGCCAAGACATACCATCTTCATCAACTTTAAATATTATGATGCTGTTCAGAGAGCCACCAGAACACTGGTTCTACTGTTTCGCCTTATCCATCCGGTACCGATCGGACACAGTACTACTGAACCGTACTCGCTCTTCTCCACCTTGAGCGATAACGTCTCGACCATACAGGAGTCGAATATCCACAGTTTTCCGGCTGACGTGGTAGATGAGCGGAACATCCCCTCCATCCTGTATCAGCCCTCGACTGTCTAAATAGTGGAATGCATCGTGAGGGATGTAGCCACTTAACCGCGCAATCTCAAAATATTCGTTATTGGGGTAATAAGCCCCAAAAATTAAGCTGTTAGTTGAGGTCATCGCTCTTGCAAAGTGCCCCCGACTCAGCTTAAACAAAAAATTATCTATTCTGTTTATTTTGGCTCCGTTGTATAAAACCAGGTTGGAAAAATATCGTTTGTACTCCGACTCTGGTGTTCTGTGTAATCCAAGGCAACGTCGAAGACACTGCCTCTCAAACACCCGAATCTTTTCCATTTGAGATGGGGCAACGTTGAACCACACCGGGCATCCATACGCAATCATCGGCCTGATGAGGGCCATATAGCAAATCACCTTCACCCTGCTGTCAAGACGAGTGCTATAAAACAATCGCTTTGTCAGGGCAAAGGCTCCCCTAGTCTTGGCCAGAGCAGCACCTATATGTCTGTCGAAATACAAGTACTGATCCAACCAGATGCCAAGGTACTTTACTACACTTTTACTCGCCACTGGATGTCCACGTGGTCCTACGATCAGCAGCTTGTGCCAGTTCTTTCTCGTATCCCTTGAGGCGATTTATTTTTTGACAAATTGTGTAAGATTTGTTTTTCCGAGTGGCAATCTTAAGTTTGGTGCGTTCTTTTGTCTCTCTCTTTTTCTCGATATTCCAGTTGTAGCCGTTAGTTGAGGTGCTTATGTTATACATGTATACTGATAGTGAACTTTACATGCATTCGAAAGTTTTGTGAATGGGATGATAATGACCCACAACATTTAACATTCCAATTGTCAGTTTGACAGCTTTTGGCCATTCACCCCGAGTCTGCGGGTTGACTGTAAGAAATAAATATGTTACGGAACTCGAATGCCTTGTACAAGAATTATAGCAAGTATAGTTTTTAATTTTTAACTTTACCTCTTCAATAGCCAATTTACATGCTGGTGAATTTTATTGTTGGTATCTAACCAACTGGTAATTACGTCCTGATAAATGACCATACACATACATATGTAAACAGGACGTATGATCTACCTATGCCTATATGTACCTACCTACAGTTAGTTCAAATAGCAAAATCATTGTTAGCCTCCTCGTTGAGGTTAATAATTCATACGTACCATCAAATACATAAAACCAAAATATTATAAATTTACAATATTTATATTTATGTATGTACGTACGAGTACGAATAAGTGAACATGTTTCTAAACAGAAATCCTGAGTGATTATCATGTTTAGTGTCAATGTTGGCTTTACCTAAACTCCCATTTGCTTACAATGCAATAAGGATTCCATAATAATGACATTCTCAAGTAGTTGTTAAATATTTGTGCGTGTGTATGTATGTTTAATATGTTTGTATAATGTATGTTATTTACGGATTATTATATACACGTATTTATGGCTGTTGTGGCAAATTGTTTGTATTTGGTTGCAAACTTGAATAAATGATGGAATCAATAAATTATAAGAAAATGGGTTTACTTAACTCGGATTATTCTTAATAGCTATGAGATTATTTTATTTAACTATTATTAGTGTAGCTACTTGTATGGTATTAATAAATATCTAGCAAATTATATGAACATGTTGGTACTCTTTATAGCTTATACCGCCAGTCCTTCTGGCCCATACAAATTAGACAACATTGAATTTTGGTTTTGCATACCTACACTATTCTACTTATATTTGAACCAATTCTATTTCTTGAGAGGATTTAAGGAGGGTAAATTTGTGTTTGTTTATACAATATTCAAAAAATTAAATATTAAAAATTTTAAAATTAAAAAAAACAGATTTTTAATTTATTGACCGCAACTGAAGTGTTTTAGAAGCCTTAAAGTGGTGAAGCTCAGTTCCAGGGTTAGAAAAATAAGCAATGATTTAGGAGAAGTCACCAATGCAATTTGGATTTGAAGTTTTGAGTATCAGAATTGGAGCGAGAGAAAATAGAGTTAACATGGCATTTCATATTCGTGTTGTACGGCTAAAGAAACAATATCTGTACTTAACAGTACGTAAAAAGTTAGGCACATTGTGTTTGGAAGTAACGATAAATGATAATACACATAAAACATTACGGCGATGTTTAAGTGATGGAAATGTTTTTCCTAAAATTTTAACAATTTTATCAAAAAATTCATATCTAAGAAAGAAAGTCTAAATACTAAGCAGCCTTTTTGGAAACTACACAACTAAAAGCTGTTCTGTTTCTTCGATGCAGGTGCCGCTCATGGGTAACTGCATTGGGGCTGATTTCCATTTTAACAGCGAAAGGCAGTATATAGTTTTGGAATATTTACATTCTACCATGTAGATATCAGAATTTAATGCGCTTTTCAGACGCTGTTCTGAAAAGGGAACTGAAAAGCTGACAAAATTTTCATCAGTAAAAGTGGATTAGAAGTTAAAAATATTTATCAAAAAGAGTCGGATATATAACGGAGCCCTTGGGGCACGCAAAGATTTATTTTGTGGATTTTAAGCTTGATACTGTCCACCACGACTTGCATGAAACAGTGCGTAATGTAAATCCTAATACAGCGAATACATGAATTTCGAAAAAAGAGCTTATTGCCAGACTCTATATAAAAGGCTCTTAAGATATCAAAGGCATGTATATTATGTACTATTTTCAGAACAATGTAAGGATTGGTACCACTGTTGGGACCATTTTGGACAAATGAAGTTTTTTATTCACTTGGAAAGAGACTAGTATATTAGGCAGATGGGAAAGCCGAGTGCTTGGTTTTGCCAATTAAATTCAAAGCGGTGACAGAAATACTGTCTGGGCTAGATGATTTGTATATCATTAAAGATTAAGTTGGAAACCATAAACCAAGTTGTTTTTGATTTTTACTTGCGATTATAGGTACTATAAAGCAAGTTTATGGATTCGTGCAAAAAAAAATTATAACAATCAAACATGGCATAATGATCATAGAGAACACAAAAAAAGTGGTCATCCAATTCCGTCTGTCTGTCTGTCTGTCTGTCCACGAGTCTGCAGCCTAAACGGTTGAACGGATTTGCTCCAAACTTGGTACATATTGTTTTTTTTTTTTAATTCATTTTTATTTAATTTTAACTTATAACTATCTTAAGGCTAGACAAAAATGTTTAAAACTAGCCTAATTATCAATAACTTACAACTAATTTACTGGCCCTTTACGGGCGCTCTAAATTAAACAATAACTCTTAAAACTAATGTCTTTCGACCTAAAAACTATTTTAATTAAATCTAATTTTTTTTTTTATTTTATTTTATATTTCAAGGAAACTTTACAAAAACTTGGTATCTTATAATTTTTTTTTTTTTTTTTTTTACTTATAAACTAAACCTTAATATATATTAAAAATAATTAAAACTACTTAAAATACCTAATAATACTTAAAACTACTTAAAAACTAGAACAGCCACAGCAGCATTTTTTTCGTTTTTTAATTTTTTTTTGTTTATTTTGTATATGCATGCAGACACACACCAACATGCAACCCACCCATACATGTACATACGCACATACATATACGTACGTACATACATGTACAGACACGCAGATGCATGCACGTATGCCCCCGCATGCATACATATTTTAAAATTTTTTTTTTTGGTGCCACCCTGACTGTTCCCTATACCTAATGCCCTAAATCTATGTAAGTCGGCCAAGATATATCATCTTCATCGACTTAATATATCACGATTCTGTTCAGAGAGCCACCAGAACTGGTTCTCCTGTATCGCCCTATCCCTCCGGTCCCGATCGGACACAGTCCTACTGAACCGAAGGCGCTCTTCTTCACCTTGAGCGATGACGTCTCGACCATACAGGAGTCGCCTATTCACAGTTTTCCGGCTGACGTGGTAGATGAGCGGAACCGCCCCTCCATCCTGTATCAGCCCTCGACTGTCTAAATAGAGGAATGCCTCGGGAGGGATGTAACCACTTAACCGTGCACTCTCAAAATATTCGTTATTGGGGTAATAAGCCCCAAAAATTAAGCTGTTAGTTGAGGACATCGCTCTTGCAACGTGACCCCGAATCAGCTTGAACAAAAAATTATCTATTCTGTTTATGTTGGCTCCGTTGTATAGAACCTGGTTGGAATAATATCTTGTGTACTCCGACTCTGGTGTTCTGTGTAATCCAAGGCAACGTCTAAGACATTGCCTCTCAAACACCCGAATCTTTTCCATTTGAGATGGGGCAACGTTGAACCACACCGGTCATCAATAGGCAATCATCGGCCTGATGAGGGCCATGTATCAAATCACCTTCACCCTGCTGTCAAGACGACTGCTATAAAACAATCGCTTTGTCAGGGCAAAGGCTCCCCTAGCCTTGGCCAGAGCAGCACCTATATGTCTGTCGAAATACAAGTACTGATCCAACCAGATGCCAAGGTACCTTACTACACTTTTACTCGCCAGTGGATGTCCATGTGGCCCTACGATCACCAGCTTGCGCCAGTTCTTTCTCGTATCCCTTGAGGTGCTAGACAACGGAGTCCTAAACAAAATAGTTTCTGATTTCTGGAAGTTGATTTTCAACTTCCAGGTCATCACAATATCGCTGAATCTTATCGAAGTCACTTTGCAAGAGACTTTTGATGACTCCAACTGTATTAGCTGTTCTGTACGCAATTAGATCGTCGGCGTACGCAATTGCCTGAGTTAGACTACCTATCAGATCGCTGGTGTAAATGCTGAATAGAATCGGCGAGTTAACCGCTCCCTGCTGAAGACCATTATTAATATTAAAAATTGCGGTAGAAGTTACATTGCCACTCTTGACAACAAACTTTCTACCATTTAGCATGTCATAAAGCATATACAATAGAGGTTTACTTATACCTAGTCTGGTTAGCTTTAGATAGAGACCTTCTAACCATACGGTGTCGAAGGCCTTCTCCAAATCAACCAGACAGGCACCCGTACATTGCTTTTTAGTTTTGTTCCATTGGATATCAGAAACTAGTTTAGACGCGGTATGAATTGTGTCATGTCCCGCCTTAAAACCGAACTGATTATACGGGATGATATGTTTGTTCTCCGCCCACTTGAACAGGGCTCTATTAATAACCTTTTCAAATACTTTGCTGATGCTCGGAAGAAGACTTATCGACCAGAGATTCGCCGGATTGGAGTTGTCCTTTCCCGTTTTTGGGAGAGGGTGCACAACAGCTGTCTTCCACCGCACTGGATAATATGCATTATTCAGCGCGTTGTTAAATAGTGTGGTATAAATGTCAACTGCTTCTTGAGGCAAATGTCGTAGTACAACGTTGGATATACCATCGACTCCTGCAGACTTCTTTTTCTTTAATGAATCGAAGATGAAATGGAGCTCATTCTTCGAAATTAACAGGGGACTGGGCCTATTTCGGTCGGCGATTATGGCGTTTGCCAAATCTTCATCATTAAACCCGGTAAAACCAAGGTTCTCAGATCGCCATTCGCTTATATCGTTTCGGAGCCATAAGTGATGAAGCAGAGCTCTGTTCTCCAGGTCATGATTCGGGCGAATGCTAGCATTCACCTTGTACACTTGCTGGAAAGCAGCCCCCACAGCCTCCACCTTCTCCTGCGGATCTTCGATTATGAAGAGGTCATCGTCCAAGACGGCGTCACCTGGGTCTATGCCTGCTGTCAGAAGTACGTCTCTGTTTTGTGTCGTCCTCTGGAGCTTAAGACACGGAAGGTCGTTTTGATCTTTTCTTCTGAATATCTTATTAATTTGTGGGAACATACTCGGGTCGGTAGCGTTCACGGCCCGAATTTTGTTGTCCCAAAACAAAATAATTAATTAACCTATAATTTTCTTTGATCAATTGGTTGATGTTTTTGATGGACGACTTCAGTGTCCTTATCTCCAGATCTCGTGTGTCAGCAAGCCGTCTGTACAAGCGTTTTAGTCTTGTCAGTACGCCACTTTTTTGTCTGTGTAATGCATCAATTGTCGCGTTACGGTACATGTCAGTTGCGTTACGTTCTTTGTATTTCGGTATTGTCCTGTTCATTGTTCGTTGAATTGTTTCGTCCATTTGTTCTAAGTATCTGTCAATTTCAGTATTTGTCATGTTCCTTTCATTTGGTGGGGATATACCATTTGAACGTAATTCACTCAATAAGGCATTGGAGAAACGTGGCCAGCGCACCTTACTGTAATTGTAAGTATGCACAGGCACATACTCCTCCAAATGCATAAGCTGGTTCGGAAGTTGTATTACGGCGGCGAATCCGCAGTGGTCACTGTCGTACTCGATCGTTCGTAAACAATTTCTTGGCCGTTGACCCACAGCTACAGTAATTGTTAGTCTTGCGTCTTTAAGCAATAGATCCAGATAGGCACCGCTTCTTGGAAACGATGGCCTGTCTGTAGCGAGAAGTTCAATGCGATACTCCAGGTTGTATCGACCCATCCAATTAAATAGATGGTTACCTCGAGGATTTTGTATTTGATTTCCCCAATCTGTGTGCTTGGCGTTAAATCACCCGCCAATATATAGTAATTCTCTTCCGAGCTCAATCTTAAGCATTCAAAAACCTTTTCAAGCTCTGTTATAAACTGTGTGGGCTGAGGTGTTTCCGGTGCATAGGCAGCGATCACATACATTCGCTTCCCCTGTTGGAGATGAATGCATATGATGCATGCCTCTAACGTCCGAAATTTACGCACATCACTATTATATATTACCTTATGACTAATGCCTTTACGTATAAAGATTGCGACGCCCCCTCCTTGAGTGGAGTTGGGTCGGTCTCTCCTTACGATATTGTAATTGTTGTTAGTCAATTTATGTTTATGGTTAAGCTTAGTTTCGCTAGCCATAAACACATCTGGACTTATGTCTTTAAGCAATTGGAATAAATTCGCTCTACGTTCGGTCCTAATCAGTGAATTTACATTCACAGCTAGGATCTTAAAGGGCCTCTCCGGCAGCGCGCCCTTAACCTCTAAGTTGCGTTAAGCTCGGCAAAACAGAGTGGCCAGTAGAACGCCCATCATATCCGCCTGTGCCGCCGGCGCCTTAGGCACGGGGGCCTGTTGGGCGACCTTTGGTGTAGGCTGTACCGTGCTTCCCCTTCCTGACGCCATTTGGGCGTAAGAAATTTGGGGGTTGACGGACGTTGTTGTAGGAGGGCGCACTGTTGGACGCTTTTCTACCACTGTTTGCTTTGCTGCTTTATTGTTTTTCATAAGCTGAAACGTCGGGCATCCCCGATAATTAGCGGGGTGTCCGGCGCCTCGGCAGAGTACACATTTAAGCTGGGTCCTATCTTCGACCCGTTCTTTTCCTAACTTGCATTCATCTGCATTGTGGTTCTCTCCACACTTAACGCAGCGTGACTGCATTTCGCAGTTTGCTGCGGCGTGGCCGAACCTTTGGCAGCGCATGCATTGAAGCATGTCGCCGCGCCTTTTTAATTTGTCCCAAGTTACAACCTGGCAGTTGAGGACGGATATACTCCTCAAACTATCCAGTTTGCTGCTGGGTGAGAGTTGAACAAGGAAGAAGGGAAGACTCCGCTTCTCCCGCCTAGCTCTAACTGTAGCGAACGGCTTGACCCCGATAAAGTCGAGATCGTCATTCGCTTGTTGGCGGAGTTCATTTAAGAGCACCTGTGGTTCCGTGCAGGAATCTACGCCCTTCAAAAGGACCGTTTGAAATTTTTCGGTTTTAGGGGTGAAACTAAAGAATTCAGTAGTAGTTTCTTTTAGCAACTCTTTAATTTTTTTGTGCTGTTCCAGTGTGAAGCACTGGATAGCATGCCTGTCGTTATTTAATCTTTTAATAGTAAAATTTTGACCTATGGTCAACTTACATAGATTTATGGTATCCTGTAACTCCATTTTATAAGTATTTATTGGTGGCACCTTTTCTTTTTTCGTAATCGGCGGCTGTGGCTGCTGCTGCTGAGACTGACTTTTCTGCTGCTGTTGATTCTGCTGCTTTTGAATCTGCTGCTGCTGTTTTTCTTGCGGTTGTTTCTCGGCTTGTGTCTGCTGCTGTTGATGTTGTTGTTGTTGTTGTTCGGCGCGCTTCTTGGCTGGCCTTTACTTTATTTTTCAACTTTTGGATTTCTGCCTCCATTGTTTCAATTTGAGCGATCATTCTTTTTACCTCGTCCTCCTCAGATGACGCCTCTGATGTGGAGAGGTTCACGAAGGCAGTACTATCGCCCGTAATGAAGTGATCTTCTCCTTCCTCAGACATATATGCAATACCCTCTTCGGGTGAAGTGTCTAGCTGGGTTTGTCTTGCTGCCTCTGACGTCTCGTCTATATCGGACGTATTCACCCCAGCTGGCAGCTTTGCTGAGGTAGCCGTGGATCTCCTCTTTACCAAATTTGGTGCGCACTTGATCCTCTTTCTGCGCTTTTGGTTAGCATCGGATGATGTTGCCGTTGTTGTTATTGCTGTTGATGTTGTTGCTGCAGAATCACTGCTTGTAATTGGAACATCTTTCGATGTTCCCTCAGCTGATGCCATCGCTGGCCTCATTGGCCCTAGGACACCTTTCGATGCCCCGGTGCTTAAGCTCCTCCTCCTTTGCTCGTTTTCCCAACCAATAAAGTTTTCCACTTCACGCTTGTGAAAAAAAGCTGCTAAAGTTCTGATGCCCGGCTGGGAATCGAACTGGCGACCCTCGGATTCTCGGTCGGCCACTCTACCTATGTGCTACTGCACCACTTAAGAAATCTTGATTTAATGTTATACTCGTACTTAAACGCACAAACGCGAACTGCGTTGGCTACTAAGCGACTGGTCATGTTTCAATACACGATGAAGGCACAAGAAGTTTTTCAATTAAAAAATGAAAAAGTAGACCAGCACCAATAGAGCAAAGGAATCTGATGATCGACCTTGGCAGGTCGTGAAATTAGATTTAAATATACATATATGTAGGCGGGTACCTATTTGCATATTTTTTTTTTTTTTTTTATTTAACTATATGCCTGTAATACCTAAGGTCTTTTTAAATGCAACCTGAATTGCACGGCACTAGTTTTCTTGAATCGTCCATTCGACAGTTCATTATACTAAGAATCAATGTTATCTTATAGCCTTTTCACACCAAACCCAAAACACAGTTTTCGCGAAATTTTCGGTTTTGGCTGAAAACCCAAAGCGAAAACACAAGTTTTCCTATACATTTTCAATAAACCCCTCGTTTTGATAAACTACAAGTTTTAAATAAAACCAGTCGAAAACATGTTGGATTTGCAAGATGATCTAAGCAAACACACCTTTTGAAACATTCAGTGCTCAATTAATCGTCACATAAATAGGTGATTGGTTGCTGCCAGTAAGAACGAAAAAACAAAAAGAGCTGGCTGGGTTAATTTTAATTTCAATTCACAACATATTTGTTGTTGTATGTGGTGCCAAGATAATTGACATGTTAAACGAAAACTTGTAAATGTTCAGTGTGAACGGTTTGCGAGTTTTCGTAAACTTTTAGCTGAAAACCCGGTTTTGGGATTGGTGTGAAAAGCCTATTACCTGCATAGGATTTAAACCTGCATAGGATAACTACACCAAACTAACTAAGCCTCAATGGTTAGCTACATTAAAGTTGTTAGCTACAAGAGCAAGTTCGTGCGATCCAATCGTGCATTTTATTTTTTTTTTTCAAATGACAAGACATGAGACAATTTTGAGCCAAATATTGGCCTAGTAGCTGAACCCAAACTTTATATTAAATAATGCCAGCCGATTTTGAAATCTTTCAATGAAAATTCGACACAAGCCAGAGTCATTCGAATTTCAGGACAGGGGTGACTATTGTCTTTTGTGGAATCCTTGAGTGACTCTTATACCGGATATCGGATCATACACATACAAATAAAGTCTTTGAAGACATCGAAGTTATATCTGTCCTTCGTTCCGTAATCTCCCTAATGTGGAGGAGAGCAGAAAATCTCTCCTCCCGATAACGTAAGAATGTATTCAATGTATTTGTTAAGCTTAAAGCTGCTGATATGCCTTGAAACTTACAACTTCTTCAAGAGAATGGATACTTAAGAGCTTGCATCGAAAGGCAACAAAAAAGCAATCACTTTGTTCATCTTGCACATAATCGAACGAGATTCGTAAAAACCCTGAAATTTGATTTTTGTATGTAAATAAAATTCTTCTCCATCAAAGCTACCATGCGATTTAAAAATCGATAAATTGATGGTGTGCCTGTGCATCGTTTTGAAAGTGTGGTTTTCGCTTAATATACCACCCGGACTCTTAATCGAACCAGATTTCTTGTGCAATCCAATACATCAGAGAGCACTTCTGATAACAAGTTGTTAGTTCTTGCAATGTTCTTCTTAACTTGGTGTTGGTGGAGAACTTGGCAAGCCATCTGCAGTGGGATTTTAAGGCATCTTCCCCTACAAACTTACGATTCTTTAGTCTCGAGACCCCACACAAGACCCACCGAGTCACAACCAAAATCAGAATACAGAATTATGCGTAGTCCGCATGACAAGTTAGTGATTTAGATTTGAAATGTTTATAGTTCACAGTAAAAGGAGGTAAAAAATTAATACCCCCCGAATTTTTAAGTCTTATTGTGATTCATGAATTCGATTTTGTATTGGTGGAGGACTGATGTTCACGTTGAACTTAGTTGATCTTCTAAGTCAGGTAATTTTAGTTGGTACATCCGTACGTTAGATAAAGCGAGCTTTTATATTCTTGAATTTCTCTTGGATTAGCCTTGATCTGGAATCAGATTCCTATATTGCCATTCTCCCACCTTCATCCTTCCTTTTAAATGAGAATAATGGTTTTTATGGGAAAAGCATTGGCCTGGTATCATTTGCTTACCGTTTTAGTCCTTGGTTAATTCTTCTTCCTGGATATCAAGGAATTAGAATACTCCTGTGACACCCACCAACTTAACTTTGCATTTATGTATATAAAATTATGTTAATTATTATAATACAAAAAACGTGGGGATGCTTCGGAAAGTAGATTTATTCCAAGCGGATTTCGTACCTTCAGTCTAACAGAGCCAACCATTTTTTGTTGCTAATTTATTCCAAGCTTTTCCAACTCTTTCCCATCAAAACCTACCTCTTATCTTCTATTTCCAGAATGTAAAAGGACTTCGTTCAAAACTCATGAATTAGCCAATTTCTTGCCGTTTGTAATATTCCTTTGTGTAATTAATTGAAATTCAAAAAGCATTTTATAAAATATAAAAAAAGAGGCCCACAATTTCAAACAGCCTGATGTTAAGGGCTTAGCATGATACTACTTAACAGTTTGCTAATACTAAAGCACTTTACTATTATTTTCCTAATTTTAAACACTTTTTAACTATCACCATACTAAATCTATTTTCTTAATAAACTATAACTAAACACGTCTAAAATAGTGCAAAAAAGTTGGCGAACATAACTTTTTGACGTTTGTAAATGTCAAAGTGGCATATGGATTTAGTACGATACTAAAAAAAATAAAGTAGCCATTTTGTGATTTTAACGTTAGTAAACTGTTAAGAAAATAGTACGATACTTAACTGGTTTAAAATTACCAAAATCCTCTTTGTAGCCTAGTATCACACTAAGAATGAATTAACATATTACTAAATCGACTAAAATTTTGCACCATTATTTTTAATGTAAGTTATGGGTACAGCTAGCCGACGCGACGATTCGGATGGGCCGGAGATTTCGGAGAGAGCACTTTTGTGCTTGATTTGATGAAGATTACACCACTACTTACAACCAAACAGGACGAGTGTATGCATTGTATCCTTTGAGGACAGTGGTTACACGATTCATGTACTGCATTTGAGAACACCTGCGATGTATGTGAGCGTTCAAATCAAAAATTAAAAACTCCCCGCCATATTGCCCTCAGAGCTGCACCATATATTCTCCACGATATAAGGTTGTGCGTCTTCTGTCACAATTTTTTGGGAGTATCATACTAAAATTGATTTAATATATTGCTAAATCGTTTAAAATTTTGCGCCAGACTGTTTTTTTTTTCTAGAGTATTTAAAATTCAATCTTTTTTAATACTTAGCCTCGTACTATACGAAATCCTCTTCTCTTTTATATAGCCACCCACCGAATGCGTTATCGCTCTAACGAAACATTCTCTCATAATGTTGCAGAGTGTTAGCTCATACATTACCAACTTCGACTTTAACTTCGACCCCTTGCCTAAAAACCTGCCACCACAATCAAGCTTCTCACTAAGTCCATTTCGTAGATACAGGGTGGCACACGAATCGTGCTACAATAAGAAATTTAAATAACTTTTATTTTAATCGATGTATTTCATTAATTTTTTTTTATTGAATTAAAAATTAAATTTTATTCTAAATAAGTAATGGTCTTTAAAGATGATAGACCGCAAATGTACTCCATGCTCATCCACGCATAGCTATGCGGCACCTGATCAGAAAATTGTTCATTGCCGCCTGAAGGGTTGAAATTGTGATGGCCTCAATTATTGTCTTAATGGACTGCTTCAATTCAGTTAAATTCCTGGGTGTCGTTTTGTACACTTTGTGCTTGACATAACCCCATACAAAAGAGTCTGGTGCAGTAAGGTCAGATGACCTTGGGGCCAGCGGAAAGTGCAGTTTCTGGATATCAATTTGTTTGGGAATTTTCATTTTAGCTCCGCCATAACTTGTGTGGCTACGTGTGCACTTGCTCCATCTTGTTGAAACCAAATTATGCTGAAAGGGATACGTCTTCGGCGAAGTTCTGGTAAAAAAACTCCCTCAACATCTTTAAATAAACATTGACAGTTTGTGTTACACCGTGTTGTTCAAAAAAGTATGGCCCGACAATACACCTTGATGAAACTGCGCACCACACAGTGACTCGTTCTGGGAGCAGTTCCGTCTCATGGAGCATTTCTGGATTAAATTCACACCATATACGGTAATTTTGCTTGTTAACATTGCTGTTTAAGTCAAAATGGGCCTCATCAGACATGAACAAACAATTTATCAATGTGTTGTCCTCTTCGGCCATTGCAATCATTTTTCGGCAAAATTCCAGGCCAACAGGCAAATCCTGAGGGTTTAACTTGCTTGTAATTTGGACTTTGTAAGGAAACAAGTTTAAGTCGTCATGAAGTATCCGTTGTAATGACCGTCTGCTAACTCCAATTTGGCTCGATAAGTTTCAAATCGAAACACTGGGATTTGCTTGTATAGCCGATGCAACAGCCACGATTGTATCTTGAACCCGAACATTGGTATCTCGATGATACGGTCTTCGTTCGGTGCTTCCAGATTCGGCAAACATGTTCACTCCATCTAATCGGGGGAGTACCGCCAAACTCCAGCGTAAATTCCCTTTGGACGGAAATGACGGACTGCAAAGAATGATATCGCTGCACTATTCAAATCCTTTTTTCAGTATTCATTTTGGCAAATCTAAATAGTAGCCTATAAAATAAAAAAATAAGCCGATTACTGATATAAGTATAATAGTTCTCAAGTTAGATTATACATTAGCTTATGTATCAAGCCGAATAAATAGGGGTTCTTTCCCCCACCAAAAGCATATAGATTATATTAAGTTTAATGCCTTTGGGTTTATTTAAGCTAAATTATAGATGAACGATATTATTCGATCAAAGCTTAGAATAGGTATGAAAAATATTTTCAATGAAAACTTAATTTTGGTAAGTAATATATTGCTTGATTTACAACACCATCTCTCAATCGTAACGTTTCTTATCTAATTCGGTTTGCATTAAAATAAATTTAGTTTTGATCCTAATTCCAAAAATCGTATAGAACCCAAAGATTTTGTAAAGATGTCAGCCAGTTGTTCTTTTGTACCAATATATTCGACTCTTGTGGTTTCTTTAGCAATCTTATGAAATGATGTTTTATATCAATGTGTTTAGCTCTCTTTGTTTCTAAATTATTAGCCATGCCAATACATCCTCTGTTACGTATCTTTCAATATACACACTGTTTTATTCTTTATTTGACTTAAATCTAGCATAATGCCTTTTAGCCATATGGCTTCTGTTACAGCTGAACTTAAGGAAATGTACTCAGCTTTACTACAAGAAATTGCCACTGGAGTTTGCTTTTTGCCACACCAGGACATATTATTTCCAAACACTTGAAATATATATCTACTAACTGACTTTCTGTCAACAATATTAGATCCCCAGTCGGCGTCAGCATAACCAATTAAAGGTTGATCAATGTCACAACTGAAGTTAAGTTATAAGCTCCTTGTTCCATGTACAATTCTTTTCAAATCCTGCCAACAAATGTCTGGTCTTGAATAAAGCATTAGTTGCATCATACTTCCTAAAAGTTCATGATAAGATTGTTGTAATTCTTTGCCAGTGTTAGTTTCTAGTTGTAATCCTTTTTCCGCAGGAAATTTTTAAACAACCTTCAGAAAAATCCATCTTCATGTCCAAAAAGAATCTTAAGGGTCCACAGTCAAACATTTCAAATTGTGATGATAGTGAAGTCTTAAGTTTTGATATAGACGACAATTTGTTTCCAAACTATTAAAATGTCATCGACATATATTACTTAAAACAAAACATAATTTTCTTTGTCGTAAAATTTCGTGTAAAGACAATAATCATGGTTTCATCGATGAAATCCAAAACTAACTTTCATTTAGTTTATTGTTCCAGCACCGAGGTGTCTGCTTTAAGCCATAAATAGACTTATGAAGTTTGCATACCTTTCTCTCTCTCTTGCTGGTAAACCTTCAGGTATTGCCATATAAATTTCTGCTTCAAGGTCACCATGAAGAAATGCAGTCTTTATGTCCAGTTGGTGAAAGTGATATTTTCGATAAAGGCCAACTGCCAGTAGAACGCGAATCGTGGTCAACTTTGCTACCGGTGCATGTTTCTTTATAGCCAATTCCGAATTTTTGAAGAAACCCTTTAACGACTAGTCGTGCCTTGTATTTAGTTTGGTTACCATTTGCATATTCTTTAATCGTAAATACCCATTTTGTCTTTAAAAATTTTGTATTTAAAGGCTTGTCTACTATTGTCCAAGCTTTAGTTTTCTTCATAGATTGTAGTTCAGTATCAATAGCCTTCTTCCAAAGAGTCGAATAAGGGGAATTCTATATTTTATTAACATTTCCAGGTAGATCTGTTAAACAATTATAATCAGCGGCAGAATTTACTTTTGAACCCAATATAAAATCATTCAGCTTACTTGGTAGCCAGCGCTCCATTACCCTACGCCTCATAAACTCCGATCGGGGATTGTTATTTGCTTGTTAATTGAGCGCATTAATAGCTTCACTAAATTGAGGTTCCTCTTCCTGCAGATCGTTACTATAGGTGTAGCTGATTCGTCATCTTCCAAATTTTGTGGCTCATCGTTATTAGCCACAGCGACATCATCAAAGAGTACAGTAATATCCCCCTCTCACTCGTGGCTGAAACGTACTTGCTTACCATCCATACATACGTCACAAAAGTCAATCTTCATTTTGTGAGTGTTGCTTCGAATCAAGTTATTTTTGGCAAGGATATTCATTCTTCCTTGAATTATATGTCCAGGACGACGGTGCCAAAGCATATATCGTTCTTTTCACCCGGAATTTCCAAACAACATATCCACAACCGTTAAATTGCGGTATGCCAAGCATTATATCTTTAACGTCGCCCATAACCTATTGAATTTAAAGACCTTTGTTTTCCAAATAAAAATTTATTTAAGCTAAATTATAAATGAACTATATTATTCGATCAAAGCTTAGAAAAGGAATGAGAAATATTTTCAATGAAAACTAAATATTGATAAGTAATAGATTGCTTGATTTTCAACAGATTCAACTCCTTAAGTGGTTATTACAGAGTATGAGGTCGACCGAATTGGTAAGATTCAAGTCTACTAACTTCAAGAGTCGGGAGTCCCTTTAGTTAGAAAGAAACATAACCTACCAAAAATCGAATATCTGTACTTTTTATTTATAAGAGTTTGAGAAAGGTATACAGAATCTAATTGGTTTATTTTATTTATTTATTTGTTGAAATAATTTATAAATTACTTTTTTTAAGGCATCAGGGTAGCCAGACCATATGATGCCGTATAATGATTTTACAAGATTTAAAAACAATTATTTACATTTCATTAATTTGTACATTAAATAAAAAGCAAGGTATAAAAGATAAATTTAAGTGATATGGCAAAATAAACCCGGTTAAATTGCTTCAAACTTCTGGTGGGCGGATACGGCAGCTTTGATTCGACGGATCGTGTTGACATCTTATGGATTTAGGATATTGGCAAGGGTCTCAGGTACATTGTCTGTGGATGAATCTAATTGTCGAGAAACAAGACAGTCCATCAAAATATGCCAAATTGTGAGAGTATTTCCACAATTAGAAAATTCCTCTGGAGACATATGTGTATAGAAGTGCTTACTTATAAACACAGCTTTTCCTACTCTCACTCTTAATATTTTTATGCATTCTTCTCTACTTAAGGATTGGTTATACGGGATGCGGGCGATAACTGGTTGATGCTTTCGAAGAAAAGTATTTGAATTTCGCCACTTTTCTGTGAGCTCTTTTTTTTTGAAGATGAGTAAAAGTTTTTTGTAAAAGTTGGTGTAATTTAGGATAGTCAAGGATGAGAGGGTAGCGAATAGGGTTTTTTGCTGCAAGGTTAGCGGCGTCATTACCTTTAATTCCACTGTGTCCGGGTATCCAAGTTGTGTGCTGGTACAAGCAGTTCCTTATAATTTCTAGGGATGGACATTTACTTGTGGCATTGCTTAATCCCTTGAGTATACCAAGATTGTCGGTTAGTATTAAGGAACGTTCCGAGGTTTGTTGGGCGACAGAAATAGCTTTATAAATTGCAGCTAGCTCGGCAATGTAACTATCCGCATATTCTGCTAGTTGAGCCTGGTGAATAGTTGAAAAGCGTGCATTAAGATGGAATTCTATTACCGCATAGGAGCACCATTGATTTTCTTTTTGTGAACCGTCGGTGTAAAAGATTCTATTTTCTCTTATACTAGCGATTAATTCTTCATGTAGCGTTTGGTACATAGCGTCGAAAGTGTTTGCCTTTATGTATATAGCGAGATTGTTGTTGATTTGTAATGAATTTCGTTTTAATGAAGGAGGGTTCTCAGATACTATGGATATATCTATTCCAAAAGCTGTTTGGGGCTCTGCAGATAGTCAGCGCAGATACAGCGTTTTTCTTTTTTTTTTTTTGTTGACGAAATATTTTTTTCGGCAGCTTCGAATAATGGATGTGTTGGAATAATTATAGCCTTACTGATGAGTTTGTTTACCCTTCTTTTTGCTAGATACTCCAAAGATGTGTATCCTCCTTCGACTCTTAGGGCTTCAACGTTTGTCAATCTAAGGGCACCTGTTGCAGTTCTAAAGCATTCATTTATAGCTGTGTCAATATTTGATAGGTTCTTATTCGTAGTCCACATGAAGATTGTTAAGCTATGTTGAAGTGTACCTTCCACTAGGGCCTTAGCTATTCGAAGAGCTGTTTCCATGTGTGGCCCTTTTCGTTTTGAACAGATCATCTTTAACGCGTTGTTTCGCGATTTTAAGTAATTTACCACCTTTTTGACATGTTTATCCCATTTTAGGTTCCCCGTAAAAATAAGTCCAAGAATATTTGATTCTCTCTTTAATGGAATGGGAGTGTTACGTAAAACGAGTGGGTTGCTGATACATTTTCTTTTCCTGCAGAGATGAAGCATCTCAATTTTTTGAAGACGGGATAATACCGCCCATTTCTTCAGCCAATTAAACATTGGCGTGTCTACTAGCTCCAGAGTATGTTTAACCTGATTGGGGGAACCCGAAGCGACAACATAGATGTTATCGGCGAATGCTCCGATAAAGTCGAGATTATAAGTCGGCTGGGAAAGTTCAACTATCAGGGACTCTATGTATGCGTTATATAGAATTACAGAAAGCGGTGAACCTTGTGGTGTACCGTTGTCTAATTTCCTAAGTGTTGAATCGTATCCGTCCACATTTACTTTAAATGTTCTATTACTCATAAAGGATATTATGATCTTTAGTAATTTTTTTGGCACACCCCATTTGTAAAGCTGCTCAATTACTGGAATCATTGTAACTCTTTCAAATGATTTTTGTAAGTCGGATGACATTACTATGCTGTGCTTAGTTTTTAAAAAGTTTTGTGCTAGTGCGTGTTCCAGTAAATGCAAGAGTGTTAAAACTCCTCTATTTGTTCTGTACTAGCCTTTTTCTCTAATAACCAACTTATTCGTCTCGCAAAAATTTTTTCGAAAATTTTCGAGAGAACAGGAAGGAGTGAAATCGGGCGATATTCATTAAAATCATTGCTATTTCTTGCGCTTTTAGGAATCGGCTTGAGTTTTACTTTTTTCAAATCATGTGGAAAAGTCCCAGACGTCAGAATATCATTATATAGCGCACAAATTCTATTTTTAAGGCCTGTATCGCTTAGTTCGATCATCTTGTAAGTGATTTTATCTTCACCTGGGCTACTTCCTTTTGCCATCTTCAGTGTCATTTCGAGTTCTATAAGTTCAATTTTTTCTGTTAAAAGATCGCAGGAGTCTTGGTTTGTATGAAGGGTTTTTAAAGTAAAATGTAACTTATTTGCTATAATATTCCCTTGATATACAGTGTTTGCGCTGTATGACACCCATTTTACTTCAAAGATGTTGGCTATTTTAAGAGGATCTACTTCCAGGTCTTCATTCACTTTCATATATGGGAATTTTCTGTCTGAGCTTGGCATACGTATTGCTTTAATTCGATTTCATAGCGTTCTCGTGTCTAGAGAAGGATTGATTGTATTAATAAATGGGTCCCATGAAGCTCTTTTGGAACGAATAGATTCTAGTCTAACTTTAACAAAGATTTTTCTGTAGACGACACAGTTTTCCATGGTTGGGGGCATACGGGCCTTTTTCAACGCTTCGTTCTTTTCCTTAACCATTAAGGCTAACGCTTTTGTAAACCATATAGGGTTGGTCTTTGTAGGTTTGGGCTGAGTTACGGGGATGGATTTATTTGCTGCGATTCTGGTGATTTTCTTAATCTTTGGTGCTTCTTGGTTGACGTTAATTGACGGGACTACTTGGGCGTTTAGGTTTTTTTATTTCTGCTTGATACAGATGCCGATTTTCCAGTTCTTCTTTATACCTTCGAACAAAATTTTGGACTAACTCTTTGTTCTAGGGTGCGAATAACAATGGTCATATGATCTCTAGTAACTGCGTCTGGTAGCACTTCCCATCGTAGAAAAGGTTCTAAGTCATGTGTTGCAAAAGTGTCATCAATGGCTTTATGCCCACTCTTAAAGGGTAGGCCTCTATTTTGCAAAAAAAAAAAAACAGTCATACCCATTTTATTTTATTTATTATTTATAGGTATATATAAGCATAATTTATAATAATTTATACAAAAGCAGCTCTCTGATTTGTTTAATCTTTAATCCAACCCATCTGTCCGCTCGGTCATATTGATAGCTCAGACCGAACATCAAAACATATGTTCGAAGTATGATGCGTTTGGCCTAAATATTTTTGGTCTGGAATAAAGACTAATACTAATAATCACAACTAATTTATCTACTCTTTGCTGTCTAGCCTTCACACAATGTTAAAGTGAAGATAAAATTCGAAAGGTTTATACCAAAAGCATTCTTTGCTCTCCAATTTATATAACAATAAGTTCTAAAACAATTCTTAAGCATATTGCCTTTATAGGTCCATGTGTTAGCAGTGAATGGATCCATTTCATCCTTTTTGTGTATCTATATTCACCATTGATATATGAGCACAAGCATCCCATAACATAAGAATGCACATATGTAGATACATAGATACCTATGAAGGCTCCTTGAAATGGCTTTTGCCAGATGTGCCTTTCACAAGACTTCTAGGCGATTGCCAAGACCGCAACCATATTCGATATTTGTGGATAACAATTGATTTGCCTAATACTTCTCGCTTCGAGCAATACCCTTTTTCTCTGGATGATTTGCATAAACTTAAATCGTATAAATTTCCCGCCACCAAAGCATTATTTACCTACACCCATAGGTATAACCGTACTCGTATGTAGTATCCAGGGCACAAATTCACTAAGGACAGCTGGAGGAAACTTTAACATATTTCACACATATAGGTAATCGTTGCCATTGACGTTGTCTTTGGTTCAAGAGTTGGAGCTTGGAGCCGAAGCCAATCCCTATGGCATTGTCCTTTTTGATAATTCCCTCTTTCTGTGACAGTAAAAAAAAAAACAAACTACGCACCCCATTTGTGAAAATTTCGTATGCAGGACATGTCTGAGTAAAAGAAATGGCATATCGGATGTTATGTGCCACTCTGTCGCTAGCGTCCTCTAATGTTTAGGTATATCCTGTCATTACCACCGAACAGGAGTATAAGCCATTGAAATCATAACTATAATGCGTCGCTATGTGGCAGACGTGCTTTGAACTTTGAACTTGCGGCAAACTGATTGAATTGCTTCCAAACGAAAAAAAAAATAGGTATATATATTTTACTCGGATTTGATTTGGTTCCAAGTCGAATATAAGGACGAAAAGATTTATCCTCTCTCTCCTATAGCTCTAGGCCAATACTTACTCGTAGTTATATATAGGTAACTGCCGCATGTTATGATGTTTGTTATCAGCGCCGCCGTGGTGTCGGAGTGTGAATGTGAATGAAAATTCATTTATCGACAATGCTGAGACGTGGTTGATATCGTATTTGTATTCGAACACTATTCTGGCAACCAAATCAGGAGATAGTTGCAGCACGTGACGTATCTTGAGCATATTGGAATTATGGTAATTTTTTCAGATAAAGGTGGGTATCTAGATAATAATATGGAGATGGGCGTGGGCACCTAATAAGATGAGGATAAATTTTATTGTTAGGAAATTGATTAAATTGGATTGGCTTTTAGAATTTTTGTGTGAATATTTTTCAGCTTATATTTTTGTTTTTAAGGACATTTGAAGAAGAAACTAAATTTTCTAATGAAAAAGTAATTGGCCAATATTATTATAGTGTGAAGCCTCTGAAGCAGGTTGTTTTATCGGCTGGAGTGAACATTTTCCTCAACCAACAAGGTTTTCCTAATAAGGCCGGTCCTGTATACACGCCAGTCTAGACGAAGTCTTCCTGAACCCCTTCGGCTAAGAATCTGTTAGTCAAAATATTGGTTTCTCTTTGTTCTACATGTCCCAGCCAGTTGCCCTAGTCAACGATCTTGGCTAAATACATTTTACACAACGTTGAAGGAACATAGCACATTTTTAATTCCCAGGGACGTCAAAGCTAGGCATCTCTTGCAGCTAGTTTCACAGTGACACATATCGATGTCGATTTAGTTAATCCGTCGCTGAAAAACTGCTTTCAGTTAGTTTGGGTTAATTTATTTCCAGGATTAACTAGGTAGTTCGAAATGGCGGCCACGAGCAGCTTAGCTAGCTGACCAAATTAGCGCTGGAGTACTCGTGGACAACTCGCGAACCCTGTGATTGTAAAAAGATCTTAAAAAGTGAGAAAGAATAAGGCACTTCCGCCTTACCTTGCAGACGCCCAGATGTAGAAACTGTATTCCAAACTATTTGGATGCGATAACCCAAGGACTCTCCACATGCCACATGATTTTCGCGTCCTCCCATGGACTCAGATGTCTCTTCTCTATTAAGGAAGGATGGGGTTTACTGTGGGTGCCGTTCTACAGCCATTTTATCTTATTAAGAAAGGAGATTAAATCTATAATCTTTAAATCTGAAAGTTCGCAAATATTATTATATAGAAAAGGTCTTTCCATGATATTGCTGTATTTAACTGGAAAAAGCGGAACATTTGCAGAGGAAGTGAGCAACAGTTTGGGGATCCTCCGAACTACGGCAGTAGCTATTGCTACGGATGCCCATCTTCGCCATCTTCTTATACTCTCCATAGTTCATAGTTCTTTCCGCAAGTGAGCAATGAGGTGCCGATCCTGACCTGACCAGCTCGTCAGCACCCTCAATGTCATTATAACCTAGAACCCAGATAGAATGACTCCAGGGCAACATTTAGACCATCGAGCTTATCCCGGCATTGCTGCTGGACATATTTAGATGATGTTTTTGATAAGCAATGATTTTCACATTATAGCCTGATTATCAGTAGTGTTGCGTTTTTGGTTATTGTCTTGCTTGAGTATTTTGCATACTTCTCTGATCGCTAGCAGCTCTGCTTGAAGAGTATTAGCTTCATTAGGTAGGCGTAAGGACTGTGAAGTTTCATAACTCAGAGAAAATTCCAGACCCAACTCCACACATCATCCTTGAGCCATCAGTAAAGATGATTACGCTGAAGCCTCAGGATTAACTAACTCTTTTGAACTTTGACTTAGCTCATAAACTAAAAACCTGGGTCTTAGTAGCATTTCCAGCGATCTTAACTCTTTGGCCGTTAATGAATAAATCGATTTTATTTAATCAAAATCGTTAGACTTATTTTTGAGACAACTAAGCTGGCTCTTACTTGGCCATGAAATTGTTTAGTGTTGATCCGTTCCGATTGCAATTGTGGTTTCTTGAGCAAATGTTGACCAGATGCTTGCAGCCCCAACACTTGTTTATGGAACTGGTAAAGCACAAGCAACTGGAATTTTAGTTTTTTGATTTTTCAACCAAATAATGAAATATCTTTAATACGTCAGCTGTTAATATTGGTTCAGGAATGGAGGTTGGATTCTACTTGATCAGAAGATGGATAGAGAAATGCTTTGGCCTATCACTCAGTAAATTTGATGCTCATTATATTTTACTACTTAAAAGACTTGAATAAGCCTGGACTGGTATTCAACAAGCAAATGAAGAATTAAATTAATGCGAAAAAAATTTTAACCAATCGAGCAATTTCAAGTTCCAGATGATTATTATGAACTTTAGAGTCTAAGTATCATCTTCCTAGGAGGTTTTCATGAGAAAGCTATCCTTATCCCAGCTCCTAATATACTTCATCATGCCCAACAAAAAGAGAAGTGAGCGGATTTTTTTGAAATACTAGTTTCGAATCACCTTCAGTATCAGTATGAAAAACAGTTGAAGACGCTTACACAGCACGATAGATGATGAGACTTCGTGTATGCGACGTTTAGCAAGGATATGCCTCTATAGAGTTTTGGGAGTAATGTGATCGCCTTCTTAGTAGGTGGGGCATAAGGACTTTATTGTCCAGTCATCGGGCATGCTTCGTTCCACCCATATTTGGTTAATGATTTGCTGGTATTCCATCAGGATCGGTAGCCTTGTGGTTCTCCAGCTTTTTTTTTTATAGCTAATTCAACCTTTTCTATTCTAGGTTGTGGAAATGGGACTTAATTGATCGGGGGTAAGTTGCCTTCTTGCTCTGAGAATAGAATATCCATTTAGAAGCTGCTGGAAGTGCTACTTGAATACATCTACTATTCCCTTCGTGTCAAACAAAACTCCAAGATTCTTCCGGAATATTGGAGAGTTCCACATAATTTTCATTATGATTTCTCATGGGAAGCAGATGTTTCCGTATCGACATCGTATACGTTCCAAGGGCATTGCTGAGCATCTCGTTGTTTTTGTTCCCGAAACGGGGAACAAAATTAGAATCTATTGTTAATTGTGGAAAATAACGTTCTCAAATTATTGATTCGAAAAATGTTACGTTTTCAAAATACAAAATTAAATGCACGACTGGATCGCAAATACTTGCTATTATGTTCGATCACTTCGTATGCAAAAGATTCTTAATTGAAACGGCTATCTACATTTTAAAGTTGTTTTTTAATTAATTTTTTATTTACAAAATTTCTTTAATTTTTTTCTAAAAAAAAAAATTGGTATGTCAATTTAAATCTTATATATAAAAATCAATTGCTGTTCGTTTGTCTCGCTAAAACTCCAAAATGACTAGACCGATTTTGCTAATTTTGACCTTGAAATATTTGTGGAAGTTCAGGGAAGGCTTAAGCGGTGAGAAACATAAATGATATGTAACGGAAAATACTTTAAACGACAATTGTGTGTTCCAGTACAAAATGTTCCTTCTGCTGATATACATCATAAAGATTTATGTTCTACTTAAAACGCTTATGGGCTAGCATTTTCCTCCGCGTAAGCTGTGACATAAGTGCTTAAGTAGAACTTAAATGCTTAAGTTGTGTATCAGCAAACAGGCCTTAATAAATATATTTTCCATGTTTTTTTTTTTTTTTTTTAATTGAATTGTCACTTGGTTATAAAATATTTATATGTGCGTTCAGAAATTTGTCTGTTTCATAGTTGTTGTATGAGGTCCGATCTTTTTGGTCTCTTTTGTTGAAATACAAAACGGTTTCAAAAATAAAAAAGTGTTAAAGTCAGTTGGATAACAGGTGGAATGAGGTGGAACACAACCACACTGAGCACGACACAATAAAATGGAGTCATTCCGCAGCGCAGGCGCAGTGTTCCTGCAGACCTGGAACGAGTAGCATTCCACTACGACCCGAGCTAAGATTATTGTGAAGACCAATTCGTTACGATAGGAGAATTAACTTTTTCAATATTGTAAAGCGTAAAAATCCAGCTGTGAATCTACTGGATCATGGGTGGATAATCCAAGATTAGAAAGCTCTTCATTGAGGCAAAAAAAAACAGGGAATGGGATAATTACTCCACAGAACTGACTAATTATAACAAAGAAATAAGGAGAGCCAAAAGATACAGTTTCACGTCTTTCTATGAGGTAATTTCCTCAACCCCTGCTGCGGCAAGACTACACAAAACGCTTGCAAAGGAGAAAACAGTAACATCATTAGGGCTTCGCTATAATGATGGGAGCTTCACAGAAAATGAAGAGCAGATGTCGACTCTGCTACTTAACACGCATTTTCCAGGCACTCTACCAATGGTACAAAACTCAACAGAGAGAATACCTCTCAAACCAAACAAAGACGACTGGGAGACTGCAGCAACCATATGCTCAGGAAAAAAGATTGAGTGGGCGATTAGCACCTTTCAGCGCTTTAAGTCACCAGTGGTAAATGGTATCTTCCCAGCCCTTTTGCAAAAGGGCAAAGAAGATTTGATGCCCTACCTTATTAGTATTCTCCGTAATAGAACTAAAGTAATCTTTATTACAAAAATTGGGAAAGGGATGCAACCCATCCAAAGTTTTTCAGGCCAATAAGCTTAACATCATTCATACTGAACACTTTAGAGAAAATAATAGACAACTTCATAAGATCGGAAATTTTAGTTAAACGGCCTCTCAATCAACAACAACATGGCTATTGAGCGGGTAGATCTACGGAAACCGCCCCATACGTGTTCACTAACACCTTACAAAAAGCTTTAGATGCAAAGGAAACGGTACGGTACGGTAGGAAGGCAGCTCCTAGATATAGAAGGTGCTTTTGATAACACCTCCCATGATGCAACAAAGCTTTTATTAGGAAGTGTGTACCCATCACCATAACCTTATGTATTAGAGAAATGTTAGTCAGTAGAACAGGAGAGGCAACAGCAGGAACTACGGTTCAGAGCATAATCACCACAAGAGGATGTCCTCAGGGGTATTAGAAGGGGGTATTATCACCCTTGTTGTGGAGTCTTGCAGTGGACGAACTGCTGGAAAATATGAACTCCCAAGGTAAACACTGTATTGGCTTTGCCGATGATATAGATATTACAGCCCTAGTGAAGTTTGAAGAAACTTTATGTGATATAATCCAACGAGGATTAACAATCACAAGGAAATAGTGTCTTTCTGTAGAACTAAATATCAACCCGAAAACGACGATTATACCATTTACCGAGAAAAGACTTCTACCACACATGAAACCTATTCGGGTAGCTAGCGAAGTAATAGAAGCTAAGAGGGAGGTAAAATACCTAGGTATCATACTATAGATAGTAAACTCCTCTGGAACAAACAAGTAGAATCAACCGTCGTCGGTAAAGCCACAAAGGCCCTAATGATATGCAAGAGACTTGCAGGCAAATCTTGGGGTTGCAAGCTGAAAATCCTTTGATGGATGTACACCATGATGGTAAGACCCATCATTACCTATGGTGCGGTCGCATGGCACAAACGAACCGAACTATTAAAAACTAGGGAATCCCTAGAGAAAGTACAAAGGCTCGCATGCTTGGGCATATAACAGGAGCAATGAGAACCTGCCCTACATCAGCCATGGAAGTTATACTTCATCTGTCTTTTCTACACGATGTTATTGGAAGTGCTGCAAAGGGAGCCGTTATGAGATCTGCCAAAGAGGAAACTGGGACTAGCAAATGTTTAGGTCTCAGGGAAAGAGACAACATTCAGAAGTCTTCAGTAACAGACCCTATTGACATTCCAAGAGATGGTATGATAAAAAAATATAACTTCGAGAAAAACTTTCAAACGAAGTTAAGTAGCAAGAAAGAGTGGGTAGGGGAAACTGATAACTACACTCTGAAAACAAACACCATTAAGTGGTTCACTGATGGATCGAGAATATTGGAAGGGACTGGTGCAGGAATATTTGGGCCAAGAACCAAACTTTCTATACCGATGGGACAGTCTACTAATATTTTCCAAGCTGAAGCTAGCAAGCTATAGGAAAATGTGCAGATCGTAACCTCGAAAGAAATTACAATAAAGAAAATATTGCCATCATGTCAGATAGCCAAGTCGCACTCAAATCTTTGAGCTCCTACTCTATCAGTTCTAAACTGGTATGGGAATGTGTAGGCAGGTTAAATGGCAGGCAAAAATAATAATGTCACACCTCATTGGGTACCTGGCCACGCAGGTGTCCAAGGCAATGAGGAGGCAGACTCCTTAGCAAAAATATTTGGTTCGACTCCCTTAGTGGGGCCTGAACCATACTGCGGAATAGGAGGAAATGTGATTAGAAGTAATATCAAAAAAGAAGAGGAGGCCATAAGATCCAACAATCGTATAAAACTCCCCAAACTGAGATAGTCCAAACTACTACTTGGGAATTATAACCAACAATGTTTCACAGACTGTATACAGAGAACCAAAAAAGTCGTCCTATTGACCATTTTGGTAGTCAATTTGACAATTAAATAGTCGATTTTCACCCAACAACCGCGATAGTATATAGGACAATTTTCAGTAGTCAATATGACAACCGAAATTTTTCTACAACTCTGTAGTCAATATGACAACTTCGATAGTCAATATGACAACTTTCGGTTGAAAGGAATTGAATCACAAGTTGTCGCATTGACAACCACTGTAGTCAATAGGACAACCGTGGTAGTCAATACGACAACTTCGGTAGTCAATAGGACAACCGCGGTAGTGAATACGACAACTTCTGTAGTCAATAGGACAACTTCGGTAGTCAATAAGACAACTGCGGATTTCAGATTGACTACCAAATTATACTATTGACTACCGTTATTATATTAACTACCGCAGTTATCATATTGTCTACCGCGGTTGTCCTATTGACTACCAAAATTGACAATCGAAAATTGTCCTATTGGTTGTCAATTTAGAATTGTTAAACTCAATTTTTCATTTGGTTTTTTTTTCTGAATTTGACTACCAAATTGTCATATTGACGTCCGAAGTTGTCCTATTGACTACTGCAGTTGTCATATTAACAACCGCGGTTGTCCTAGGGACTACCAAAATTGACAATCGAAATTTTTCCAATTGACTATCGGGTTGTCAATTTAGAATTTTGGAACTCTATTTTTCATTTTGGTTGAATCTGAATTTGGCTACCAAATTATCATATTGACTACTGAAGTTGTCCTATTGACTACCGCAGCTGTCATATTGACTACCACGGTTGTCCTATTGACTACCAAAATTGACAATCCAAAATTGTCCAATTGGCTATCGGGTTGTCAATTTAGAATTTTGAAATTCTGTTTTTCATTTTGGTTGAATCTGAATTTGACTACAAAATTGTCATATTGACACTGAAGTTGTAATATTGACTACCGCAGTTGTCATATTGACTACCACGGTTGTCCTATTGACAACCGAAATTGACAATCGAGAATTGTCCTATTGACTATCGGGTTGTCAGTTTAGAATGGTTAAATTCAATTTTCATTTTGGTTGAATCTGAATTTGACTACCAAATTGTCATATTGACTACTGAAGTTGTCCTATTGACTATCGCAGTTGTCATATTGACTACCGCTGTTGTCCTATTGACTAAGTAAATTGATAATCGAAAATTTTCCTATTGACTATCGGCTTGTCAATTGAGAAAAAAGAAAGTTGTCATATTGACTATTTTAATAGTAAATATGACAATTTTGGGTTTTTTTCAAGTTGACAAGCAGCAATTGTTAATATGACGACTTTATTTTTAAGCAGAAACAACCTCAGAATAATAGCGGACCTCCTTACAGGACACTGTAAATTAAAAAGATATATTAACATCCTTGGCTTAGTAAATAGTGCCACATGCAGGTTCTATGATATAAAAGAGGAAACGCCGGACCATATTCAGGGCAATTGTGATGCACTTGTTCTTCAAATAAAAAATCACCTTGGGCGATACCAGGTGGAAAAGAGTGACTTACGATCTCTTAAAATACTTTAAATACTCAAATTCATGAGGGAAATAAATTTGGAGGAAGAACTGTAAAATGAGCTATCCTCACCCAGCTCTAGCCGGGGGAACAATAGATCTCAAGGCCGCAGTGCAACAGCCCTATACTAATTTTCATTCATGGGTAGTTCCACAATTGTCGTATTTACACAGTACACATCCAAACAACGATTAATATTATTATCTTCGATTGTTGTTGTTGAAGGTTCATGGTCGAACATCATTTCAAAAACTGAAAACAGTTGATGGATATCTGTGTGGGACTTTTAGTGAAGCGTGTCAACTATTACAGTTGCTCAAAATTGATTCACATTGGGGTAATAAGCTTAAGGATTCCGTCATATCTTCATCGAAACATTAAATTCTCACATTGTTTGCGATTATAATATCTCTTCCAAATTCTCCGATCACTTGTTCCTGACGAACTATGAATGCTTCTTTCTCACAGCAGTTTTTATATATTGAAACTAGTAAATTCGCAGTTGATACCTCGAATCAATTAATTACACTACTCGCTTATTTTTGGACTTGCAACCAAAATTAGCTGAGTAAACAATCAAAATAAGCGACCAAGAACAAAGATGTAAATGCTCTCAATGCAATCATTCAGGATTGTCTTTCTGGAGAGCTGTTTACAAATCAGTTGACAGATTTACAAACCATGATGACGATGTGAGTTATCCCACAAAATTTTTAAATTCATTGGATATGCCTGGACCATCACCACCTTACAATTTACAATTAAGTAGGATCAGTTGTGATTATGCTGTGTAACATCAATCAACCTCGACTGTGGAATGGAAGGGGACTGGCTGTAAAAAAGCTAATGAATGACGTCACTGAGACTTGATCCCGCATATACCGATGATTCCAACTGATTTGCCATTTGATTTTAAGCTTCTACAATTTCCCATTCGTCTGGCCTTTGCGACGACCATATATAAATCACAAGGTTATAGTCGTTGAAGGTTTTCGGAATCAATTTGTAGTTTTCTACTTTCATACAAAAATTTTCCAAAGATTTTTTTTGGATTTTTGAAAAAAAAAAATATTTTTTTTATTTTGAAAATTCAATATTTCAAAAATGGGTGGACGATTTTTTTTGAAATATAGTTTTCAAATTTTTATATTAAATTTTATTATTAAATACATAAAATTGTCATAGGGTAAGATCGGGCATTATGTCGCACCTAACGTCAATCTGAAATAACTTTACTACGAACAACGTCTTATAAATCAACATATTTTTTTTATTAGAGAAAAAAGTAACATATGTAAATAAATTGAATAAAAATAATAATTCCAGACTTTTAACAAAAAATAAATTAGTTTAAAAAGAGTTTAAAAAAACCATATTGCCCTACCTACGGATGAGAGCGCAGAAATCAAACATGTCTGAAATCGCCGATTTGCTCCCTTGTTGAATCTTAGTTCCATCATCGAACTACACGTGGTTCATTTGTCCGCTTTGCTCCGAATTCCGCAATCTGGTCATCTATATGTACATGATTTTCGTCAAATCCATTTCCAAATTAAAACACCCAAACATTGTGATAGAAGACGCACAACCGAATATCGTGGAGAATATATGGCGCAGCTTTAAGGGCAATATGGCGGGCTGTTTTTAATTTTGGATTTTGAATGCCCACATCGATCGCAGGTGTTCTTAAATGCAGTTCATGAATCGTGGGGCCAATATCCTCAAAGGAAACACTGCATACACTCGTCCTGTTTGGTTGTAGTGGTGTAATCTTCACCAAATCAAGCACAGAAATGCTCTCTAAGAAATCTTCGGGCCCATCCGAATCGTCGGCTAGTTGTACCCATAACTTACATTAAAAATAATGACGCAAAATTTTACATAATTTAGTAAAATGTTAAAACCACTTTTAGCAATTTCCTAAGCTAAAAAGATGATTTAGCTAATTTTAAACAATTTTAACATTTTGTATATGTAAAATCACGGAATGGCTACTTTTACTTTTAATAATTTGCTAAATCCAATATGGCATCTGAAAGTATATCGCCCGTGGACCCGAAAGTTCGAGTCCTGCTGGTGCACATTTTTTTTTGTAATTTTTTTTGTAAATAATGAAGTTAAAATGATTAAGATAGAAATATCGTATCATCAACATATAATTAATTTACAACGTACAACAACAATAATTGTGTACATCAAAATTCAAACCATAGTTTAGAAACGGTTTAAAAAATTTGAAATATGTGGCGATACTGCATCGCCAATCGCAACCTCTAGGTGTGAACACCAAGTTCCAGAAACCTAACTCTAAGTGTAATTCAATAGGTTGACTCCTACTGTACCTAAAAGGGGAACAAATAATATCCCTAATTGTGATCTGTACAGAAAAGTCCCAAAAGGGAACTTCCCAACATTTAAATAATTCCCGTCTGGGCTTCAACCGATCGAAGTCTGTCACCTAGCGTCCAATAGATCACACGCATTAAATAAATTTTCATTCTCAAATACTTGTTAACTTTTATAAATACATTTTTTCTATCATTAAATTCGTTGATGTGATATGTTAATCATTTAATATAAACAAAGTCTTTAATTTCACTAGAATTATCATCTTTAAAGAGGATTTCAGAAACCTAAAAGTTGGCATCAAGGAAATGCTCCCAATAGAACGCTAAATTGGAATTTCTACTGCGTAGTTGCAAATATCATACAAATTTAGTTAGTGTCAAAATTATCTGAGTCATAGTTATTAAATCAACAAGTACTTAGGAAATTGCTAATAAGTAAAATGCTAAGCCCTTAACAATAGGATGTTTAAAATTATGCGCCAATATTTTTACAACGTATAATTGTGAAATATGCATAACTATGTTATACACTATTATAAAAACGTGAAGAGACGAAGAGATATTAGGTACCTGTTTTCTTTGATTCATGTTAGGTGCCTATGTATGAAACTATAATTTACATGAAAACTTCACGTATGGCAGGTGCGCCATAATGCCCTCAGTCAGCGCTGCCGTTTGAAGAATCTATATGGGAGTATTTCAAAGGTTAAGAGGGGAGTATTTTATGTTCGTGGGGAGAACGCAAAAAAAACTGACGAAAAAAAGAGATTATAATTATTAACAATATAATTTTATTAAAATATTTTATAAACTTGTACTTCAAGTCCTTGTATCACCTAGTGGTGAAAAAAGAACACCCAGACTAATTAATTGCATAAGAACAACAAATAAAATTTTAATAACTAAAACAAACTTAAGTAAAGAAAAATAACATCTATTAAATAAAGAACTTACATAACACACATTCAATGTGAAAAAACAATTGTTTTGTTACGCAATCGGCAGTTCATATCAGACTTTTTTATATTATTTGCAATAATTACACAAGAGCTCTTTTGAGGGTACCCATTGCGATGTATGTTCATTTTGTAATAGAGATTTTGCCACTAAAATTGAATTTACTGTGCTAATGCTTAAGCAGTTTCTATTTTGTGTTTTTTATTAAATGCAACTCGGAACAAATGCGTTCAGCATTGGCACTGCTGTGAGGTAAACAAATTAGAGAACCAATAAATGTATTCAATGCGCCAAATATTGGCTTACCAAGGGCATTATTAGTTGCCAACACATTTTGCCAGAACTCTTCCAAACTGCAATTTCAATTGAAGGATTCATTATTGTTCAAAAACCTCCATTCTTCATCTAGTTCTTCAACATTATCACCCGTTACAAGATGTGGAAATATATTTATAAGAGGAATTAGAGAAAGACTTTTTGCTTTTTAGTCAGTAATGTTAAGCGCTTTTAACACTTCATCATCGAAACTTATTCTCGAGCGTATTTCCTTACAGAGAATTACATAGTATTCACGACAGTTGTCAAGAATACCCTTAATATCATCTGGTGAAAGCTGCTCTCCAGACAGCAAGATACTCGCTTTAGCACCTATATACGTTTCATCAAGGAAAATCGCATGATTTGAAAAGTCAAGATTATTGAGTCATCGTCAATATAAAAAGCCATTTTAACTGTAGGAAGGAGAACATGTATTCTGGGCTCTTCATATTGAAACTCCAAATTCAACTTATTTATTATTTTCAATATATATAAAAGAAAATGAAAATAAATTTTGTTTTTTACAGACATATCCAAAAAAATCTGATAATCCATGCTTCCAGTTTTGTCTAACTCATGAAAAAATAATAAAAGAAAACAAGATTACGACACTTCTTTGTTTTTCTTATTTTATTGACATCATATGTGAAAACAAATCTGCAATTGTTGCTGTTTGTGGATTAATGGATTTTTCACATATGACGTCAATAACATAAGAAAAACAAAGAAGTGTCGTAATCTTGTTTTCTTTGATTCATGGGTTGAACGCACTGGATGATATTGGAGATGCCATCTTTAATGAATGTTTGCAAAAGTTTTGGACATTTTCGGGGGGAGTACATTTCGAGTGAGGGGATTACGGGAGTACGATAAAGGCTAGGGGAGTACGAATACTCCCTTTGTACTCACTTCGGCTGCCCTGCTCGCATATGGCGCAGATATTACAAAAAAACATTTTTTCACTACACAGTGAAAAAAAGCTAAGTTCTCTTTTCGTTTCAAATATTTCCCGTTACACAACACCACTAAAACTGTATTCTAAAAACTACTCTTCACACCGAACACCGTCGATTTATACTTACCGAGAAACACGAACCCAAATACAAAGCAAAATTATAAAAAAAAACTCAAGAACCCTATACATTTTTTTATAATGGTTTTTTATTCAGTGAAACTTGTCATATCGAAAACCTATTTTTACTGTACACGTATTCGGCACAGACTGAAATGTATCGTTTTTTTTATTTTAATTAGTAGTAGTAGTAGTAGTAGTAGTAAACTTTATTGAAATTTTTCTTTAACTACATTTTACATAGATAATACACATGTATAGCGATTACATATATTATTTTGCCGACTTAGAATTGGCCATGCTACACTTAGTTTATATATTATTTTTGTTCTTTAAATTCAGACAAAAGAAACTTAAAATCACATAGTTGATAAACTACAGTTTGAGAAATTAAAACATGAGTCACTCAACAAGGCCATTACGATTTCAATAAAAAAAAAAACTAAAATATAAAAACTTAAAACCAGGTGCGATAAAGAGAAACAGTCATCTCTACTCTTTTTCTTGGAACACAAACGTGAGCAATTACAGATTGGTATACATAAACGTATGTACATAATATCTTTCGTTAGTTAGAGCGAGAGCTCAGAACTTTACATCTTTCTTTTGAGTGAGAAAGCGACATCTCGATTGTTATATGATGAAAGAGAGCGATCTTCTAGTTATTGGATGTTGCAATGACCAGAACTGTTGTTTCCCCATTATCGGTTCCGTTACAGTATAATGGAATTATGCAGCTTATAGCGATCTATACGATGCTTCTAATTTCTGCGACGATACGACGCACGGCGACGTCCCTATACGTATGTTTGTCCATGTGCGCTACCAAGAAAACTGGGAGTAGATGGAATTCTGTGTATACACGTGGATGGCATTCGTTTGACTAACTCTCCAAGTAACAATTTCCCCGGTGGTGTATTGTTGTATCTACAGCATTCAAATTTAATAACTATTGCACAAATGCAAATTGTTTATGTTACTTTAATACACTTTTAAACTAAATAATATAATTAAACTATTTTTTTTAAATCTTTTTTTTTTACTTTTCCAGACGGAAAGCAGCCAGAAGCCATCTCTTCTCCAAAATAAATTTGATATGTGGATGTTAATTTTAATTAGAATGTCGGAAGTATGGCATTCGCGAGGTGCGCCATAATGCCCGAACACCATACCTACTAAAAATTTTATTTTGAAAAAAATTTACGAAATGTAATTAAAAAATTAAGCAAAAACTATTTAAAACATATTGAGCTGTTTCTATACGAAAAATCTTGTGGTTACGATGTGATCGAACATAAGAGCAAGTACGTGGTACAAAAAGGAACGAAATCAAATGATTCTATATTTCATAGCTGTAAAGCATTATATTAGCCACAAAATGAAGAAAAAATATTCTGCGAAGATTATCTGTGAAATCATTCGATTATTAAAGGTAAATGTGTATGTTTTCAAAAGCCATTAACTTTGAGTTTTATGGTTTTGGTTTCAAATTGGTCATATCAAATGATTAGACTGAATTGAGTTGTGTTTGATAAGTGTATACGAGTATAGCCAGCTTATCGAATTTGTACACATAAAATAAAAGATAACAACAACAAAATTGTAAAAGATAATCAGGTAATCTTTCCAGATTCCATATGAAACTTCTTGGGGCAACTGTGAAAAAGAGGGTTATCACATAAAGATTTATAAATCTTTGCACTGTTTTCCAAAAGTAATTTCTCTTCCGTATCCGTGAGTGCTTGAATTGAAGGATTTGCTACAGGAAAAATAAAATCCCTTTAAATCTGACCAGAATAAGACACGATAAACCGCATCGAAAAGCTGAGTGTATACTCACTGTATCAGTTGTCCGACCGACATAAAACCAATTCCACTATACTTTGCTGCTGCTTATCTATAAAGTAGAACCAGAGTGCATTTTAAACCAAACTGCATCAAAATAATGTGATCCACATGTTGTGTTGCCTAGGATATATCTATGTAGGGCTAGGACACCTCAATGTTCGGGTGTAAAACCAGGCAATACGCTCTCCAAATCTATAACACAATTCGTGCGTTGTCTTTTTTTGGTGTCACACCGTGTGCATTCATCCGTTGTTGGTAGGAAATGGAATGCATCTAAATATTTGCTGCACACACCTCTAGCTTTCTCTGATGTGAGTTGGTTTCGAAAAATACCACACAAACACCTACCTATAATCAAGCCCAACCTATTGTATATCAATAGACACTCGCATGGACCAAGAGATATGGGGGCGTGTTAAAAATCAAAGTGCCTCCGAATTCATGGCACTTTGAAAACTAGAACCTATATGATGAGAATTTTGATGACACACTCTAACTGCGGTGTGGTGTTGGTATTTGTGGCAGAGGTTTTGAAATTTAAATCCCCATACCATTCGGAATTTTCAAATTTAATTGTTCGCAAAGGTGATGTCCATTATAACAAGTTAGGTTCATTGTTTGGATTTTTGAAATATAATAATTTTACTAATACCAAACGCGGTTTGCCTAAGGCTTACCAAAAGTGTCACCCCATTTTAGCTTTAATAAAAAAAACTCTAAATAAAACTAGATGTGTACACGAGTCCTTGTCTATCGCAATGAACAATGGTTGAATGCTTCTCTGCCATTGCGGATTATTGACGCATGGAGTCACGGCACCTGGCAGTCAGCGGTTGAACTTTGAATTGGGGATAGATTTTTTTTCGATTTGACGTTCAATGTATTTCTCATTAGAGAAAACCAAAAAAGGGTCTCATTAATATTGCTTTTTCTGATTAATTTTGTATGAACAGGTATAAATATTTTGAGAGTAATAGACTAATAGACTAAGAGCCCAGGCCCGGCAGACATACGTCATTTTATCATAGCTGATTTTTTTTCTGCGTATATATACCAAAGTAGATAAGAACGAATGGACATTCCGAATAGTGTCCCAAACTTTGCTTGACACTTGTCAAAGTCCTACAGTGGGGCGTTTCGTCTGGCAGACACCTTTAAAGTGGCTTCTTAAATTTGTCTGCCAGACGAAACGCCCCTCTGTATGAGTTTGACAAGTGTCAAACAAAGTTTGCGACCATATCCCCTTAAACATATCAAAAAATCAGCTTTAATAAAATTACGTAGTTGAGAATGCACCGTTAAAACTGCATATTTCCGAAAAGCCCCAGCTTTGAAAATTCGGAATGTCCATTCGTTCGTATCTACTTTGGTATCTGTACGCAGAAAAAAATCAGCTATGATAAAATGACGTATGTCTGCCGGCCCTGGGATCTTAGTCTATAATAAAGCATGAAAGATTCTAAATCAAGCGTAAAATAAATAGAAATTGATAACTATAATGCTTTACTTTTAAAATGGAAAACGATAAAAAACAACCTTTCAACGAGAAACAATAACAACATCATGGGTTACGAAAAAACATGACAGGGTCGTAGCCAGGATTATTAAAATTTTTTTAAGGGAAGTATGTTTGTTTTTAAAATGAATCTTTTTGAATAATTCAACATTTCCTTGGAGAATAAATAATTTCTTCATACCAACTATGGGGAAAAATATCTAAGAATTTTTAAAACTAAAAAAAACATTGTTTTTTGTTTACAGGTGTAGTAATTTATCTAAAGCCTAAAATTTTTTGATAAACTTAGGCATTTTATTTTTGTTTAATATATTATGTATGTATGTTGTTTTTATATCAATAAAAGTTACAAAAATTGAAAATTCCATATCAAAATTTAGCAACAAAATTAATGAACATTTTTATTGGATCCACGTATATTATTTATATCTTGAATATAACAAATGCTAATATTTATTGAATAAGATATATTTTTTAGTTCTCCTTATAAAAACGAATTATATTAATTAATTTCACAAACGACAAATTGATTTCATCAATTTTCCGCTATTAAAAAAATGTAAGATATGCATATAACCTTTAAATTAATAACGGGTCCGCCATCTAACGTTTTGTTTTTAACTAGTGCTAATTTCGTAAATGGTAACACTTAGCTCATGTCTGATTTGCCAGATAATTAGCCTTATCCTTCCGCTGAACGAATATGGTTGTGTATACGCTTGAGCAACGCTTACTAAGTGGGCCTGCGATTGACTAAGAGAAGATGCCGATTTTGCCAAGAAAATCATCTTTTCAGATGAAGCTCATTTTGATCTTGGCGGGCATGTAAACAAGCAAAATTGTCGCATTTGGGGCACATGAAACCCGCACGCTTATATTGAAAAGCCTATACACCCAAAACGAGTCACTGTTTGTTGCGGATTTTGGCCCAGAGGCATAATTCGAAAATGAGCTAGGAGTGGCCGCTACAGTCAATGGCGATCGTTATCGGGCCAGGTTGAACGAATTTTTATTCACAAAAATTGAAGAGGAGGATATTGGTAATATTTGGTTTCAACAGGACGGCTCTATGTGCCACACAGCTGAAGCTACACTCGATGTTTTGAGCCCATTTTCAAAAAAAAAAGTTATTTTTATTTATTTTTACCTACATCCATATTATAAACATATTTGCGTAAGGCCCACCTCCCTCATTTTGACATATTGAGCTTTTGCTTTACAAAATATGGGAACATAGAAATTCATTAACCCCTATTTTACTATAGTTTATTAAACCCCCTTCCCATACTACGCACGTGATATCACTTTGACTGACGACATGAGCTCATTAAAAAAAAAAAACTACATTTACAATACAAGCTTGTTTGCATTTTTTATCTGCAAAATAAAGCAAATTAAAATTATGTTTTGATATATACGAGTATTCTTCTTGATTTACATACTCACATGTATTCTTATTATATTAAAGTCATAATACGGGTACCCGTTCATATAAAATTAAGTAGTAAAATGAATGTTTTTCAGACCCTTTTTTGCTTTTTCTTATGTGAAATACATTGAACGTCAAATCGAAAAAATATCTAGCTCCAATTGAAAGTTCACGCGCTGATTTCCAGGTGGCGTGGAAAGGAACTTACCAGGTGTCAATAGTGGAAAGTAGATGCAAGCCCGCAGGTTATCTCTCGAACACTTAATGCTTCTTTATGCTAGTCTTAGCAATTGGCATAATCGCAAGAACGTAATGTGTTGTCAATGACACCTTTGTGGGTATAAGATTGAAGTGAAGAGTCAATGAGGGCGATCCATAAGTAAATGATTTGATCATGAATGGACAACCGGTAGATGATAGATTAATAATTTTATTTATTTTGTTTAATTATAAAGAATCTGAAATCATTATAAGCATAACTCTAAAAGCTGTTCCACAGAGTTTGCTTATTTTTTGTACATTACGCAAAACTAGCTGACCCAGTGAACTTTGTCTAGCCAGAATTTAACGCCTTCAGTTAAACTCCAGAGTGATTTATCTGTTTCTTCAATTTGTTTTCCGGGGCAAGAAAAAAATAACGAAGACGATTTGCCAACACGCGAACAGGCAACGTACAGCTGACCATGTGGAAAACAGGAAAATTCGATATTAATCTCACAGACTTCCAAGGATTTTCGTTGTGATTTATTGAATATTGATTGTCATCAAAAAGCCAATCGAATCCAATTGCATTTGACGAAGGATCAGATGGAATAAACGGAAATCGTGGGATAAGGACTTCCACCCTTTGAATTTTGTTAATTGAATAACATTGTTCAACAGTTACTTATTGACGGACGATCTCGTACCGTTACACAATTTTGGATGATTCAGATTTCGCAACATGATTATGATCGATCACACCTTCAAATCTAAATGATGCGGCGGAGTTTGTGGCACATTAAGCGAGTTCAAAAATTCCGTCGGGTAGTGTGTCGCCTTGTGGGTCACGCTGTTAACGGATTTGTACCAGAGATTTAAATTTGAACAATGAAAATCAAACTATCAAGTTTCCTTATACTTTGCTGCTAGTATTATCCGTTCACTAATCCAATAGAGATTTTTAAAATTTTGTGCAATAATGCCGAGGACCACTTTGGTGAGGAGTTCCTCCTTTGGCGATGTGAACTCGCAAAAATTTGCCGGCAACGATATCAATCCTGTCGAAACATCAAACGAAATTTGACTACTCCCAAGCGTCAGCAGTAGTTGTCTCGAGAATTCAGCAGCCAATGGGTCAATTTCAACTTCGTAACATGCAGTCACAAAGACTGTCAGTCTGTCAGTCTATATGTATAACAAGCTACAGCCTAAACGGATCAAGCGATTACCTTCAAATTCGGTACGTGTGGTTCTTTTGGTATTCATCAGAGGTCAAATTGAAAATTTATTTTCAGGCCTAAAAATAACGGTACCTGCCATACAACCGTTTAGGAAAATATTTTTTTTCTCGAAAACGGCTTCAACGATTTTGATGAAAATTTTCGAGAATTTTCTTGTTGGCAATAGCTATCTTTTGATATGAACCAAGCTTACGGGAAAGGTCTATTAACGGTACCTTTCTCATAACGGTTTTTATTTTTGGATTTCTCGGTAACAGTCCAATGGATTTCTTTGAAATTTTACATCTGAAAAGATCTAAGAAGCCAAACTAATTCTGCATATGAAAATTTTTAATAACTTTTTTTTCTAATTAAAATTAATTTTTAAAACCTTTTTTTTTCAAAAATCAATATTTTGAAAACTAATCGAAAAAAATTATTTTAAATTTTACAATAGCATTTATATTAATAAACTCTAAGAAAGTGCATACAAAAATTTCAAAAAAAAATTATTTTCAAAAAACTAAAAATAAAAAACAAATTCATCAAAATCCGTCATAAAATTTTCGAGATACTTTTTATAAAATTTTCATTGATACGTGGCATATAATGGTTTTCTTCGCTTCTTCGAAAAACCGATTAAAGTGATGGTTTTGGCCGTTTTAAGTTTAAAAAAAGATTTTCCCACTTTTACACCATTCACTTTCATTATATACATATGAAATAATGCATGTATATGTTTACATTATTACCCTTCTAATTTATATTATTAAAATCCATTTAAATATATACATTAGCAGGTAGGTACGTAACTATTCCTTGAATCAACAATTCATTATACTAAGAACCAAGGTAATCTTACCTTTATCGGCTGTAAATCATCCATAGGATAACTATAGGCTAGCTAACTACCAAGAGCGTCAGTGAGTAACAATAAAGTTGTGAGTCACAAGAGCAGGTTTGTATGATCCAATCTTCCATTTTATTTTGTATGTTTGTTCATTTTATTATGTTATATGTAACCTACGTTTAAGATGACTAGGTCATGAAGAGCTTATGGACAACAATGCTCCGGCTCGCAGGATCGTCGATTACAACCCAGAAGGAAGACGCAGTCAAGGAAGACCTCGCCTAAGGTGGCGCGCTCAAGTGGAAGATGACCTCAATCAACTTGGAGTGAGTTACTGGAGGCAGCTAGCCAAAGACCGAGCTAGCTGGGGAGGCATGTTGGTTGAATCCCAGGTTCAGCCCGAACTGTAGCGCCACCTAAGTAAGTAACAAGTAAGTATATGTAACTTATTTATTTATTAATTACTATTTATTTTGTATTTATATATAATATATTTATTTATTTATTACTTGTCCTGCAATATTCATGTTATCTGTTTTTGTATATATATTTATTTACTAATTATTTATTCATATATTTATTTAATTATTTATATACTTATTTATTATAATCCATTAATCTATTTAGTAATACATTATATCTCCTAGTCATTAATTTTAAGTTTTTTTTAAAGTTATAAATAAAATAATGTATTTATTTTTCTTTTTTCGTTAAATAGATGTTTTTCATAGTTTTTCCTCTAATGAAAAGGTAAAAGTTTAATTCAAAACAAATTGTTACAAATTCTAATAAATATGTTCTAGTTGCCAGATACATTATATCATATCTCTATAATGTCAACATTTTTTACTTATAAGAAATTTATAAAATAAATAAAACACTGGTTTCTTCCACAAATTTACAAAATTTTTAATTTTTAACTATATACCTGTAAGGCCTAAGGTCTTTTAAATGCAACTTGAATGACAAAAAATGCTGACAAAAATAAATTTCCACCAAGTGATTAACACCCGCTCAATCGACTATCTCTATAATGTAAAATTTGCGGTATCAACCTTTTGTACAAATTTATACAACGATATAATAAATAATAATCTATCTAAGCGTCAGCCGTTGTCTCGAGGATTCACCCTATGGGTTGTACTGCAATGCGACTCTCATCTCTCATGTTCGTGGTCAATTTTAATTTCTTGACATGCCTCCAGAAAGATGACGCACGATTTCAGGCATGCGTTAAATATAGAACGATCCAGCGTTACTGACCATGACATCGTTTCCTTTGACTTCATCACTATTGATCTAGAATTGTCATCTGGAGATCGACGCCAATACAATGAATATCCGTCAATTCCACTGATTGTATCAGCCAACAACGGACGGGTAAAACGCTTTGTGCGCAATTTCCGTTTTCCATGCACGATGAGTCCGGGTTGTAAAATATCCGCAAGGGGCGGATCAGTGATATTTTGATGAATTTATTTTCTAAAAATGGAATTTAGGTAATGATTCGCATTTATGAATAAGACATAACTCACTGTTGTTTGTCGCTTATTAATTTAGTGGCAAATTTGAAAAAAGGTTTTGAAACAAAAAACAAGTTCGATGATCATGAAATTATTTTCGTACTCTCAAATGAGATAGGGATGCTCCTCATATGATAGGAAGTTTTAACTGTCAAAGTAGGAGGAATAAATTACGAACCCGTAATGAGAACGCGAACCATTTTGTCTTAATAATTGAGCAAGTATTAAATTCGTGTTATAAAATCCATGTGGTATTTTCCCGGTTTGCCAATATTTCTGAGATTTTGCACCAATTCCTTGTTATTAAAAATATAATTTCTCCGATTAGTGGTTTAAATTTGTTAAAAATATTGGCATTTGGCCAATCATGGATTAATCCCGTAATTTTTTTTATCGCAATAATTTGTCCATAAATTTGGAATTTTTTCTAACATCAAATATTTTTTTTATTGAGACCAATACAGACTCTTCAGAAGAAGATACTTAACAGCAGAAAAGCTACAAAGAAACACTTCGAACGGTATAATAGGATAATATTCCTTAGCTGATTCTATTGTGGTCATTCAGTGAATACAGCGAGTTACCCATTATATTCCACTCTACTGAATTTAATCGTTCTAAATTGGCTTCACTTAATCTTTAAAGCGACAAAATAAATGTGGCAATGATTTCTCTTTTTCTTTTTTTTTTAATTTGTTACAAATACCAGCCTGTATACCTTTCTATACGTATATAATATGCATGTATTACCGAGTAAGGCTTACCTTTATAAATTTAAGGAAAATAAAAGTGGCTGAATTAATGATAGTGGCATTAGGTGACAGTTGACGTTATTATTGCCATTTTCTTTCTACATTATTTTATGGTATGTACATGTACAATGTGCATAATGTACCTATAAATGCACGATCTATCTACAAATGTATATACATACAAGCTTTGTTTGTTTTATACAGTCAATCAAATTCATATTCGTACCAGCAGGTTGGAAACTATATTAACACTCCTATTATCGGTATCATTAATTGGATGTGTTTGTCACTTTGTTTTTAGTTTCGGGGCTTAATCGTGTAAATGGTCCCCAAAACGTCATAATTTTTAATTAAGTATACTGGCATCGTACAAATAAAATATTATTGTTAGTCCAGTCAGGTTAAACATTTGAAATGGAAAAAATTAATTCATACAATTTGCTTTTACAGTTGGTTGGGTGGGGGGGGGGGGGGGGGTGTCATTAGAAGTCCAAATTTCCGTAATCTGGAAAATCGCGCTGGAGCTTCAGTAGCCATTTTGAATTTAATGAAAATTTTATTATGAAAAATAACTTCGCCATTTTGTATTTCTCACAAAAATAATGTAGGTAAAACTTGCAGGAAATTTAATTTTCTACAACTTTAGTCTTAAAATTTTAATAAAATATTTTTTTGACAAAAAATATTATATATCGTATTACCTTCATTTTGGTACCAAAACGACATCAGTTTTATTTGTTTAAGGTCCGTTTGCTGATACACAACTTAAGCATTTAAGTTCTACTTAAGAACTTATTTGACAGGTTACGCAGAGAAAAAAGTAGCCCTTAGGCGTTTTAAGTTGAACATAAATATTTATGATTCGTATCAGCAAACCGGCCTAAGTGCCTCAGAATTGATAGTCAAAATTTTCAATGAAAGCTATAACTGGAGCCTAAAATAGAAAACACACATTATGTAATAAAGTATTTAGTCAGATTTATTTGTTAAAAAATGACTTCTGTTGTTTGCAGAAGTCATTTTTTAGATGACGAGGTTCAAGTGTATATGCGCATAAATAATATGGTTAATAAACACTTTATTGGAATTTTAAGAATTAATTTATTCTCCGTAAAAAGTGATTTTACAGCTTTTGGGAGAAATTTGGAAATATACACATTTTAATACTTAAATAGCCTAAACAGCTGAAGAGATTTTCTTCAAACCTGGTATTTAAGCGTTTTAGGTGATTGTGTCAAATAGATTTTTGAATGGTTGGTTTTAAGCCTTGGAGCTTCAGCCGCCATTTTGAATTTGATAAAAAATTTATTTTGGAAAATAACTTCGCCGTTTTTAATTTCTCACAAAAATAAGGTAGGTAAAACTTGCAGGAAATTTAATTTTCTACAACTTTACTCTTAATATTTTTTCAAAAAAGCTACCGTTCGCGAGATATTAATGATAAGCTTTTTTTGGGGGATTTGACCCCCCGCCCCTCGCCCGCCTTTCAATTTTCCAATGGAGTTATCTTTCAAGTATCATTCATATTATATATTAACTCAGAATTAAAAAAAAAATGTATATTTTAGTTCGTTAAAAACATAGGGGCAAAGAAAAACCACTTTTAAAACCTAAACAAAAGAAAAAGCGACTAGAGTGGGCCAAACAACGTAAAAACTGGACTTTAGATCAATGGCGGTCTCTTATTTGGAGTGATGAGTCCAGGTTTGAGGTTTGTGTGGACGATAAACGAAAACGAGTAATTAGCAATTCAAAATAGGCTTTTCACAAAGATTGCCATAAAAAACGCTCAAGTTTCCAGCATCTATAATGATATGGGGATGCATGTCCGGGCGGGGTTTGGGTAATATACATTTTGTAAATGGAATTGTCAATGCTGCCAAGTACAGAGATATTCTGCAAAATGAACTTCTCCCATCAATACCACGACTTCAATCTATTGAAAACTTTGACTATCAATTCTGAGGCACTTAAACAAATAAAATTTATGTCGTTTTGGTACCAAAATGAATTTCTTAAAATAAATAATATTTTTTTCGAAAACAAAATATTTTATTTGCTCTACCACTTTCTTGTATATTCACTTTTGATTTTTCAATGATCATTGAAAACGCTTTCCATCAAGCAAATAAAATATTTTTTTTGACAAAAAATATTATATTATCTTATTACCTTCATTTTGGTACCAAAACGACATCAGTTTTATTTGTTTAAGTGCCTTAGAATCGATAGTCAAAGCTTTCAATGATGAGTTTCAATTAAAGCTATAACTGGCGCCTTACTCCCTTATGAAATCGAGGACACTATAACACTCAGAAAACCATACTCAGGTCAGAACAGCCAATAGAATTTTTTTTAGATTAACATGCGTTGAAAAAGAGTAACTCTGAAGAGCCAATCGAAAATGACATGAGTCACACTTTTGAAAAGCGGTAATTACTGTGTAAGTAATGATGAAAAATTGAGTTTTTATTTAATCGAGGTAGCTATTGCCTTTATCGCGGTTACCTTATTAATTTTTCGACCTTCATCGAGATTTTTTACACCATTGTAATTATATTTAAAAAATCAAATTTACTTACCGATATCGAATTTATACAATGACTCAGAAATCAAGAATTAGCAATTAAGCAAAATATGTATGTAAACCTTATTTAATATTTATTGTTTTTTTTCGATCTGCTTATACCTGTTACTGAATGACTCATACTGAAATATCGATCTATTCCTATTTGTGTGAGGACTTGCCACTCAAAAATTGTGTCTCAATCAATTGATTGATTGAATCGTTCGAGAGCGAGTCCATCAATTATTCAGATGCGAGCAATGATTCACAACCACTTTTTACTTGCGATAGGTATATGTTCTATAGGAAAAAGTTTGCATTTGTAAAAAAATCTAACGATGATGGGGAATACCAAAAAACTGGGTCCCGCAATTCCGTCTGTCTCTGTGTCTGCCTATCTGTCTCTCTGTCTGTATGTCTGTCTATAGAACGATCTACAGCCTAAACGGCTGAACCGATTTTGTTCAAACTTGGTACTAAGACGTTTTAAGTGATTGTCTAGATTTGTATATGTGTAAATTTGTAGATGAATATATTTTTGAATTGTTGTTTTAGCCCAAAAATAACGTTTTTTGCCATACAAATTTGTCTATGATCTTATCTCGAAAACGGCTCCAACTATTTTGATTAAAATAAGTGTTTGAACTCTGTTTGGTACAGTCTACACAGAGAAAATTTTACCACACAAAATAGAAGAAAAGTAATAAGATTTCTCTATGGTTTTCATCCAATAAGGAAGTCTTATTAAAACCATGGAAATAATCTTATCAAAATGTTGATTATCGTTTTACGGGATATCCACATATTTTTAAGAAGATATATTATTAAGCTTCAACATGACTTGAAACAATAAGTAAAACTCATTAAAAAGTATGAGCAAATCTCTTTGAAACAATAAGAAGATCTCATTGATTACATGTGAAAATCTTTTAGATACAATAAGAAGATCTTATTGATAGTATGAGGTCTTTTTTGAAACAATAAGAAAATCTTATTGATATAGTGTGACCATTTTTTAGTATACAATAAGACGATCGTATTGAATCGATAATAAAGTGGCAATCTTTAAGACACAATAAGATGATCTTATTAACGTTTTATTGAAAATGAGTAAAAATCTCACAGAAACAATAAAACGAACTTATTCGGTTAAGTCGGTGTGAAATAATCTGTATTCGAAGAAATTTAAAATTATATTTTCCAAATTCATATATTTTAATGCTTAATAATTTAAAGAAAATCCGAAATATTCATATTTTTTAAAACAATTTTTTTCTACAAAAAAAATAACATTAGATAAAAATGGAACACTTTTTCATGCACCCTTAAGTGGTACAATAATTGATAATAAACTTTCAAATCTATAAACATTAATAAATATATTTTTATTAAAAAAGGAACGTGTTTTTATAAAGCCCTGTAAAAGTGAACATTAATATGGACATTTTATTTATTGTTTTCCATTTTTTAATAAAAATAACGAACACTCTCTTATCACCCCGAATAGATCACGGACTTACCTTATCGTTTCAAAGTTTAATTACGTAATTACGTTTAACTAACGGGTCCGCCAAATAACTTTTTTATTTGAAAATGGGCGCAAAACATCGAGTGTAGCTTCGGCTGTGTGGCACGTAGCGCCGTCCTGTTGAAACCAAATATTGCCAATATCCTTCTCTTCAATTTTTGTGAACAAAAATACGTTCAACATGGCCCGATAACGATCGCCATTGACTGTAACGGCCACTCCTTGCTCATTTTCGAATTATTCTTCTGGACCAAAATCCGCACCAAACAGTGACTCGTTTCGGGTGTATCGGCTTTTCAATGTATGCGTGCGGGTTTTCTGTGCCCCAAATGCGACAATTTTGCTTGTTACATACCCGCCAAGATCAAAATGAGCTTCATCTGAAAAGATTTTCTTGGCAAAATCGGCATCTTCTCTAAGTCGATCGCAGGCGGCCCACTTAGCGAGCGTTGTTCAAGCGTCTACGTAACCATATTCGTTTAACGGAAGGATAAAACTAATTATCTGTCAAATCAGACATGAGCTAAGTGTTACCATTCACGAAGTAAGCACTAGTTGAAAAAAAAACGGACCCTGCATACAAATCACCGTTGGATGCAAACATCAAGCACAAAGAGCTTGGATAGGCATACACGCCTAAAAATAATCATTTTTTCCGTTTGTGTACCCAAGCTCAAAATACAATGATAGAATTTATGAAAAAACTTATACTAATAAAAATGAATTCTTTTTGATTCAAGAAGATTTCCTTATAGAAAGTTAGTAGACAAACATTTGTTAAAAGTTTAAAGGTATACCTAAAACCTGAAAAATTCATACGGCTTTTTTATTGTTAATCAAACTCGTAGAATCGCTATAAAAAACAACGGAATTTGTTACCTACATATTTACTAGAAAAAAAACTTTTTGATTTAAGAAGATTTGCTTTTTAGCCCTTATAGAAAAAAAGTAAATAGATTTTCTTGTTAAAACTGAAAAGTTGTCCATATAGAAAAAGTAGAACATTTTATTTTTTCAAAACTTCAATAAGATTTTCTTCATAAAATCAATAAGATTTCTCTATGAAAATATCTATTATTCAAAGTAGGTCAATAAGGGAATCTTATTGATTTTATGTAGTACTTCTTCGCTCTGTGTGCATTTTGGTCAACATTTTTTTCATACATACTCGTAATAATAATTATGATTTGATTTTCGACTTTCTCATAAACGGGTCTACTGATTTCGATAAAAATTTCTATGTAGAAATTCCTTCGAATTAGAAATAATACTGCATACCAAAATTTTCGAAAAAAAAAATTTTAAATAAAACATTTTTTTTTTTTGAAAATTCAATTTCTCGAAAACGGGTATATGATTTTTTGGAAATTTAGTTTTTAAATTTATATATTATTAAATATTTAAAATTGTCATACCAATTGTGTTTATAATTTTTTTTTTTTTATTTTAAATTTTTATATAAAAATTAAGTAAAATACGACTTTAAAAATATATTTACCGGTTTTTATTGAGAATCTTTTGTAGCAAGTACTTGCGATCCAGTCGTGCATTTTATTTCAGTTGGAATTGGAACGGTGTAAGTATCTACGGCTTTTCTTCTATTATTTGTGAATAATTCACCACCACAAATTATTATTTATGCAGGTCTCTCAATTTCAGCAGCAATATTCCTTTGTTTGGTTAAACATAATTTTAGAAAATCCTTTTAAAATGAAACTCCTATATACGGTTATGTTTTCCTTAAAATCCCTGTTAAAACAAAAACCTTATAAGTAAACTTATAAACTTAGGTTACGTTGAATAGGAGCAATATAAGCCAAAGACGTTTGATAGTTGTCGACCAAGCATGCGATATATTTCCGAAGCGCGGACTTTTTTGTTGCACAACTCTCTTATGCGACACTAACAGAATACAGAGTACTTTATTTGATATAAATCCAACTATAATTATATATCTGTGACTTTATAATCCCAAAAAAGAATAATCAAGTAAATATGTACATATACATTATTTAATGTTTCTTGCTTCTGCAATTTTAGTATTTTGAATATAATTTTAAACCATTTAAAGTACTTATACATGCAATTCCATGGGAACAAACGTTTTCTTTTATACATTTTGGACGAGTAGATTGAAAAAAAAACCCAACCATCTCTGGTACATTCTGCAGGTAATTATACTATCTTCATTGAATTTTCAACTGCTGAATCCTTTTCGAAACTTCCTAACAACTTTGTTTTATATACCTTAGTACCTACCTAAAAATAAGTGAATAGTTAAATAACGTACATACACATACGTGTGTTAACCTGACTCTTCGAGCAGCAGAATGATGTTGGTTATTTAGCTCAAACATCTCCAAGCATATTCCCGCTTTGAATAGACTGACATTGAAAAATATTAAGGTTATGAATTATTTTATTCACTTTCAACACCACAAAGACAGAAGTGAGTGTAGTGCATAATAAAGGTGATGGAGTGAGGGATGTGATTTAAATGCAAATGCTCATTCTCATAAAGGTCGTGTCGTGAGACAACTTTAACGCAAGTTTCTGAAAAAAAAATCAAGGCGCATAGCAGGACCGTACATGGCATTAAAATCGCTTTCATTTTTACTTGCGATTATAGGTACCTACCTACAATAGGCCAGTTATGTATTCGTCGAAAAAAAAGTCTTCAGATAACAATCAAACATGACATTATCTACGATGATAGCGAACACGAAAGAAGATGGACTAAAAAGTCTGTCCATCTGTATGTCTGTCTCTCTGTACCTACAGCCCAAACGGGTGGGCCGAATTGCTTCAAACTTGGTATAGCTATAGAGTTTTTTAGGTATTATACAGAGGGAAATTGATTTTTTCTTAGCTTAAAAAATAACGGTATACCTGCCATATAACAGATTTTTAAGTACAGCCGATCAGTTGGTTGAAAAACAAAATTTTTTAAATGTTTAAGAACGGTACTTTCCAAGGACCGTTTTTTTTTGCTTCCGACTATCTCATAAATTGCTCAACCTGTTCTTTCGAAACTTCTCACATAAATAGGTGTAGGTAGCCCAATTTACACAAATATTTTTAATTATTATTTTTTTTCTATTTTTAAAATTATTAAAAACAAAAATTAAAAATTTATAATTTGAAATTCATTAAATTTTTTTCAAAAATTATAGTTACATGTATTTGCTGCATTGGCGTTTTTGATTTTTTTTTTTTTGAAAAAAATTTTTTTTTTTCTCAAAAACCGCTCCACAGGTTTTTATAAATTTTACTTGCGATTATAGGTACTATAAGCCAAGTTATGTATTCGTAAAAATTTTTTTTTTCTAAGAATCAAACATGAGATTACGATCATAGATACGAGTAATACCAAAAAATGGGTCCCCCAATTCCATCTCTATGTCTGTCTGTCATTCTGTGAGTCTGTCTGTCTGTCCTCGAGTCTACAGCATAAACGCTTTGATAGATTTGCTTCAAACTTGGTACATATTGTTTTTTCGGTAATATGCCCACACTTTTTTTTTTCATTTTTTTAAGACGACAAATAACAGTAGCTCCCATACATTTTTTTGGCCAAAAACAAAAATATTATTTTTCCCAAAAACGACTCCAACGATTTTATAAAAAAAATCAGTTCATTAACGAAGGTATCTTTTGACAATTTTTTTTTTTTTGAAAAAAAATTGTTATTTTTGCTACCTCTAGTAGAACCGTTTTTTTGGTTTTCGATTTTCTCGGATACGGTTAATTTTTCTTTTTAATTTTTACGCAGAACCTCCCAGAGAATTTAAACACTATTGTTTACTAAATAAATTTTAAATTAAATTGGAAATACATTTTTTTTTTTGAAAACTCATAATTTCGAAAACGATTTATCTCAATAGATTTTTTCAAAACTTCGTATTTGGTGGTTTTTTGACATTATCTTGAATATTTAAAAAAAACTATTTTCCTAAAATAAAAACCAACGGTACATCCCATACAAAAGTTAAGAAACCGTTAAGAAAAAAATGTATTTCTCGAAAACGGCTACAAGAATTTTTATAAGAAAATTTGTGTGTTCTTAAATTAGTACGGTTCACTTTTACGTACAAAAATATTTTTGTTTGCGTACTTACTACGGGACTTTCCATAGAACCACTTTCCACTTTGCAAATGCAGTTAGTTTAAGTATTTATTTCAGAACTTTGAGTTATTGTTTCTTTGATTAGGCCGATTTTATCTTTTGTATTTAAGTTTCTATTAATAAATATTTAAGATTGTCATACCAATTATTTTTTGTAGAAAAAATTTAAATAAATTTCGTATTTATAAAAAAATAAATAAAAAAACGACTTAAAAAATATATTTAGATTTTTATAAAAATCTTTTGAAGGCTCACTTTTTCTATTTAAAATGTTTATATGCAATAAAAGTTAAACAAAATCAGTGCACCTTTCAAAAAGGTAACTGTTACCGACCAAAGGCAAAAGTTGCAAAAAATGTGTGAAGTTTTAGGCAAAAACTGGAAATTCAGTTTCCATAAAACCAATTTGAACGAGTGACGGGGGGGGGGGCTATTGTTGTACATTATTCATTCATTTTTTTTTTGTTTTAATTACTGACAAACAGAATGTGAACATTAAGTTAAGTACACCCCCCCGTTACCCACACTAAAAAAAATCCTTTGGGTACGAACCTGTTTAAACCGAGAGAAGGGCGAGTAATGGCTACCATATAGTACGAACTAATCACCACGTTTCGCAAATGTATGCGTTCACTGTTCAGAGAATCTTTTGAATATGCATATAAAATGGCGTCAGGTGCAAGAGCAGCAGCCGTAGCCGAAACCGAGAGGGATTATGATAAAGAAACACAAACAACTCAAAAACTCAAATTCAAACTCACTCTCGCCTGATGTTGCCAGCAGCTAGATTGAAAATCTTATGTAGTTGTTAATTCCACTTTCCTTGCGTTGAAAGTTGAAATGCTTCAGTTAATGAGATGCAAAGACAAAAGGAAAAACTCAACCACATAAAATCTGCATACGTGTTTAAGTGACGAAGTGTGCATCGACCATCTCTTTCTCTTCTCTTGCCTTTAATAAAATTCTACCCGTTTCAATTTCTCAAAAAAAAAAAATAACTAAGAAAAAACTGCACTCAAAGTACTCGTACACAATTTGTAATGAATGGAATTCATTGGAATTATGTCCAAAAAATAATGCAAATGGACTTTTCTGCAGAAGTGCATTTGTGACGCTCAATTAACCTTTACCTTAATATTGACAAGGTTTTGATATAACCGTAACTGCTTTTTGAAACGGTTTTTGAAAGAAGAAAATACAATTAAAAAAGTTCCAATAAAGTACAAAAATTGTAGTTAATGAGGTTCAAAGGGATTTGATGCTAAGTTTAAAGGTTAAAAAATAATTTTAGGTAATAGATAATAATTAACAACTAATAAATAGATAATAATTAAGGATACATTTGGGATATCCAATTGGAGGTGAAATAATCTAGTTTCTAAAGATCTCTCCCTCTATCTCATTAAATTGTAAGGTAAGGTGCTACCACCAAACATCACTCACTACACTACCACTTGACTTCGTCAAACGGGAAAAATTACTTCGCAAGGTGCAAGAAAAAATCATGCAAGAAAAATATATATCGAAAAATGTCATGCAAGAATAATAGAAAGCTCACGCGATTATGCAAGAATAATATCATGTGCGAAATAATTAAACATACGATATAATTATCGTGCGACAAAAAATTCGAGAAATCGTATGCAATTAATTTATCACGCGAACAATTGACATGCAATAAAAATGTCATGCGAAATACGTTGTACGAGAAATCGCATGCAAAAAAAATCGTACGAGAACTCGCATGTGAAACAATAAATTAGCGTGGGAGAAAATTGTCTTGCGAAAATATTGTCATAACAAAAATTGGATGCAATAAAAATATCAAAACTATCGTGTGAATAAGTTAGAATAAGATATCATGCGAAAGATCGCGATAATCTTGCGAGAAAGATGTCATGCGAGAAACACATACATATGTCATACGAGAATATTGCCATGCGATAAAATTGTCACGCGACAAATATGTATTTACATAGTAGTCATGCGAGAAATATGCTAACCATGTAAAAATATCTAACCAATAAAAATATCGTGCGAACGAATTGCCATGCGAACAAATTATTATGCGAAATAATTGTCATGCGAGATAATACCATGCGAGAGACGCATACAATTAAAATATCTGCGAGAAAATGACATGCGTGAAATATATCATGAAATAATAATATCATGCGTAACATGCGAGAAATGGCATGCAAAAATAATATCATGGGAGATATTTGAGAACGCATACAAAAAAAATATCATGCCAGTGGGAAAATTTGTGCAATTTAATGAAAATATAAATGACATGCAAACATTATTTTTCTGCGCCACATTCTCTGGTTATCGTCTTCAAAGTGTTGTTATGTTCTAAGGGGTATATTGTTTTTTTTTATTTTTTCTTATTACTTATCAAATAAAAATCTAATGCCATATTTATAGAAACAAAATTAATTTGATTTTTTTTATTTCAGCAGAGAATTTCCACAAAAAAATAACCTGACCCAAAGACAGTCAAAGGAAAAAAAATCCATATCCTCTTCAAAAGCAGCCAACTCAAAACAAAACCAATATTCTCCAACCTAGTATGGCATCTGTCAGAACCAGGGGAGATAAAGTTAAAGTAGTTTACCGAGCATACATACGTATAACATAGGAAAGATAAAATAACCGAAACTCAAAACCGATAAATTTTCAAATAAATTTCGGAAGACATGAAATTTTACTCCACTCCAACCGCGTTATTTTTTTTTTTAGAAGAATTCATCTAAACTGCTTCCGTTGGCGTTGGCTGGTAACAAAACCATAACCATCACCAACGCAACCTAGCAAAGGTGAGCCCACTGGGCATTAAACAACCGATAAGATAAATCCTTATCCATTAAGAACAAGACCAAGACGTATGTATCTTTAAGCCAATACAAAGGTGGAAATAGAGAAGGAGGGTCGGGAGGAGTGTGAATAGCCTGCACCCACCACACCGAAGGGAAAAAAAACATCTCAACATGACTTTGATTTATGTGCTGACCTCAATGTAATGAAGTTGTGTAGTGTCTCACCAGTAACACAGAAAACCTTGAAGAAAAGGATACAGCGGGAGTCAGGATATTTAGCTGTACATACAGGGTGCGCCAGAGAAACTTATTTATTTGAAAGGTCAATAAAATCAAAAGTACTTCAATTATTGTTTTATTTTTTTTTTAAATTTGAGAATACAATATCCCAATTTTTTTTTTCATGCAGTCTTGAAAATGACATCGGATAAATGACGACCCCCATTGCGCATACACTGATGAAGTCAATTTTTGAAATTCGTCTCCACTCTTTGCAGCATATCAATCGGTATGTTGGCAATGGCGTCGCATGCATTTTGACGGGCAACAAAATCGCGTTCAGTTAATTCTTGCACAACAGCCAATTTATAGGGATGAAATTGAAGGTTTTCATGGAGAATTCGTCGAACAGTGGTATCAGAAATTCCCATAGCAGCTGCGTGTTTGCGAGCCGAACGCCGGGGAGAACGCACAACTGACTGCCTCACTCTTTCGATATTTTCCGGAATTCTGATGGTCCGTTGAAGTCTATTTCTGGGTTTAGCGACACTTCCACGCTCCCGAAATGAGTTAACCCACGACAGAATCGAATTACGGCCAGGAACGAGTCTGTGAGGAGGAATTTCAAAGCGAGCGCGGAAGGCATGTTGCGTAGCAACAAGTGAGCGACCGTTAGAAAAGAAGCTCTCGACTGCGAAGGCCCGCTGCTCTCTAGACCAGAGCATCATGGCAACTGACTGGAGAGAGAAACAAACTTGGGAACTTCCCCCTCCAGATGCGCCCCCTCTCGCCCCTCTAACCGCCCAAATCACCGCGCGGGAATTTTTTTTAAATAAGTAAGTTTCTCTGGCGCACCCTGTATTTTCCGAAAACATCCGTAAAACCCAAACCAGTTCTCGGTCGGCAAAAAGGCGAAAACTAAAGAAACAAATGAATTCTCTATGGAACCGGAAGAGTCTGTCCAAAGGCCAAGACTTCTAAATTGAGCTCCGTTTTGTGATGCCCAAAATAACAACAATCTATAGTGGATTTCGCGTACCGCCGCACCGCCCGCTCTTCAAAGTTAAGTAATTAGTCTTCTTCTCGTGTACATTCAACATTTACCTCACCCAAAAGCGATCAATTCAGAACCACTAAATAAAATAGAAAAAAATAGAAAACAAAATCAATTGTTTGTGCCACACTAACCGGTTGCAAGAATTCCCTCTGGAAAGTTTTTACTTAAGGAACAATTTTCTGAAAATAATACTTATACTTTTGAATCATGAAGGATCTCCCTAGATGTTCGTGTTGTTGTTGTATTGCATTGTGTGCATGATGATAGATATGGCAACTAATGGCTTACTGGGTGCAGATTGCAGTCAAACGAATGAAGTGGAAATGGGATTGCAAATGGCAACATGTTTGGATAACAACGTTTAGATACATAAATTAACAGTTATATAAGATGTGGTATGAAAAGTCAACAAAATGTGCATAGGTGTTAGCCAACATGGTCACTAGAAGTAGGGTTTGAAATTTGTCAATTTTTAGTTGGCTTTAAGATTGCCACTGTCTGACGACATTAAGTAACAATACCTACTCTACTTTAGGTTTTTCCCTATCGCAAGTAAAAATCATTTACAGTAAGGGCATATGTATAATAATTTTTTATTGCAGTACATAAGAAATTTTATGTTTGTAAATATGTTTCGCCATATAAATAATGATGTTGTGTATCAATTTCAAACATAATATGGTTTGTGCTCAAATGCAAATTTTAATTTCATGTGGTTATAATTTTCGGTAAATTAGCACATCATACACTAATGTTTTATTTATTGGGGAAAATTTGGACAGAAATTCAACTTTTAACGAATAAATATTACCACTGTCCGAATCCATTCAAAGAATTGTTTCCCATTATCCTGGCGCCGAAAACGTCACGGGCGATTTCAATGTACACAATTCTAGCTGGAAGGGAGGCCTAAGGAAGGTATGTTGAGGTGTTTGCTGAGTTAACCCAACTTCAGCTTCTTGACCACCCGACTCGAATACCTGAAGTTGCAGGTCAAACCAGAGGTGTATTTAAAGCTTTGGCGCCTCGGGCAAATACGTCTTGACGCCCTATAAGTAAATTAAAAAAAAAAAATCGTTGTGATCATTCTTCGCTTAACCGGGAACGGGATAATTTGTAATTTTTTTAGAACGGCAAACGAACGTTCTGCGCTACAATTCGTGACTGCAGTGCAAAGGAACATACCCAATGCTATTTCCGTATATGGAAAAGCTTAACTCAATTTTTTTTTGTTTAAATACGAAGCTAAGTTTTCTTAGCTCATGTTGTTATTGAACGCTAAGAATTTCTTCTTAAAGAACACATTCTTCTTGAACATCATCCGCATTTTAAGATTATGTTTTTCAAAACATAACTAAAAATAAAAAATTTCGCCATTCAAAATAAAAAATTATTACATTTTTTTGAAAAAAATGTAACCCAATCTTTTCGACCATTTTTCTCCAAATCTAACAATTGTACAATAAAAAGCGTCTTCGTCTTTTTTTGTGTAGAATGACAGGATCTACGAGTACAATATTTACCAATAACTTTTTTTCAAAGAAACCTATGGTTTTCGAGTAATTTAGAAAAAAAAAACTGAATTTTACCCCCTTTAACACCTTTAAAATTTGTTGCTCCGCTCCAAATTTAGGTTACTTTTTAGAAAATGCTTAGGGCGTAAAAATGAAACTCTCCACCAAAATTCAGCTTTGTCGAAATTTTTTCGAAGTTTCATCATTTTTTTTATCTAATTTTCCTGGAATAGCTAGATTAATTGGGTATAAGCTTTTCAGATTATTTGCGTTTACTCAGACTTCAGGTTCAGTTTACATAAGAATGAGAAATCGGTGATTCCTGCGTCATACGCAGATTTTCGTATCCAAAATTCTTGGAGCCGTTTTCGAGAAATAATTTTTTTCTTAACGTTTTTTTTTTTAACATTTGTATGGGAGGTACCGTTGTTTCTAATTTTAAAAAAATAGTTTTTTTAATTATTCAAGATAATGTCAAAAAACCACTAAATACGAAGTTTCGAAAAAATTTATTGAGTCGTTTTCGAAATATTAAATTTAAAAAAAAAAATGTATTTCCAAAAATTTTTTTTTTGAAAAATGTTGGTACACAATAGTTTTTAAACTTTCTAGGAGCTTCTGCGTAATAAATTTCAAAAAAAAATCAGATAAACCGTTTCCAAGAAAATCAAAGAAAATGGTTCTACTAGAGATACCAAAAATAACAATTTTCTCCAAAAAAAAATTATCAAAAGGTACCCTTTCCCTTCATTAATGAACTGATTTTTTTTTATAAAAATCGTTGGAGCCGTTTTTGAGAAAAATTAGATTTTTATTTTTGGCCAAAAAATAATGTATGAGAGCTACTGTTATTTGTCGTCTTAAAAAAATGAAAAAAACGTGTGGGCATATTACCGAAAAAACAATATGTACCAAGTTTGAAGTAAATCCACCGACAGACAGACTGACAGACAGACAGATAGACGGACGGAATTGGGGGGCCCACTTTTTTGGTTTTCTCTATGATCGTAATATCATGTTTGATTGCTAGAAAATTTTACGAATACATAACTTGCCTTATAGTACCTGTAATCGAGAGTAAAAATAAGTAATAAAATTGTTATCCCAACATTTTATTCTTCAAAATTCAAGCAGTAGGTATATTATAATAAATGCATGAAATCTGGGGCCCAATTCCGCAAGCGTGAATGTTCTTCCGTGCGAAAAAATTATTCACCCTCAAAAAATGAGTGAGTAAATTTGCCCTTGTGTACAAGTTATCTGTAAAAAAAAAATCAATCACACCCTTGTAGAATCGCAAATATGTGTAAGTACCCGGTTTTTTGTGTACACAGAGAAACTCAGGCATGCGGAATTTGGCCCCTGGCCAGGACACGAGTTCGATAGTCTAAGAGGAAAATGAAAAACCAACTTTCTGAATGAACAATATTTGAAGCTTTATCTGACCAACAATTCCAGCTAATGGACTGGACAAAGCCACACTATCCACCTCGCTTATGAGATTGCAACTCGTCGCTAAAACATTTTCCATTACAAATTCGAGACACCGCTTTGGTCTTTGTAGCTTTATTGCATCTTTTATTTTTATACATTTTTATAAACAAAAACAGAATTCAAATGCAACGACAAATTTCAAGAGACAAGAACAAATTAAATAATGTTGGACAGGTTTTTTTTTCCGAATGACATTGAAGAGGTGCGTTCTATGAAATAATGTTTGTTTCTTTGGACAATCTTCTACTTCGAAGAAGATTTCAATGAGATTAATTTCTAATCTTCTTTTGAGGAGATTAAAATTTGTATGGGGAGTCTTCAGTTTCAGAAGATTTCAAAGAGTATTTATGGTTAATCCGCTTAAATCTAAAACGTACTATAAGCCAAATCTACTTAAATCTTGGTTTAGTGGTTGGTGGAAACGTAGTATAAGAATCAAGGATCTCGGCAGGAGTGAAATGGAAAATTACGTAACGAAAGTAACCCAAGCTATTAAAAACAAAAAATACGGAGTAAATGCACGAACTGTTAATGTACAGCCGAACCCGATTAGTCTGCTATTACAACTATCAATTTGAGCCTGCGATTTTTAAACATGTTCTGAGATTGAAAAAAAAATCCAGTTATCGAGTATTGAAACACAAATGAAAATTTCAAGAAATTTTCTGGTTGAACTTTGACTTTTCTTATTTGCCAAATGCATATGTTTCTCGTTGTTAAAAAAATTAATTTAAAAAATGATTTAGTTATAAAAATTGGTTTTCATTATTCAAAATGGTAAATATGAAAAATGTAAATATATAATATACTATTCTATGTACCGTACTTTATACATTGAAGTGTTTGACATCGCAGCCTTGATTCTAGTGTACTCAAAAGATTTATATTTTTGTGGTGAGAGTACGATAATTCATTCGCCAAAAAATAAAAATGAATTCTAGTAGAACAGTTAGTTAAAAGAATTTTTTGATATGGGAGGGGGGTCTATCTCCCCCCGTTTGGTCGCGAGGGGAAATTTCATCAAAAAGTACTAAAAATGGAAAACAAAATATTTAAAAATAACGGTAATACTTAAAAAACAAGTGTTGTTACTCTTTTTTAAAGCCAATACCATTATCTATTAGCTAATTTTAAAATCAAGTGGAATCTATGCATAGTTTAAAAAAAACTGGTTTTAATCTTAAACTTTGGGAAGAAAAATATAAATAAAATTTTAAAGTGTAATTTTTCTGTAAACTGTAAAATTAAATAATATTTTATCCTACGGAAGAGGGGAGTTTCTACCATCTTTTAGACGGGAGAGGCAATTTTCTAAAAAAAATGACTTACAATTAAAAAAAAAATTGAAGAACAACGGCAACACCCTCAATAAAAAAATTATATATATATATATATATCAACCCAGCTATTTGCGTTAATAGTTTTTGAAAAAAATATCTTCAAACACAAAATGTATATCAAACATTTTTCTAAGTAGCAAAATTAAGCACTAATTGGCTTTAATTATTAGATGTCCTTATAGTTCGTAATCGAACTACGCAAACTAGATGGTTTTAAGGCCTTAGTTTAAAACTAAAAAATACCAAAACTGCTTTTTTATGGGATTCTTAGTTCTTGTTTTTTTTTTTAATATGTAGGTATACTTATTTAGAAAACAGCTGTTGGATATAGAGGATAAATTCAAAGTTTCTTTAAGTCTAGACTCTGCAATACAAAAGAGTTTAAGACCCGTTTTTTTTCTTCAAAAACTGCATATATTCCACTTGATTTCAAAGTTAGGTAATAGATTAAGGTTTTGGCTTTAAAAAAAAGATATAACATTTGTAAGTATATTGTATTACCGTTCTTTTATATATTTTGTTTTCCATTTTTAGTACCTAAAACTATTCTATAAATCATAAAAACGAAGTTATATTACCAAAAAAACTAACATGTTGATTAGTCAATTCGAAATTTTTTACTCCCTGGAAGCTGAAGGGATCACGCTAAATTCGCTTTCGCGTTTATTTCAATTAGTGAACTCGTCGAATGACTGTAGTATCGATTCATGAACTCAAAATGTTTTTTTTTTTTTATTTGAACTATGTGCCTGTAAGACCTAACGTCTTTTAAATGCAACCTAAATTGCCCGACACTAGTTTGGCACAGTGGATTTGAGAACCAGGTATTGACTGTCTCATTTTGAACCATGGGTGTCATCCAATTAAAATTGGAGGTATAGAAAAGAATGTGCCTAGCGTGGGGAACGAACCCACACGTCCTAGTTAGCAATCAAGCACTTTATCCACAGCGCCATTGGCACCCAATTTTCCGAACTATATTGTCGCTGCTGTCATTTGTTGACATCTTAAACTTCACACGCAATCTTAAATTGTAGTAAAAGAAAATAAAATAAAATTAATTAATCTGTTAAAGAGGTTGCTTAAACATCGATAGTCGGCGCTTTCGATAGTATCGATAGTTTTAAGATGAAACTATGGATAGTATTTTTCATTTTAAAAGCACTAGCCGTTGGTGTGTAATTTATCCATACGAATACGAATCTGAGCGGCGAATTACCGATTCAATGACCGAATGAGTGAGCACCATCATCAGTGTCGAATAAACGGGTAAACACTCTGGGATGATGGCGTGATAACTTGCGCAGTAATGCCAAACTTGCATAATTCAGTCACGTACTACTCGAAAACTGATGCGGTAATTCGGCCCCTGGATCCCAACCCTATTTGAATCAACAAATTTGTGGTCGATTTTTATTTAGTTAAATATTTTTTTCAAATTTAAAATTTTTATGGACCGCAAAAGATTATAAAAAAAAGTCAAAATAAATAAGACAAAACAAATACGTTTATAGTTTTAACTTTTATTATTTTTAATACGTATGCATTTTGGACGGTATAGACTGACCATCATCAGCGCGATAGACGTACTAACTAAAAGTAAGTATAAAATAATTATTTACAGATAAGACAAATTGTACAAATACAAATTACAAAGAGAGAGATTAACATATTTAACTTGTTAATATAAAAATGAAATATCAAACAATGCATAATAAATATTCTAATTTTAACTTACATTTTTGTGCTATCCATTATGATTTTTGGACAAAAAGAACATTAATACAAAGATTCGTTGCACAATTGGCGCGTAAATAAAATGGGAAAGTTTGCATGGAATGCGAAAGGTTTGCGGGTTCAGCAATGCTAAATTAGTGGAACAAAATGTCGGTGGTGAATGTATTTTGTTACCGACATTTGTTCAAAATATTTTCGATGGATTCACTAATAGCATTAATTGCAAAAATTAGTTGAATTATGGCTAAATCTCATTCGACGAATTCACTAATAGCCATGAATATGTACATACCAAGTTTCAAGAAAATCAATCCACTCGTTTAGACTGCCGAATTGTACGAACCACTACGTTTAGTTGTTATATTATTTTCGAGTACCTACCTATTTATTTTTGATGCAATAAATTATTTTTATTTCGCATTCTTACTCAATCGTTATCAATTCCTTTTATATCATCTCATTCCTACGTAATTCCACACAGTTGGTCAGATTAGCTATTGACATACTAGATATGGATTCATATCCATACAATACCCGTGTTTTATTGGGAAATTTATCCACCGTAAGTTTATCCGTCGTAGCATTATACATACAATTCGCTACGGTCGATAAAAAGCTAAAGTAGAAGTTACGGTCGATGGCTGGTTGACGTTTTTTCGAGTCTCGAATTTGATTTTGTTAGCTTTGTTGGTACGATTGATAATTGGATTGAATCTCGATGGATGTGTTCATGGAGTGTTATAATTATTAATTTCATTCGTAAGACAAATAGATCTTTTTGATTCTTTTTTTTTATAGTTGGCCAGTTTATACTTCTAAAATCTTAGATAACTCCATTTTTAATAAATTATAAGCTTTTTTAACAAATTTTGATTTCCATTTTCAAAAAAAAAAAAATCAATATCTATTGAATGAATTCCGTTTAACTTTTATTTTTGACTAATGGGCCAGTTATAGCGATCACGAAAACAAATCAGGAAAAAAGTTATAATGGATAATTTATGATAACTTCACGCGTTTTAAAATACATATGTTACACTAATCGATGACGAATAACTCAGAAATTTTTTTTTGCAAGAAATATTTGCAATAGAACAATTATTTTTTATGAAAAATGTATTTAATAAAAACTCATTTTTCGTGCCAGCTGATTGCCATTTGACACAAAATGGAACAAATCATTCCAATGATTTGGGTCGAAATATCACTCGTTCCAGTGACAGAATTGTGGACGAAAACCTTTTTCGTGTGTGTTTCAATCAGGAAAACTTGATGGCAGACTAGAAGTGAGACTTGCCAACTGACATCATTTTCCTGTTTGCTATAAACGACCATCAGGAAAAAATGTTCACTTTCATATTGTTTCAACTTTTCCTTATGCGTTTTCCTGATCGCTATAACTGGGTCCTAACTTAAGACCAATATTCGTTTTGTGTTCAATTTGTATTGATAGTTATAAAAAACGGAGTTTTGTGCAAAAAAATCATCTTTTTATTTATATATACAAAAAAGCAATTTGAGAAGACAAACCGCATTGGGTGGAACTGCACTATAGAGGAACTGCTCGACACTGCGCCGCAAAATATTTATTCGTATGAAATTCTATGAGCTATTAGGCTTAGGCGCGCACATTAGCAACTTTTAGTTTTGCAACAGTTTGGTTGCTAAAGTGAATACCAAGGACTTATATGAGAGTGAGCGCACATGCAAAAACTATTCAGTCCGCGATTCTATAAACTTAAATCTTTGTGTTTTATCACAAATCGAGCTATCGCCCCAAATAAGTTCTTCAGTTTGTATCACACCCAACTATAATGAACGCGCGCACACTAAATCAAAATGTATCTCGTTGATTGAATTTAAGTTGCTTATCATCGTTCATCTAGTGATTAAACTATTTCGTTTCGGAAAAATTGCATGGAGCGCCTAGCCTAAACGCACTAAGCGGCAACTGAACTTCACAAAATGTGCTTTTTCTGCACTGCTTAATGGACGTTGGCCATGGACTGTATTCGCTTCACTACATGGACATGGACTGGGCGTACATTTTTGTCATCCCATTGTTTGTTTTTCTGGACATGTGCATGGAAATGGCAAACCAAATGTTAACTATTTGTTCCTTACTCCGCGTATGTTAAGTGCAGCCTGATGAGTAATTGAAAGCAAAATATACTCAGAAAATAAATTTGTAAATTGACTTAAAAAATAAAACTCTAGCTATCGATCTACACAGAAAATAAATAAAAGCATGAAATATAAAGGGAAAATGTAAGGGGAGTAAACAATTTAAACTACGTTGTAGTGTGCGTTCAAAACCAAGAAACATAAAGGAAACAAGCAAATCCCTGGCAATTTTGTTTCCTCGTGTGAAAGTCATAGACGATTTTTAAAGCAATACAAAGATTTCTCTGTGTAAAAAGGGACTTGACCATAGTCTGTGAACAAATCCATTTACTTATCATTTCCTTTCTATTGGTGCAAAATGAATGTTAGAATTTAAAATTGCAAATGCAGAAAAAATGAAAACAAGAAATAGGTTTGTACATAAATTAAATATTGGTACGTTTTTCTACTTTCTATTTTATATGAATAAAAGCTAATTATTGTCCATAATTTTGATATTTTCTTAATTTTACTTTGTAAAAGGCTCTTTCATTACTTGTAACTGCTGTGCAGGAGTACCATTTTTACAAAACCAAAAAAGCTACGGTCCATGCTACGGTCGATGCGTTTTTTTGGGAATTACTTACTGTACTGATTCCCAATAAAACACACCTAATATTTGCAAAAAATATGGTACCCTGCTTTTATCGACTTTTTCAGCCAAGCGGCGAAAAGCAAACAAAAAACAAATTGAGCGCTATCTGTTGTCGATATTACCTTTTACAAATTTAAGGTAAAGAAACTAGAGCTATCTATTGGCGCACAGTATAAGAAGCCCTGCCATCTAGTGTTTGTTAGAAAGTTAACAATTGATGTATTGCTGGGGGACAATACTAAAAATTTCTTTTCCTTTCAGCTTACTCGTATATCTAAAATACTGCTTTTAGAGTTACAATCGAAATAATACATTTTAACCCTGCAAAATACGTTGTTGTTGGCCACGTGTCAAATATTTAAATGCAAGTTTTTTAATTTAAACTTATATTACGCAGTATTTTGTGTTAAATTCTATAAAATTTATTCGTTTCGTTTTTATCATATTTTTTTTCATAATGTACAAAAAATAACCAAACTCTGGCAGACGGCTTTTAAATTCATAGTTATATATAATTTAAAAATCTTAATAATTGTAAAAATATGATTTAAAAAAGAAAATAAATCAAATTATCTATCTATCTTATTCATTAGTCGAAAAGTTGAAACAAAAAAGGAAATGTAATTTCAACTTATATTACGCAGTATGTGTTCAATTTTTTTCGTTTAGTCGTAAAGTAAAAAAACCAAAATTGATATTTGATCTAGCTTTAATTGTAATTCGTTCATCGCAAAGAACAATTATATAGTTGCTTGTTGTCTTCTGTAAAAAATAGAGAAAAAGAAATTTTTGGATTCGTGTAGGGATTTCGTTGAAAACAAATCAATTCAGCACTGGTTTTACTTGATAATATTCTTAACTACCGCAAGGACTGAAATAGTCGCTGGTGATGTTTTTTTCAAAAGGAACTTTGTGAAGTTGGCTCCTAGCAGTACATACCTAGTATGTCAATGAGAATAGCATTCGCCTTTAATTTATTTTCCTTACTGTACTACTTTTTAAAGTCAACAACCACCTTTAAATTGGTGGATGAATTTACTTGGGTACTGTATTATTGACGAAAATGACAGTAGCTCATTCTTGAACCAGCTGTCTGTTTCACATTCCTTGTGCTCAGTGACGTTGTTCGGTATTGTTCCGAATTGAATTAGTTCAGTGAAGTATTTTCATTTAAAAACTGATTTGCTACTCAGTGAAGGTTTCTACGAATATAACAGAATCAGAGCAGGATTTTTCAGTTCTGGCTTGTAAGATCAAATTAGAGAAGAGAATATTGAGAACTGTCAAAATCCCATGCTTTTTTCTTACATTTTCAACTAATAATCTTTTGATTTTAACTTTTTCAACAAAATAATCATAGATTTAAAAATCTAAGATACAAATCAACAATCACTATACTATTCTAATGGATAGTATAAGATGATTTTATTGGTTTTGATGGCAATTCACACAAAGAACTGTTTTTGGAAAGAATATTTGTATATATTTTTAATTAAGAATTTATTTATTTATTATATCTGATGGCTGTCAAACAAAAAGTTCAACATATCAATCGGGCTGTACACCTCACTGATCTCTATAATACACTGGATAGTGTATTCCCTACAAAGTATAGCAGTTTTTTTGACTCCATTTGAATTTGACAGTAGCACCAGTGCAATTGCCTATCTCGTTTTTTATAAAAAGAAAGAAAGAGATAGATTGCACTCCTTTTCAAAAAAAAAAATTGAACAACAATTTATTTTTATTGTCAGTTTCAATCAAGATAATAAGAGCTACAAACAATTCAGAATAAAGTAAGTGTCAAGAAATAATAAAAATTGAATCATTTTTCTTAATATTTTAAAATTTTCAAGATGATAGAGGACTTATTCAACAAAAAAATGGATCGGGTTAGATGGAATAGGTGCTATAACTACATCAATTGGGCAGGAAGGACGGCTCGTCATAAAGCCTGTGGTGCTTCCTTATGCGGTAGATGGCATGGTTGCCGAACTAAAAACTGCCAAAATACAAATCGATTAGATTCATATTGACCCGCGAAAACTTTTCTCTCACAAAGGAAAGATGGAGGGATTCCTGGCTCGAAACAAAGAACTTAAAGAAACTGTCCAGCGTGCGTTTGTGTCATACATCATGAAGAACAAGAAAATCTTTAATGTTAGCCACCTTAATACGGACGAATATGCGAGATCGCTTGGACTCGCCGTTATTCCCAGGGTTCGGTTTCTGGAGTGATTTAAAAAACGAATTCAAGCCAACACAAAAGTTGAGTTCGAGGACGACGGAACCTGGACACAAGAAAAAATTGCAATCGGATCTCGCAAGAGATTATATCAATCAAGATGAGGGAGGAATTGATATTGGAACTGCAAAGAAGTCCTTCGTGAAGAGGATTAATTCGATAAGAACGTTTCAAGGAAATTGTCACAGCTAAGCACAAGGTTGAAAAGAAAAAATCAAAAACCAAGAATTTCGAAGACAAAGATGAAGTCGACGACTTTGGTAGTGATGAAAAGATATTGCAGAAAAATTATCATTAAATATGGAAGCTAAAATTATTGCAATGTAATTGTTGGGAAAATAAAACAAGTTCAAGATCTTTTACAAATGGAAGTCAATGTTGTGCGTTTCTCTGTCTTTTTTCGTCTTAAGATTCTAGGTTATTTACAATACATATTGAAAATCTGGTAACAGAACGTTTCAAGGAAATGTGTTTTCTTGTTGGTGGAGTTGAATGACTATGATGTTTTTTTTTCGATTTTCTGGTCGATTTTTATCCAATCTCAATGGTTTATGAGAACTTCAACGAGTAAAGCCTCACCGCAAGCTTAAGATAAATTTGAACTATTGGCAATATTAAGCTACCACCGAAACTAATTCAATTCTTTCCTTAATAGGAACGTAGGCCATTGGTACGATTTCGATTGTAATTTCTCTTTTGTATTGTTCTCAGGTTTTTTGAATTCTTTGTATAATCGGCACACGATGCGACAATCTTCTCTTGCAGCATACACCCACCGTCGCCTTTGATGAGTGCCATATCTTCATTGGCCCCATCTTCTATGGCACAATCTAGATGCGGATTGCGATCCAAATCGACTAATATCTAAATATCAGTGCATTTTCAACAATGAGATGTCGGGCCTGCAAACTTGTAGGAACGCAAGCCGATTGAAGACCTTCTTTTTTGACTGCAATATTCGGTCGATAGCAAAAACAACCGTGTTTCCACTGCGCACTCCGATGGCGGTATTTTAATTAACCACTGATCTCTATAATTTGTATTATAGAGATTAGTGGGATTAACCAATTGATCCATCTCTTTGAAGGCTGCCATCTTCTTTTTTTTAATATTTAATATACACTAGAAACAATCAAATATATCATTAGTATGGCTTTTTTTATTAAGAAAAAATCGTTCTTACATTTGTTGAAAATTCAGTGTAATTTAAATTTTATATTTTTTTTGAAGAAGGTGCCCTTGGTATGATTGATTAAACAAATTTAATTTCAAGCATAAGCAACCATCTTGAAATGTAACTTTGGCAACAAAAATTTTATACTGTTATACTGATATGAACCCTCTACAATTATTACAGTTTTTTATTGGGTTCGATTTTTTTGTGTGAATACACTATCCAGTGTATTATAGAGATCAGTGGTACACCTACATAACATACAACATTTGATAGCACTCTTTCACAGAGCAAATGTCGCTAGAAAGCGCGCGCTTGTTTCAAATCAGACGTTCCTCCGCCGCAACCTGTGTTCTTTCTACTGTCGTTTTCGATTTTAGTTTCTGATTGTTCTGGCATTTTTATAAAGAACGGTTTTTATCAAAAGCTTAACTCAATACCAGTACTTCTCTCACACATCATACTGTATCTGAAATATGGCTTTGTATTTTGTATTTTATTTGATTTGAATGAACTTAATATTAAGATAAACAACGAGTAGTCAAACATTTATACTTTGAACAAACACACGAACTCATTATAGTATGTATGTGTTCTTTTTTTAAGTTGCATTATAACGAGAACAGAATAAATATTTCCAAAATTCTCACTGGGAACAGACATTGAAACGCCATTGTAGTAATAGGAATGGAAAAATTGGTACTCCGAATTCGAACAGCCAAACGAAAATGGTGTGTGTATTTACTAAATCGAATTATCTTATCGAACCAGTCTATGTTCGAAACATGTCGGTTAGCATATACCTACGGCTTATAGATTTCGCTTACAGTTCTGCTCAGAATATAGATGACGCCATGGTAGTATATGAGTGCATTCAGCGTTTTCTATATACCAGTGTTCTATTTAATTCCTTTATTTTAAGTCTTCAGCTTCACAAATAGGTCGTGAAAAACCTTCCGGCTATAGTCTAGTAGGTGGGTACTGTCTTTGTATATATAATCTATAGTAATATCATGGTGTGTCTACTTATGTTAGCCACCTAGTGTCCGTATCCAAAAATTTCTCTCAACACTACAAGTTGCGGAAAAAATGTTTAATTCTGATGAAATTTTCAGATTGGGAAACATGTATGTGAATATATGGTGGAATAATTGACAATTGGGCGAATGGGAACATTATATTGAAAATGTTTAAGAGTGTGAGTGAACAAAAAATAGAGCATTATAGGCAAAAAAGCGGTATTTTGCGGTATTGTAGTGCATGCATATACCTAAATATATATGTGAAACATAGAAATAAATTTTTGTAGGTGTAGATACGTGGATTTGGTTTGGGTGTGTAGTTCCTTAAGAATGAAAAAGATAGTTTTTGCTTAAAAGCGAGAAAATAGAAAAACAGTGCTTTGCTGTGTAGATGTGGATTTGGTTTGGGTGTATAGATTTTTTACGAATTCATTGATATTTTTGTAGGTAATATCATTAGAATTTTGAATTTTGGTGCGAAATCCAGCAACGTTGTAGATATAACTACATAAATGTGGGATGTAGGTATGGTTGTAATGTTATTAAATGGATAGCGGTTAGAATCAAAACAAATTTCAACAGAAAATCGAGAAAAAGTTCAAAAGCCTTTAACTTCTGAACTATTTTAGATAGTAATTTTTTATAAGATAAAACTGTATGTACTACTAGGCATACTATACGTACATTTTTGGTTAAACATTTTTTTCTACTTCAGATTTTTTTGTAGTTATGCATATAGGTACATATGTATGTACCCACCTATTTTTGCATTTTTGAATTTTTGCGTAGGAAGGTATATTTCTAATAATAATACATATAATAATAATAATAATATTTCTAATCTAAATTTGAATTCTGATACCTATTTAGGGTAGGTATTATTATATATAAAAATTTCCAAAAATCTTGGAGCGGTTTTTTTAAAATAATTTTTACTTGCAATTGTAGGTAGGTATTAAGGCAAGTTACATACATATGTTTTTTTTCTAACAATCAATCTTGACATTACGATCATAGCGAAAACCAAAAAAGTGAGTCCCCCAATTCCGCCTGTCTGTCTGTCTGTCCTCGAGTCTGCAGCCTAAACGGTTCGGTGGATTTGCTTCAAAATTGGTATACATATTATTTTTTCGGTAATAAACCTACACGTTTTTTTTCATTTTTTTTTAAGACGACAAATAACAGTAGCTCCCATACATTTTTTGGCCAAAAGCAAAAATCTTATTTTTCTCAAAAACGGCTCCAACGATTTTGATTAAACAAAAACAGTTCATTAATGAAGGGAAATGGTACCTTTTGATAATTTTTTTTGGAAAAAATTGTTATTTTTGGTACCTCTAGTAGAACCATTTTTTTTTGTTTTTCGATTTTCTCGGAAACGGTTTATCCGATTTTTTTTTTGAAATATTTACACAGAAGCTCCCAAAAAGGTTGAACACTATTGTAACCAAAATTTTTCAAATAAATTTTTTTTAGAAAATCATTTTTTTTTTGAAAACTCAAAATTTCGAAAACGACTCAATAGATTTTTTCGAAACTACGTAGGTATTTGATGGTTTTCTGATATTATCTTGAATAGTTAAAAAAAGACAACGGTACTTTAAAAACAGCTCCTAAATTTTTATAAAAAAATGCTTGTATTCTTATAAATATAAAACAAAAACCTTTGCGTAAAAAGTCAGCCGTGAAAAGTAGTGAGGTCTAAGAGTACGCCAAGTTCTAAGTTTATTAATGTTAAATATCAAATATTTTAAGAAGAATAAAATGGAAGAACCTCAATATTATCAGAGAAATGTGTTACTTAATGAGTATCAATTATATGCAAATGGGCGGTTGCCACGCCCCTGAATGTAAAATCCCAAATTTTAAAATGTAACCTTTGATTGCGCTTTGAGCCCTACTCCTGTACAAGATTTAATCATTCCATGACGGTCAGAAGTGCTCCAAAAAATGTATATCAATTCTATGAAAATGGGTGGATACCACGCACCCTGAATGAAAAATCTTATATTTTAAAACGTTGTCTTTGCCTGCAGTTGATAAGGCCTACCAATGTACCAAATTTCATCAATCAGAAGTGCTCCAAGTAAATATATCAATTCTATGAAATGGGCGGATAACACGCCCCCTAAATGGAAAATCTTAAATACCGTTGTCGAAATTACAAGATACTACGATGTCGGGAAGTGCTCCATAATTTTGATGATCAGAGAGTGAGTCATTTGGTTACGGTTTTGTCGATTTTTGCACTCTTATAACTCGGGAACCACTTATGCTAAAAAATTGAAAATTAGTGAGTTAGCTAAGCCTAGTGAGCTTAGTAAATGCTGAGAGTTTGAAGTTTCTGACTTTATTGGTGATCTGGGTGATCAGGCTTTTGATGACTAATTCAAGAAAGTTTCTTAGGATTTTTTCGTGTTGCAGATCAAAGTGCTCACGGCTTACAAACTGAGATTTTGAAAATATTAGAAAATAATAATATACCAATCGAAAATTGTCGTGGTCAGGGCTATGATGGAGCGATTGTAATGAGCGGCATTTATTCTGGTCTACAGAAACGAATTTCAAGCTTACAACCAAAGTTGGCTTATGCACATTGTTTAGCCCATAATTTAAATTTATTTTTAGAAGACTCTGTCAAATCATTGGTGCAAATGCAGACTTACTATGAAACTCTTCAAAAACAGTATGTATTTTTTAGTGTCAGCATTAAGCGTTGGGAAATAGCTACTGCTCGAAGAAATGTCCGCAGATTCAATAAAAAATTAGGCTTTAGACAGATTATGAAAGCATTGTTAAAAATAAGATTAACATCTAAAGATAAAGAAACAAGAAATGATGCAGAAATTTTGTATAAAAATGTGGTTAAATTCAAACTTTCTATCATCTGAATTATTTGATTCATCTTACGTGTCGTCTATCGTGCGGATCGTACGACTGAATCTGGAATGGAACGAGGAGGTGGCGATTTAATTGCTATACGTTCTACACCATAAACTAATAATGTAAAGACCGGAAGCCTCTGCTTTCATTTGACATTTGCCTACAAGCTGAAACACGCACAAGGGTAACATTTCTGTTCCTCTTCCAATAGACACATTGATAGAAACGCACACAAGAATCTTTTCTGTTCCTCTTCCTATAATAATAGTAATTTGTTTTTGTTTTGCTTTTCGATTTCCCATCTATTCATGGAAAGAGTTTCAAAGCTACAAATACAACAATGTAAACAAATGGGTTTTGGGGGGTGAAACGTACGTAGGTTTCCGATCTTAGTATGGCTTTTTTGTGATCTACACTGGCTAGCAGCCAGACCTAATAGTAGTTTGCAATTATATGCTCAACTAATTTCAAAAATTAACGTAATGGTGAAAGGGATGACAATTGATCAGTCTCCTTGTGTGTTATGTGACTTCAACATCGGTAATGTAGATGATTGGCGTTTTATGGTTGAAGATCAATACCTGACATCGAAATTGAAGTTGTTGACTCTTTAGCCTCACTGGGTTTATTTCAAATAAATCATTCTAGAAATTTATTAAATAGAACATTAGATCTTATTTTTTGTAATTATATGAAATTCTTCTTACATAAATCAGACTTTCCTTTGGTTAATAATCAAATTCATCACAAAGCTGTTTATGTAATTTTTGAAATTTATGAATTTAGCCAAAAACTTTCAACGGAGAATAATTGTTTTAATTTTAACTTTTAAAAGCCCGATTTCACTGGATTAAATAATTTCTTTAATTCAACTGACTGGGAACATAGACTTAGCAATAGATCTGTTAACGATATGTATGTCACTTTTAAAGAAATTATATTTAATGGCATTGAACAGTTTGTCCCGGTTTTTAATAAAAAATCTTCTTGTAAGCTCCTGTTATGTAATAAAAGGTTAAAAAATTTAGAAAATGTAAGAAATAAGGCATTTACACGTTCAAAAATATCGAAAATATTTTAGGATCGTGCTCGGTTTTTTAAGCTTCGGAGAGAATTTGATTTTTTGAACAAATTTTTTTATCATCAGTACATAAATACTGCTGAAAGCAATATAAAATAGAATATTAAAATCCTTTTGGGTCTTTCTGAATTCCAAACGTAAGACATCCTTTTTGCCAACATCAATGGAACTTGATGACGAAAAATCAAGCGATATTCAATCGTCTTGTAATCATTTTGCTAAATACTTTCAAGCGAATTATAATACAGATGTTATTTCAAATATTAACGACTTTTATTCAAACATCTCCCCCATCTCAGATTTCGATTTAAAGTGTTTTTTTTCAAAACAAGACGTTCTTGATGGTTTGATTGAACTCGATTCAACTAAAAAAGCTGGAGTGGATAAAATTCCCCCGCTCTTATTGTCAAAATGTGCCTCGACTCTCTGCTACACTCTTAAAATTACTTTTAATATATCTTTATCATCTGGTGTTTTTATTGATGATTGGAAGTTATCATTTGTTAACTCAACTTACAAAGTGGCCTTAAACCCATCGTTAAAAATTAAAAAATATCAAAACTTTCCGCTATACCAAAGTTATTTGAAAAGTTGGTGACTCAAATGCTACTTTTCGCAGTCAAGGAATCAATAACGTCAAAACAACATAGATTTATTAATGGCCGAACAACTTCGACTAATTTGTGCCTTTTTTCCCAACTTTGTTTAAAATCAATGGAGGACAAAAAGCAAGTCGATGTCTTATACACAGATTTTGTTAAGGCATTTGACAGAGTTCACCATGCACTATTATTGCACAAACTTCTAAAGCTAGGACTTAATACAAATTTTTTGAAATGGTTGAGGTCCTATCTGTCAAATCGTAAGCAGATCGTCCAGATTGATGGTTTTAGATCAATATTTATACAGTTGGAGTCGGGTCTTCCACAAGGTAGTCACTTGGGACCAGTATTGTTCGTTTTGTTTGTAAATGATATTCCTGACATTTTTAATTGTTGTGACTGTTTGATGTTTGCAAATAACATTAAATTGTATAGGCAAATATCCGCAGTTAGTGACTGTGTAAGCTTTCAGAACGTTATTGATTTATTTTTAAATCTCGAACTAGATACATCAAAATGTAAAATTTTTAATGCTTACAGGAAGTTAACTCCTTTAACTTTTACGTGTAAATTTGGGATGGAAACTCTCTTAAGGGTTACTGAGGTGAAAGATCTCGGTGTTATCTTTGATTCCTAGCTCACATTTTCTTCCCACATTGGTTTTATTGTATCGAAAGCTAATTCTATGTTAGGTTTCCTCAAACGAACTTCTCGCATTTTTAAGGAAGTGTATACTTTGAAGAGAATTTTTGTTTCATTAGTGTTGCCCATATTAGATTATGGCTGTGTAGTTTGGTCACCATTTTACGAAAATGCAATTACAAGAATAGAAAAAATACAAAAAAGGTTCTGGCGTTTCGCGTTATGAAATATAACATGGTCCGACGGAATGCCTGCATACTTTTCAAGATGTGCGTTATAAGATTTAAGAACCCTTAAAAGCCGCAGACAAGCCCAATGCGTTCTTTTTATAAAAGACATATAAACTAATTGTATAAATTCTGAAGAATTACTTGGGCAAGTTTCTTGGTACGTTCCAGAAAGAAATCTAAGAATACGAAATGATCTGTTTTATGTTCCCACTCATCGTACAAATTATGGTTTAAATAATCCTGTACCTTGTTCTTTATCATTGTATAACTCCATTTGCAGGCCTGTACATGAGTAGGGATAATTTCAAAAATTTTTGTTCAGAATATATTTCATTCAAGTTGAGCTAGAATAAGTAAATTAAAATTAATGTAAATAGATGCCTATTTGTTATTAGCAGATTGTTAAATCAAATCCATTGATGAATAAATAAATAAATAAATAATAATAATTGCACGCACGCGTTTTAAACTTTTATTTTTAAAGAAAATATTATTATTTATTTCTTAAAACTTATATTGTTATGGAAAATATTAAAACCACGTGTCTGTCGTTGTAGAATGCCTTTTTGAAATGATTTTATTTGCGAGATTCAAGATGCCCAAATTTATTGCTTACATTGTCGAAATATTGGCTACATTGTCGACATATTGTCGACGTTGTTGACCGATTATCTACGTGGAAATGTAGACAATTAAAGTCCATACGTAAAGGAACAACACTGCTCAAAAGCTTCTCCCTATACATCCAAAATCTATATACAAATAAAACATTTTTTTTTCTCATTTGTCATCTTTTATCACAAATAATTTGAAGCTTTTTTTACAATAACATAGTTTCGTTTTCTTCTATCATTACATTTATTTTATATAATAACTTAAAATATAAATTTTTCTCAAAAAGATTTATTGTTATTGATTTATTTTATTTGAATTTTAGTGTAGGTACCACAAAGCCTTTCGACACAACTTAAAGTTTTTTTTTGTTTATCGTTTCAATATATTCGTTAAATATTACTTCTTTTGCATCCAGTTTAGTATTTTTTAAGAATAAAATAAAACTACAAATTATTTACATTAATAAAAAAAAAATAGATATACATATTGTAGGTAGGTAGTTTAAACAAGAAAAATCACTAAATAATCTTCTTTTCCTAAATACATTTACAATCGCCCTACTTTTTTGTTTTCATACCTACTACTATACATGCGTTTATCATTATTTATTCATAGAAAATTCTAATAATTATACAATCTTAGGTAAAACATAATAATAGGTATTCTTATAATAATAATTTTTTAATTTTGTTTTAACTATGATTTTTAACAATTTCTTACCATATTGCACAACAAAAACAAATGCATTTAAATGTTCGTCTATTTGCTATGATTTTTTTCTTTATATTTATATTTTATTTTAATTTAATTTAATATTTTTTTTTTACAAAACTAAGATTGGAAGATATTTTGGTTTCTTGTTTTTTCTTAGATAAATTTATTTTGAAGGGGATATGTTGAGTTTATTTTTTTTTGAATAGATATGTTTGGGAATAAAATTACACCGGGGGTTATCGTGTATAAAAATTTTACTGGAAATTTTCCTCCAATTCGAATCTTGAGAAGATGAATGATGTTAAAAAGTTTCCCTCGGAATTTATTGGTATCGGGAATAAGCTTTCCCAGGGAATTTTGCTGTCATTTCCTATGATGTTTTCCGTGGGAGATTCACATTCGCAGGTAAAATTTCGAGGGAATAAAATATTCCCTGGGAGATTCCCGATAGGGCCCACTATTTTCGGTATAGATATGCAAGAAGTTATTACGAAGTATTTGTGGGCACAAACAAAATAAATTGGCTGATAATTTTCTCTCCAGTTTGAAGTTTTATTTTTTTGTTTATATACGGACAATTTTGTATGCGGTTTTTCACTATTAAATAAAACAAGAAGGTTTGAAAGATGACAGTTTGCATTTAATATTCTGCCTCACAAAAATGTCAGGAGTGACAGTCGACGCCATTTTTAAAATCTATGACACTTTTTGATATGGTTCTTTTTTTAGGGAATACATTAAATGTAAGAGAAACTCGAATAATAAAGAAAACAAAGTCAACAGAATATTTAATTGATTTTTCGTCAAACTATCAATTCTAATAAATTTATTATTAGAATGACCACATGTGGTGATGTGACCTGTGACCTGATCGTGTGGTTGTCTCCGTTAGAATCATTTTTGAGTGGTTACACTAATGATCGTGATCCACAAGCTCGAGAAGCTATTTTCGAAAACTCCATTATAATAATCAAGTCCCTCAAGAACTCCCTTTTAGATGACAAATAAGGCCCGTTTGCTGATACACAACTTAAGCCAATTAAGTTCTACTTAAGAACTTATGTGACAGTTTACGCAGAGTAAAAAGTAGCCCTTAAGCATTTTAAGTAGAACATAAATATTTATTATTCGTATCAGCAAACGGGACTAAATTTGATAATTTTATAGGAGTAAGGGGCTTCTTTCAGAGTTGATAAGTTGAAAAATTGTATTGGAAAATACCAATAAACATTTCGCCAAAAATTATTTCGCAAATCCTTACTTCGCAAAATTTGGAATTCATTTTGTTCATCTCGAAATATTTGTTTCAAAATTTTCATTTTGCTTTTAGATCGCAATATAAAAAAATTTTAATGCTAATTAACATAAGACTTACATAAATAATAAAAGGTTAATATAAATGGAAGTAACTTCTGCGGAATGATGCGAGATGTGAAGAGATATTTGGGCGAATTGCCAACTTAACAAAATAAAAAATGCCTAAAAAAATGTTGGCAAACCATATTAATTAAAAAAATAAACTTCTCCAAATGACCTCGGATTTGTGAATGGTAAAACAGTCGAAGTATACAAGTGTATACAGTAAAAACTTTTTGTGTTGGGTATTAAATGTGACAAAGCGTCGATCAAAGTGAAAAAAATGAACAATTGGTTTCTTGTAAGAGTAAAATTTCAACGTTTAATCAAATTTAATATTAGAATGATTGAAAAGTACTGATCCGTCAAAATTTTGACAAAAACGTAAAATTTTTCAAAATTTGTATTATAGGTACTCAGACCAAGAAAAATTGTCAAAACAAGCCTTATGGGGGAGCTTTTTAGAAATCATTAGCGACATGCGTTTGCACGATACTAAATTGAAAAAAAAAACATCATCAAAAATTATAGACGTCAATGAATGCTTATAAATATACAAAATAATATAGGTAGGTATATAAATAATATAGTCATGATCTACTTTCTGCAGTCTGCACATATTAGTGCAGAACTGCAGATGTAGACTGATCTTTCTTGTGTGATGTGATTCAGAGTTACCACTCCCACGTTGGTGGAAGTAGTAACTTCTTTTTCTATGGTTTTTGTTGAGGCGCTTTCAGAATTCAAGCTTTTTTAGAGCTTCTGAGAACAAATAATTTAACTCAGGGATGAAAAGTATTTCCGCTTGGTGTGTTTATATTATCATGATTTCTTTTCCTGTATAAAACCCCATAAAATGCGATATCTTCGGGCATTGTCCTTTAAGAAGAAAGGATATTTGCAATAATTTTTGGTAGCGTACAGTTCGGTGTGATTTTAAAACCATACTGGTTAAAGCCTTAAGAAAACGCATCTTTTGTCTTACCGCTTAGTGTTGTGGGAAAAGATAAATTTAGTTCAAAATATTTTGAGTTAATTTCTGTTTCATTAATAGTGTAATGAAATTTTCTTTGCCTAACTTAAAGTGCAGTAACTTGACTTTTATTAGTAAATTAGTAGTAAGAAAGCTAATTCTATTTCCTGTTATTTGTGTTTTTAATCAGCAGAGGGTAACTATAAGCACTCTTCTCTCTCATTTACCGCGGTTTATAATGTAAGCTCTGAAAACCATGCAAGAGCTTTAAATCATATTTATGGAAGGCAATGTAGAGTGAGAGGCAAACTTCCTATCTTCCATGGGCTGACAATTATTTTTCTTAGTCAGAGCATAATTATAATGTTAATTATTTTAATAAACTGCTTCTTGGAAACAAAATAACTGTACCTACTATCGTTTTGAAAAAAATTTTTATGGACGTGTCTTGAGACATGCCAAAAGTGTGACAGAAAAGTAGAGCTTATGAGGACCCTAAGGGTTAAAGGGCATTCTACTTACGGAAATTAGTTGTTTGATTTATACTCTATCCCAGAAAAATAGGCAGTTTAGGCAAGATATGGCGTTCGCCTCTCATTCTCGGTACAGTGGACTGCATAAATCTGTCGCTCAATAAAGTTCTCACAGGGTTTTCGTAGTTTGTATTTTAAATGGAACCAAATATCAAAGCTCTCAAATCAAAAGCACATCAACAGAAACCAAGGAGAAAACCCGAACAAATTAAAAAATGAAGAGGGGTAACTCTGAATGCACATCAATATTTAATGGGGTTGAAGTGAATAGCAGCAGCAGCCACAGGCCACAGCAAAACCAATTCAGTCCGCATTCAATTGTGCGCTGAGTAGGACGTTGCATCTACGCCAGATGCAATGCAATTTTCTTTTATTATTTTATAGATTAGGGGCGGGCAAACACTTTCTATGGAGAAGTTCTTTTAATATGGTATGGTGTCAAAATATGACACGCTACTGATTTTGAAAAAGCTTTCCCATAAGACGTGTACTGCCTAATTTTCTGGGACAGAATATAGTAGCCCCAATCGGAATATTTATAACTTTTAATGGCTAACAGGTGTTATACAACGGTTAAAAATGTTATAAATTGGAATATCTCTGGAATTTTTCTGTATCTCCGAATAAATTTTGCTCAAATTTTTAAACTTTCATAATCTTAGGCATTCGGTCATTTGAATAGTTATTTTGCGTAGGAGAGAATAAGGCAAGAAGTACCTCGGGGCAAACCAAACCGATTTTTGTCGTGATTCTTATCTCCAGCTTATCTATATATGTATATAAAAGAAAGTCGTGTTAGTTACACTTTTAATAACTCAAGAACGGTTGAACCGATTTGGCTGAAAATTGATGGGGAGTAAGCTTAGGACCAGGATACAGACATAGGTTACTTTTTATTCCATTCGACCGCGTTCTTGTGTGACGTGACATAAAACGTCAAAAAGAATACAAGTCACTATAAAACGTGGTATAACAAAAACGCATCTGATATGGAATAACAAAATGCTTATGACAGCTTAACGTAATTTTGTGATTGAAAATTTGATAATTATAATTTATTTTCAGAAATCAATAATCAGTAATAATCAGTGAATGCTACTATTTGCGATTGATGCTTGTAAATGTGCTTTTGCCAACGTCATTTGAGATACTACGGATTATTAAATTATTATTATATCCAACATATCACATGGTAATAATAACGTAATTTACTAGAAAACGATATCCATTGGGATGCGACACTCGTATGAAGCCATTATCTCTGCATCTCCAAGTCAGATACGCAGATTATTTGATATCATCATTTCGAAATGCGATTTCGAACCCATCTAACTTGGTGGCACAAATACAAGGATAATATGTCGAAAGATACTTTACATCAAATTCGTGTAAATACCAGAAATCACTATATTGAGATGAATGAGGAGATACTCTTGACCGAAGACATGTTTATTAGTTTATTAGTTAGGTTTGAAATGCCAGCGCCAAATCGTGAAAAAATAAATGTTCAAACTATTCAAGAACTAACATGTAATATTGCAAAAAACTCAGCATTTGCCAAGGTTTTACCAGCATCGAAAATCATCATTTGGGAAGAATGCACACTGGCGCCTAAAAGTGCATTAGAAGCACTAAGCCGAATATTGAAAGATCTACGCAATGACTCGAGATGTTTTGAAGGATCAATGATCTTGCTATCTGGCGATTTCCGCCAAACACTGCCAGTAATTCCAAGACCAACGGCTGCCGACGAGCCAGAGCTCAAGCTTTTAATAAGCTTGTTGTTTTAGCATACTTTGAGCTTTTGGAAGTATTCCAAGAAGGAATATAAGTTTTTCATACGTTGAATAAAATATTAAGTGTTTTTATTACCGATTGTTTTTAATATCATTGTTAAATGAAATCAATGGATAATTTTGTCCCTTTCAAAGGTACCTTTTACCCCTTTTGGGGAAAAACGGACTTTTTATTTAATTTGTATGTTTATGTATATCTCTATATATCCCTGTTTAGATATTCTGATTATTAAATATGATTAAATTCAAAGGTTAAATTGTTATATAGGAAAATATTTGCTTCTCTTTTATGATTAGAAACCAAAAATTAGAGCGTCTAAAGTTTAAGTAGTGCTTCTTGCCCCACACTCCCCTACACCAACCAAGCAACCACCTATAAGAATAACGATTCTACCAAATTGGGGCAAAGGCAATAGAATAAAAAAAAAATTCGGTCAAGGTATTGCCTGCCTACAGAACTGGGGAAAAAACAATCTTCCAATTATTTGAATTTGTCTGTCTATAGATGAACTGTCCGAAAAGAGAGATTTCACTGTGTGTTTTCGCCTAGATATGTGTTGAATGGATCATTGATATGAGAAAAAGGATATTTCTATATGAAATTTGTTAAATTTAGTATTAATTAGGTATAACAACAAAACAGGGAGATATGTGTATAGGTATTTACAAGGTTCAGAGTGTCGATTTACATAATAGGTAATATAGATTGACCTATGTATTTTTATATTCTAAATTATGGAAAACATGTTTTGTTTGCGTTTGATTTTCTTATTCATTATATTACAACTAATTTTTACTAACATAATCTAAGGATAGGGAGCATTATTCAACGCTTTTCTTACACATGATTTTGATAATTTAGAAATACATTGTTTTTTTTTGTAATAATTATAATACTTTACAATTACATAAGTTTTGAATGTATCTAATTCTAGTTAAAATTATCTACTTAAAGTTAGATAGTTTATTTTTTCTGATTTTTTTTTTTAGTTAGTTCGTTTTTTTTTATTAAAAATTTATATGGACCAGTCTTATTTCGATACATGTGTGTTTTTTTAAATTATCTATTTATATGACATCATGTTTTGATATACAATATTGTGTGGTTTTTTTTTTTACTAAATTGTCCGATGTCCTTTTCGATGCGATGATGTTCTGATATCCTTTGATTGTATATAAATTAAATATATGTATGTATTTTTTTTTCGTTTTTATTTTTAGACACAACTCTCGGGGCCGGGCAATGTGTCCGTAATAATGTGGTTTCGATTTGAGTTAGTTTTACTCGTTATCGAGGATGTTGAAGGATTCACCGACGATTTTGGTAGTGTACCTGATGTCGCTGAATTGCTGAGATTGTAGTCAATTATACTACTCGCCGATAGGTAATCGGCCAGAGATAGTTCGGCTTGCTTGTGATGGCTGCCTATGCTATTGGGGAGGGAAGGCTGATTACTGACACCGCAACTGCTGTTTAGGGTGCTATTGCTCCCACTGCCTGGACCGCTTCCGATCCCGCTGCCGCTGCAATTTGTGAAATTTATTGCCGCACTCAGCGGATGTTCGTATCGCGCACTGATGTCGTGGCGGGTATTTTGGAGATTGGCTGGACCACAGACTATATTATCAGGAAGTGGTTTAATGGGAAGCGCATCGTAGAGCAGCTGTTGGTTTTGATAGGCTTTTCGGGCTTCCGCTGTCAGTTTAAGGGTATTCTGGCGACTTGATGCAGTGCTATGTTGATCGACATCATTGTAGCTCATAGCTTGTGAATCCTGATTAAAAGGAATACAACAACAAAAAATCAGTTAATAAATTTAATATAAGGTGGGAACAAATTCTAAAAAAAAAAAAAAACTATACCCAATTCAATACTCACATAGTCTGATGCGGGTGTAAAATTGGGCTTTCCTATGCACAATGCATTTGGTCTATTGCCCAACGGCGAGGATGTTGCACTTCCCGTTTTTTGTGCACTCAATATGTCCGGTTGTTTTTCAATACCCTGCTTCAGTGTGTAGGCAACGACAAGCCTTTGATGTCCAGCTCCTGTCTCCAATGGTGCAGTCACCGTAACGTCCATTCCTACAAATGTAATTAAAAACAATACAGTAAACTTTGGGTTAGATTGGTTCGCCTAGCGTTTCGAAAAAGATGGTGTTGCTACCTAAATGTTTATCTTTATCATCACACATACTACGGCTACCCTGTTCTCGACGTTTTCGCACCGCAACGACAACAACAAAGAGCACACCAATGCCAACTGTGAACAGGGTTCCGGTTAGTAGAGCCGCCAATGGTAGTATCGATAGGCCCATTCGACCATCTGCAAAAAAAAAACAATTGTCATCATGATTGAATTTTTGTAGAGAGGGTTTGTTCTCATTGGAAAAGAAAAAAAGAATTTGTTTTTTACTTTTCCTTGCAAAAGGTTGTTGGATGCTAAAGGAAACAATTATTGTCATATTATAGTTATTATATCTGCAGTTACTCGTAGAGAATATATTACTTTAAGACCGAACTTATTTTCAATCGACCTTACTTCTAATGGGCGAGGTGTGAGAAGGGGTGTATAATTGATCACCTAGACAAATATCCAATAAGAAAATCTAAATTGGCTTTTTAAAATTTGTTCTACGACGATTGACAGCTCTCTGGATGTATAGAAGTGTTCGCTCTTAAAGGCAGGTTTTCAACCATATAGCAGACGCAGACCAAATCCAAGTTTTCAAACTAGGTTTGTTTTATGTTGAGGGAAGGACCATGTTCTGCTGTATGAGGGCTTAATAGATTAGGAAGTATAAAATTAATTGTTAAGAAATATATTAGCTATATAATAACGAACATTTTTAACTTGCTTATGCCAAATTATGGATTCGTAAAAAAATCGAACTCGATATTTTGATCAAACTTAACATTATACTATGATAGCGAATACGATAAAAGTGGGTCCCGTTTCCCAAGTTCGTCTGTATGTCCTCGAGTTTACTAACAGCCTAAATGGATGGATGGATTTGCTTCAAACTTGGAACCTATTGTTTTTTTCGGTACTATGCCCTCACGTTTTTTTCAGACGAAAAATAACGGAACTTGTGATACGTTTGCTTGGCCAAAAAGAACAATCTTATTTTTCTCATAAACGGCTGCAGCGATTTTAATAAAACAAAATCAGTTCATTAGGGAAGGGAAAACGTACTTTGTGGTAAATTTTGTTTGCTTTTCTTTTTTCTGGAAAACGGTTTCTTCGATTTGTTTTTCAATTTTGTATGCAGATGTCCCAAAAACTTTTTTTTTAAACTCGAAATTTCGAAAAAGACTAATCAATTTTTTCAAACTTGAATTTGGTAGTTTTTTTTCAATATCTTGAATACTTAAAAGACTTTATTCCTAAAATATAAAACAACCTTACCTTTCATACAAATGTTAAAAAAAAGTCAAATAAGAAATTATTTCTCCATTATTTTTCAAGAATTTGAATAAATGTGTGTATTCTTAATTAGTGCAGTCCACTTTTAAGTAGAAAAATATTTTATTTTGTGTATTTATTAACGGTACTTCCCATAGAACCACTTTTTATATTTTTGATTTTCTCGCTATCAAATATAAATATTTTTTTTGTTGAAAAATTGGTTTTTCCAAATCCAGTCTCTGAATTTTTTCGAAATAAGAATTTTATATGTACATATACATTTATAATTACTTAATGGCGATTCAATTCTTTTTAATATTTTCAAAAATAAAATAATTTTTTTTAAGCTCCAACGATTTTTGAATTTTTGTTAGGTAGATTATAAAATAAAATCCATGTTCCTTTGAACTTTTGCCATTATATTTATAATGTCCTCATAGTCAACCTCAATATTCATTATAGAGGTTCACCAACCTCAAACCGTTTAGTAGCTCCTCTCCGTCTTTGCCCCGCAGATAGGTTTTAAATAGGTTTAGTTTCAACCCCCATAATCCCCTCCCCTGCGTTGGCAATGAGTGGCAGTTATACAGAAAGCTTCATCTCAGTTTCAAATATCACTTTTGATACACGAATGACACAAAAATGAGATTTGAGACTAAGACAAAGCTTCTTGCATACCAGACATTTTTTTTTTTGTTAAATTTAACTATATGCCTGTAAGACCTAAGGTCTTTTAAATGCAACCTGAATTACAAGGCACTAGTTAGAAGAAAGAGAATGATAGGAAAGAATTTTTGTTGGCACAGTGGATTTGAGAACCAGGTATTGACTGTGTCATTTTAACCCATGGGCGGCATCCAATTAAAATTGGAGGTATAGAAAAGAATGCGCCTAGCGTGGGGATCGAACCCACAAGTCTAAGTTAGCAATCAAATACCACTGCGCCATTGCCACCTACGTGTCTAATTGATTGAGTCAAAGGAATATCAGATAAATTACTGTTATTGGCTTTGTGAATCCAGGGGCGGATATATTTTGTGGTGTCCTCGTTGGCAGACTTTTAAGGTGGGTAGAAGTAAATAATGTACAATCAGACTTACAAGCTGGATTTAGGAAAAATTACTCTACTATTTATCACATTTTCAAACTCACTTCTATAGTTAGAGACTTAAAAGTCCGAAGTAAAAAAATGTACGCGTTATTTGTAGATTTTAAATCTGCGTTTGATCTGGTGAATCGGAGCGCTATGTTATATAAGCTCTCACAACTGGCTGTATCTACAAGATTCCTTCAAGCGATTCGCAACATGTACACAGATACAAAGGCAACAGTTTGGGATGGATCAGTGTTTTCGGACTGGTTTCGAACAGGTACTAGTGTTAAAGCAATGTTATCTTCTGAGCGCCCTCCTATTTTCGATTTTTATTAACGACATAACTACCAATCTCCCCGGAGGAATTCGAATTTCAAGCGCCCTTATCAACGTACTGCTGTATGCTGATGACCTGATCATTCTATCGGAATCTCCAGAAAATCTACAACTCATAATAAATCGACTTGCTGCTTACTGTGAAAAGTGGGGCCTTGTTATTAATATTGAAAAGTCAAAAATAATGATCTCACGATCTAACCAAGCTGAAGTGAGAAATAGTTGGTTTTTTAATGAAAGACGCTTAGAAATAGTAAGAGAATATAAATATCAATTCAACAATGGATTTCACAAAACATCTTACCGAAAATTCGAATGCTTCACAAAGTCTCATCAATTTATCTTGGAATAAAGTTTTCTCAAATAAGCATGTAAATCTATCCATAAAATACAAAATATTTGATTCTGTAGTCAAATCTACACTTTGTTATGCTGCACAAGATTGGGGGATGCAAGAGTACGAACAAATTAAAAAATTACACAGAAATTTTCTGAAAAAACTGTTTTATCTTCCAATAAAAACTCCTAACTATTGAATATATTTAGAAACAGGATTACCAAAGGTTTTTACTTATACACTTAAATTTCAAGCCTATTTTATAGTTAAGGTTTTAAGATACGATGACTCCATTGAGTAAAAAACTTCTTCTTTACGAAATAAGAAACAAAGTTTGCTGGATGGAAAAATGGCAAAATATGGGTATTACTCACGGAGAAGATGTAAATATGGAAACAAACAATCCTCAGTATTTAAAGGATAAGCTTTAAAACATCATGCAAAAGCAAGAAGACTCTGTTCGAAAATTCTTTATCGAACAAGCATGTCAATCGGAGAGCAGAATTCTGTATAGCCAACTAAAGTTTAATCTTAGGGATAAAAATTACTTTAGAGATTCACTCAGCTTTAAAGAAATCTCCTTTATATTTAAAGCCTGATGTGAAGTTTTACGCCTCAACGGATCTCCTTACAATGGAAGATTTAACCATTTCTGTACGCTTTGTAACATGAAAGCCAAAGAAGACTGCTTCCATCTTCTGAGCCTATATACAATCTTTAAACAATACAGGCTGTTCTACTTTGGAAAACGCATTCTATCAATGGAAGAAACAAAATATATCTTAAATGGATCAGACTGGAAAGGACTTACCATGTTTTTTAAAGACACCTACAAGTTTAGAATGCTACTTTTAAGTGAATATGAATAGATCTTTTAATTTAATCATACATAGACAATCAATTTGAAAAACAAAAACCCTTTTTATATCTAATTAATACATAAATTTAAAGTTGCCAGTGAAGCTGACGGCTAAGCCAAAGCCTAAACAATTCATAACAAACTTATGTAAATGTATAAATTAGAACTGTTAATAAATGAATGAAATTAATCAATCAATGCATCAACCAATCATAGAACTAGTTTGGACAGTAATTCGACTTTTAAAAAATTCAATGCGCTATCCGACTCTATCCAAAGAATTGTTTCCCAATGTCCGGGCGATTTCAATGTACACAATACCAAGCGCCACCTGTTGTTGTGATTATACCATAAATTTAATAAAATTTTCATATGAAATTATATGCAGGCAACATTTCATTTTCGTAAATGTTTACGACCAAATCTATTGATTTGAAAATAAGAAGTCCGTTAATAAATACGAATTTTTACAGAAAAAAAAACCGCCAGCTACAACTAGCGGGCTGAAACGCAGGCAAACACAGTCCGAGCACAACGCTTACATTGACAGGTTCACCCTGTAAACAGCGAAGAAGGACAGATTTATCGTTAAAAAAAAACTGTATGAAATGCTTATAGTGTATACATTTTCAAAGCGTTGCGAATCAGATAATTTTTATAGTCAATTATAAGACACCATGGGGTTGTCATCTGGGACCTGACCTTTTTATTTTATTAATTAGTATCTTACTTACTCGTATCTGAGTTAGTTTATTATATTCGATGGAGAGATAATTAAATCGCTAAAATATTAACATCTGTATCGAAATCAAAAATTCGATAAAACTTTCTCTAAAATAATTGAAATGGGCAGGTGTAAGCTTTTATTACAAATACGGTGAAACACACCAGCTCGCCCCGCCTTTTTCCTGGATATTTCTGATGAATATAATTCGTTTTGTAACTGAAACATAGCATGTTGATGATTTAGTTCTTCCGGCGACTGGAATATGATCCTGCATAAAAAGCTGAACTAAATAGTCCGAATTAAGGAGTCTCCTGAATCATTAGGACACTTGGAAAATCCAAGCGCCTTAGTCTTCTACAAGTATATATGACTTCAGAACAAAAAATCGAAGATAAGTGTGGATGGATTTGTTCCTTTTCTTTAAAAATTGTGTTAAGTGCGTACCTGAGATCTAAATTTCCCTTTTTAATGGTAGATATATCTATTAATGCCGGCAAGAGGAATTAGCACTTAAGTGCACCGTTTTGATGACATTACTTGTTTGATCATATGGGTCTTCCTCAGCGACTTGTCTTATTTAGATTATTTCGGACAATCACCACTAATAAGATCACTCACTCAAGCGGACCATGTACATGGTGTCAAATTAGGCAGCTAATTGATTGATGCCGAAGCGACAACCAGTCTCATTGAATGATTATCCGAACTATGAGCGCATATCAAAAGCACCAATTCACCAGCTTACAGTATTAGGAAACCGACAAAGATCATGACCCAGAAGTGACAGAAGTACGTCCTAAAGCTATTTCGTCTCGTTTAGAAAACTGATCACGTCCTTGGTATTCATATTCGAAAATTCGTCGATATATTCAAAGAATGCCTTTCCAACTGATTGTGCTCTTATTTTGGCAGAAGCAGGGCATCAACAAAGGAAATGAATGACTGTTCCCTTTTTCTGTTATGGTTATTGCGTCTTACAACTTCGCCAATGAGTATTGTGAGGAATGCCCAGCTTTGCCGTCGCATGCTCTTCTATTGGTGATAAAGAAGGGAACGGTCTAGGATATGTCCTATCTGTGTTTGCGAAACAGATCAATTGTTCAAGATTTACTTCAGGTGAACCAAATCTTCCTAAATTATAAAGGGTAATCCAATTTGCCGTCTTAAAGTATACGGCTGGAATTCGATATCTGTAAAACTAAGTTGTTAAACCAAGTTTTTTTTTCAGTTGAAAGTCTGACATTTACGAAAATGGATCGCTTAACTATCGCACAACGCATAAAAATTGTTAAAACCTACTACAAAAATGATGATCCTGCCACAGTCACATATCGTGCTTTAATAGGAGATTATGCTTAACATAATCGTTCTCAGGAATTAGTACTGTCTTACGGCACATTATGGCGTATTTTGCATTCGGATCTACACCAACATCCATATAAAGTCCAGCTCACACAACAACTGAAGCCAGCTGACCATTCACAACGTCGTGGATACGTCGAAAGAGTTCTTGAACAACAGGCGGTGGACGGCGATTTTTCGAACAAAATTTTCTTCAGCCACGAAGCACATTTCTCACTCGGTAAGTACGTTAATAAACAAAATTGTCGTATTTGGGGTTCTGAGATTCCTAAAGTAATTGAAGAGAGGCCATTACATCCACAAAAAGTCACTGTTTGGGGCGCTCTTTGGTCCGGAGGTGTGATTGGACCTTACTTCTTCGAAAACGACGGTGGAACGACTGTCACCGTCAATAAGAAGCGTTATGGTCATATGATAACCGACTTTTTTTGCCTGCTATTGAAGAATACGACTTGGAGAATATGTGGTTTCGACAAGACGGTGCCACATGCCACACAACTCGAGCGAATATGTTTTTATTGCAAGAGACATTTCCTAGCCGCGTAATTTCTCGTCGTGGCGATATCAACTGGCCACCAAGATCATGCGATTTGACACCGCTGGACTTTTTTTGTGGGGCTATGCGATAAACCGTGTTTATGTATATAAACCTTTAACTCTTAAGAACTTGAAAAGCAACATTCGTCAAGTTATGGCGGAGATACCGCCCAATATGTGTCAAAGAGTGGTCGAAAATTACCTCAAAGGAATCGATGCTTGCAGCAATTCGCCTGGTGGTCATTTAAATTATGTAGTATTTCGCACATAATGTGAACGTTCTAACTTTTTAATAAAAAAGAAATATCATGAACAAATATTTTATGTGTGTTATATTTACGTTTACTTTTGATATTACCTTTCATAAGTCCCAGCGGAATACTGACTCTTGTCGCAAAAGAGTCATGAAGGGCTGATCTTTGCCTGGCCAGCTCTACTGGCAGTTCATTCCACTAAATGCCACTATGACCCGACACCCAGGTAAGAGTAACAGTGAGGTTAATGTTCAGAATCTCTAACTCAATCCGACATTGCTCTTCTAGGTCGGATAAAATTTAAGTCGAAACAAGGGCTGTCAGTGATAAACCGGTTATGGTGTGAATATTTTTTGCTGCTTACATAATTGCCGTTGCCGGTAATTCAGCTTGAAATACACCAGCAAAGTCGAGCCTCAGAAAACATTCCTGAACGAATACTAAACTCTTTCTTTGTCGTATTTTATAATGAAACAGTCGTCCCAGTCCTTTATAGATGGAAACATGGCATGAAAATCGTTATTCATATGCGCAATGTAGGGGCGCAGTAGCCAGTTGTATCCGGAAACATATCTATTGGAATGAAGTCTGTGTAGTCTCCCCAATATCACCAATATTTTAAATGTAAATATTTGACGCATATCCTTTGGCCTACCATCCATATTCACATGAATCTGCTTAAATAGTGCTGTAAATATACCCTGTTTTCATCAGGTAACCCCTTAACTTCCGAACAGACAACAATATGCGATTAATTTATGAAAATCGATAGTATAAAATATAAATATCCCTTAAAGACACCAAAAGTCCATCCCTTTCAACCCACAAAAAACCTATAAATATCAATTTCACAATCGCACCAATCAAAATGTCCAAAATATATATGTATATGTATTACACAAAAAAGCAACCACCTGTAGCCATCAGAAATTTGTTGCAAATTAATTTTTCATCATTTGGAAAATTAATTTTTCATTCCTAATTGATTACGGCAGTTTGGCCCAACTTTAAAGCGTTTCCCAGATTAGTACCCACGTCTGAATAAAAGGCATATAAAACCAGCACAACACACACACACACCACATTTGATCCACCTAATTATGGAGGTTTAAAAATCCGAGAAACACAGGATGGATTAAGCAAAAAAAAAAAGAAGAAAAACACTTAAATCACCATATTTTCCATAATACACACCACATTTGCTCGTGCACTTAAAGGCTTCATCAAAAAAGGGACTAAACTCTTAAAACCCTCTTTCCTATAATGTGGGCACTTCAAAGCAATCTATATACCAAAAAAAAAAAAACCCAACGACAGCAATACAAAGCCTCCACCGTGCGTCGCAGGTGCGGATTATTTAAGTTGCCTAATTAAAAAATCATTTCCAGTCGGCAGCTGCTCCTCGCCGTGCTCCACATCGTCTTCTCTTCTGTATACACCCTAAATATATATGTATGTAGGTATAGTCACTTAGCTAAGTTAAGTCAAGGACTCTCCTCAGGGTATGGTTGGCATGATGGTTAGTCTTAAACCAGGACCGGCTTATGTGGCAGGGTTGCTTCTGCCGCAGCCGCTTTGAATTTAATTTTGATTCGTCTTCGATACAAGTTTGTTCTCCAGCTCACTCGTTGTAATCCGCAACTCCCATAATCGGTTATAGTTAATTCAATAATTTTAAATCCCAAACACCTCGGCTTCGATTCTAGCAGCAAAAGATGTTGGCTGGCTTATGGTTGCTCTCTATGGCTGGTTCTTTGTTTTCCGATTATAACTTTTTTGATTTGGTCGTCATCCGAAAAATATTTAAGGAGGACTTGGTGCTATACTGGCTCTTTAACATCAAGTTGAACGTAAAAGTTTGGAACTCTAAGTGGGTGGGTGCGCTGTGCTGCGTAGATGTTGATTAGTTTCAGTTTGCTTTGTTATTTTTATTCAATTATTTATTTATTTTTTTCAGTTGAGTTAAGCAAAAGTTTTCAATATAAGAATTTATTGATTAAGACAGGAGCTCTGTCAAAAGGACACCTTCCTTCATGCTAAACTTATTAAATTTTCATTTTTATTAATTACAAAAAATTTTTTAAATATTTTGTAAGGAATATTGATTTTGATTGCTTCATTATAACAAGTAGGTATAGGTGATGTTTCCATATAAATCGGCCCTCAATTAATAAACAGAAAATATTACAGTAAATTGGTAAAGGCGAAAAAATTATTACAAAATAACTGGAATGGCTCCAAGCGGAGAATAAAATTAAGTTAATTATTACATATTTTACTGCCTGAATCACTAGGCAGTTCATTGATTTTTTTTGTTTTCAAGTAGTTCAATCACCGCACCTCTGGCGTAACTGTCCTCCCAAACACCAATTATTACGCAACCACTCTGCACTGTTTCCAACAGAGATAGGTAGATTTTGACAGATCATTGCTCATCCTTCAAATACCTTGGGTCAATAGTAGCAGTTGATAACAAATGGAAGAATTCCAACAAACCTTACTAATAGAGTAAGAAGCTGTCTGCCTGACGCCCCACTGTATGGGTTTGATAAGTATCAAGCAAAGTTGGAGACACTATCCCCTTTAACATTTCAAAAAATCAGCTTTAATAAAATAACGTAGTTGGGTATGCACTGTTAAACTGCATATCTCCGAAAAGCACCAGCTTTGAAAGTTCGGAATGTCCATTCGTTCTTATCTACTTTGGCTAAATACCAAAGAAAAAAATTCAGCTATGATAAAATGAAGTATGTCTGCCGGTCATGGGATCTTGGTCTACTATGTTTCCTTCGTGAAATTGGTTATCGCTTATATTGATAACTTTGTTGGTAAAGTTTGTTGCCGTGTTAATTTTTTGGTTCATCGGTTGTGTTGAATGAAAATTCATCATTCGGCTAGAAGATGTTTCTTTAGAGAACCAGTCAATAATTATTTTGTTGTCCTGTAGATATGAAGTTTTGTGTCCAGATAAGGTAAGCACTTATTGTGCTCTATTTCAATGGTGAATTGTAACTATTTGTGGTAATTATTTAGTATTGTTAATAACGGGTCCGCCATCTAACGTTTTTTTTTCCAACTAGTGCATATTTCGTGAATGGTAACACATAGCTCATGTCTGATTTGACAGATAATGAGTTTTATCCTTCCGCTGAACGAATGTGGTTGTGTATACGCTTGAACACGCTAAGCTTTGCTCATTACATGCTGCTTAGGCATAACACTAACAACATGTGATTGAGTAAACTAGCATACCCATAAAATATGGCAACGAAATAAATAAAGTAATGCGAATTATAAGGGACATACATAAATAAGGCACGGTCATTCTCTCCACATTAGTTCAGCCGCCATCCGTGGAGATAAATCTGAGACAAAAACCAGCTCTAGTCTCAGAACATTGCGCCACATATCTTTCCTATCCTTCTTTCTCTTCTTCCACCGGATGCCCGCGCTGTGTTAAGAAAACATATAGGGTATTCATAATCCCTTGAGCGCGTGCAAGGTTATAAAAAAAAAAACGTTTTTTTAATTTTTTTTAAGATGACAAATAACAGTAGCTACCATACATTAGTTTTTTGGCCAAAAACAAAAATCTTATTTTTCTCAAAAACGGCTCTAACGATTTTTATAACAAAAATCAGTTCATTAACGAAGGGAAAGGATATATTTTGATATTTTTTTTTTTGCAAAAAATTGTTATTTTTGGTACCTCTAGTAGAACCATTTTTTTAGTTTTCGATTTTATCGGAAACGGTTAATTTGATTTTTTTGAAATTTTTACTCCTCCACTTAGAAAGTTTAAACACTATTGTATACCAAATAGTGAAAAAAAAACTCAAAATTTCGAAAACGACTCAATAGATTTTTTCGAAACTTCGTGTTTGGCGGTTTTTTTATATTATCTTGAATACTAAAAAAAAACTATTTTTCTAAAATAAAAAACAACGGTACATTCCATACAAATGTTAAAAAACCGTTAAAAAAAATTTATTTCTCGAAAATTGTGTGTTCTTAAATTAGCACAGTTCCCATTTTAGTAGAAAAATATTTGTTTAGCGTACTTATTAACTGTACTTCCCATAGAACCACTTTTCATATTTTCGACTTTCTCAATATTGAATGAACCGACTAAAATACATTTTTTATGCAAATGCTCCCTAAAATTGTAAATAAGACTGCATACTCAAATTTTCAAAAAAAAAAAGTTTTTCGATTTTTGAAAAATCGATTTTTTTAAATTTGAGTTTTATATATAAATTAATAATATCATCAAAATGGCGTTTCAATTTTTTTTTCTAAATATGTTTTCAAAATTTTATACATAAAAAATTAATTTATTAAAAAATCGCTCCAACGATTTTTGATTTTTTTTATATATTCTTATTTATCCATGAATTCAAACTGCATCTTTGTTTGCCCCCAAACTATAACGACTAAGCAATATAAGAACCTTTAATTATGTGATTTATTCATTTATTTCTACCTTATTATTATTCCATTTTTACGTATTTTTGTATACGTCACTGAATACTTAATACAATACATAAAGGGTCCGCCATCTAACGTTTTTTTTCAACTAGTGCTTATTTTGTGAATGGTAACACTTAGCTCATGTCTGATTTGACAGATAATTAGTTTTATCATTCCGCTGAACGAATATGGTTGTGTATACGCTTGAACAACGCTGGGAAATATTGCGACATTACTTTGAAAATCATTGTAATGTTGCAGAATGTGTGCGAAAATTGCGTACGGATTTTGGAAGAAGAGAAGCACCGTCAGCTCCGTATGTTCATTATTTTGTGAAAAAAGGGAAAGAAACTGGCATCCTCATCGATAAGCCAAAGCGTGAAAAGCCAAAAACAGTTCGTTCACCCGAGAATATTGCTGCTGTGGCAGAAAGTGAGCGTGAAGCGCCATCAACATTAATTCACCGTCGTTCTCAACAATTGAACATTTCGGAGACATCATTGAGACGAATTTTGCATAAAGACCTTGGTATGACCCCATACAAAGTCCAATTGGTTCAGGAGTTGAAGCTAACTGACCATCCAATGCGTTTTCGCTTCGCTAAGTGGGCTTGCGATCGACTTAGAGAAGATGCCGATTTTTCCAAAAAAATCATCTTTTCATCATTTTGATCTTAGCGGGTATCTAAAGAAGCAAAATTGTCGCATTTGGCGCACAGGAAACCCGCACGCATACATTGAAAAGCCGATACACCCAAAACGAGTCACTGTTTGGTGCGGATTTTGATCCAGAGGCATAATTGGGCCATATTTCTTCGAAAATGAGCAAGGTTGTGGCCGTTACAGTCAATGGCGATCGCTATCGGGCCATGTTGAGCGAATTTTTTCACAAAAATTGAAGAGGAGGATATTGGCAATATATGGTTTCAACAGGACGGCGCTACGTGCCACACAGCCGAAGCTACACTCGATTTTTTGCGCCCTGTTTTTGAAGATCGCATTATCAGCCGCAGAGCTGATGTCGTTTGGCCACCTCGGAGCTGCGATTTGACACCGTTGGACTATTATTTGTGGGGTGCCGTAAAAGATAAGTGTTACGCCGACAAGCCAGAGACAATTGACGCTTTAAAGGACAATATTCGTGAAGCCATTGTTGAAATACAGCTGCACACAATCGACAATGTGCTTAAAACTTGGACCGATCGTGCAGGCTACTGCATGGCCAGCTGAGGCAGCCATTTGAAATGAAATTATTTTCCATTATTAACCGGAAGGATTGTACTTTCAAATAAAAAAAAAAATTGAGAAAAAATTCAGTGGTTTTTTTTTTATAGTATTTAAAACAAAAAAAGAAGTTATTTGTCGGACCCTTTATGTGTCTTTAAAAATCACATGAATCTTATATATGCATATCGCACCTAAATTATGACATTGTATGTATATAGCAGGAGTGGCCAAGCTTTACTCCAAGAAGAGCCGAATTTTAATAATCTGTCGTGACGTGAGCCAACATAAAAATAAACTATCAAAAACAGCAGTTGGTATGGAATTTTTATTTTTTTGAATACGTCTTCAAACATATACATACGTACATATATGTATTTAAATTAATGAAATTGAATTAATTCCGTTAAATGCTCATTTGTGCTCAAATGCACGGTGTAGAAGGCCTTCTCCAAATCAACCAGACAGCCACCCGTACAATGTTTTTTAGATTTGTTCCATTGGATATCAGAAAACAGTTTAAATGCGGCATGAATTGTGTCATGTCCCGCCTTTAAACCGAACTGATTATCAGGGATAATATTTTTGCATTCCGCCCTCTTGGACAGCGCCTTTTAATTATCTTTTCAAATACCTTGCTGATACTCGGAAGAAGACTTATCGCCCGTAGATTCCGATAATTCCAATTCCGGCAGGATTGGAGCTGTCATTACTTTTTTTCGAGAGAGGATGCACCACAGCTGTCTTCCACCGCACTGGATAATAGGCATTATTCTGCGCGTTGTTAAACAGTGTGGTATAAATGTCAACTGCTTCTTGAGGCTTATGTCGTAGTACAACGTTGGATATACCATCGACTCCTGCTGACTTCTTTTTATTTAATAAATCGAAGATGAGGTGGAACTCAGTCTTCGAAATTAATATGGAACTAGGCCCATTTCGCTCGGCGATTGTGGCGTTTGCCAAATCTTCGGCATTAAACCCGGTAAAACCAAGGTTCTCATATCGCCATTGCGTTATATCGTTCCGTAGTCAGGTGTGATGAAGCAAAGTACTGTTCTCCAGGTCTTGATTCGGGTGAATGCTAGCATTCACCTTCTACACTTGCTGGAAAACAGCACCCACAGCCTCCACTTTCTCCTGCGGATCTTCGACTATATAGAGGGCATCGTCCAATACGGCGTCCTCTGGGTTATGCCTGCTGTCAGAAGTATGTCTCTGTTCTTTCTCGTCCTCTGGAGCTTAAGACACGGAAGGTCGTTTTGATCTTTCCTTCTAAATATCTTATTAATTTTTGGGAACATATTCGAGTCGCTGAAGTTAACGGCCCGAATTTTATTGTCCCAAGACAAATTAATAGAGAACCTATAGTTTTGTTGGTTGATGTTTTTGATCGAAGACATGAGTGTCCTCATCTCCATGCCTCGTGTACCAGTAAACCGTCTGTACAAGCGTTTTAGTCTTGTCAGTAGTCCACTTTTTGTCTGTGTATTGAGTCAATGATCGCGTTACGGAACAGGTCGGTTGCGATACGTTCTCTGTATTTCTGTATTGTCCTGCTCATTGTTAGTTGAATTGTTTCGTCCATTTCGATTAAGTATGCACAGCACAGGCACATAATCCACCAGCTCCATAAGCTCGTTCGATTACGGCGGCTGTAGGTATTGTATATTTTGTTTGTATTGTTTGTTTTGTATTAAGTGACAGATTAACCTTCTCGGCGCCCTGAGGCACGCTCAGTGCCTACCGCCCCCTTTTTTAATACTATGCAAGGATCGTACTTGAATGGGCTAACATCGAAGAGTTATGGGACACGGTTGTCTTTTTGGGGGTGAGGAATTTGAATGCGGCCGTAATATTTTCGAAATATGTCAAATATGTAAGCAAAATTTCATTACTAAGTGTTTACTATACTTGTATGGTAAAAATATATTTTCCCTTATATTTCAACGAAGAACGTAAGTTGGAAAGGGCAAAATATATATAAGAAGTTGATTGCTTTTAAATGGTATATGTCTTAATGCCGTTTATTGCTTTCTCCTAGAGGTTTGGGGGCTCATGACCTTATGACCCTCCCTCTGGAGCTGCGCTTGCGCATTACATGGTGGTTTATATATTTGTTGTTGAAAAGACAAATAATTATAGGTCTTTGTTAGTATTATATTAGAAATGGCATTAGCATATACATTTTCTAATAAACTAAATCCAACAACTTGTTGAGTGGAACATGAATTTGGTGTGAGAGTAGATAATTTATTTTAGTTAGTCCCAAAAGTAAGTGTAGGAAGAAATTTCAGTTCCGAGCAATTTCTCTCCATTAAAAAAGACAAATAATTTTTGTATATAAATTTTAAGAATTTATTATTTTTATTTTAACAATAGTTATTTAACATTCTTACCCATTTCAGTATATAATATTCAGCCCAATTCTAAATATTCCCCGGGAAAATTACTCTCCGGGAGATGTGTTCTCCCGAGAGTAGTATTCTCCAATTATGAATTCCCCGGGGAAAATTTTTCCTTTCGAAAGCGGGAAAGAGAATTCTTAATGTTCGAATCAGCTGTTTGGTATAATATAATATAAATCTTAAAACTATAAAATTAAAAAAATAATAATTAAATTTTAATTAATAATTAAAAAAAAAAAACTAAATGAAAAAAATAATTTATTATCCAATGTGAAAGTTAAAAGTTAAATAAATAAAATGAAAAATTAAATAAATATAATAGGTATCCAAAATGTTCAGCATCGCACTTAGAATTTTGAATGAAGAGCAGTTTGAAGAAAACCGATATCGGTGTAAATACTTGCTGCATGTTCTCACAAGATCCTCTCTAAAGTCCTGCAAATATTTGAGGAGCAGCTATTCTGTCCACAATGGGTGTATAAAGTGTATAAAACGACTGAAGAAATAGAAAAGTTTTGCAGATGGAATGTTCGTTTTTCTTTATCTCAAAAATAATTAAAATTGGAAAAAATGGTCCTTTTTTTGGCATTTAGAATGTCTACTTTTTCCCTGAGTATTTGTTCCCATATTCGAAGTTTTTTTAGAATAAGAGAGTAGGGAAAAGGAAAATATTTCCCTTGGAATTGTCATTTAGAAATTAGGGTGATTAATTTACCTATACATACACATTAATATTACATTCTGAAAAAAACCTTGGTCACTTTTTTTTCACTATCAAGTCTTTTTAAGTCACTTTTTTCACTATATAAAAAAATATTTTGAGAATTACGCAATTTTTTTTTTGCAATTTTAAGACCCATAGATAAGTTCAAAAATCGTGTCCCATCATATTTAAAATCAATCTATGGCGACTGCATATTGTTCAAAACCGGTTTCTTATCGAAATAAGACGGGAAATCAGGCGAGAGATTTAAATTTCGTATTTTTAGATACCAAAAATGATGAGTTCCCCATTTGAGTGACATTAATTTTTTTCTTTTTTTTTAGATTAAAATAAAATATAATACAAAATTTGCGCCCCCTACAAGTTGCCGCCCTAGGCGCGAGCCTCACGAGTCTAGTGGTTAATACGCCAGTGTTTGTATTGTACATTAACCGTTTTATATTTGTATTGAACGGTTTTCGCATAACTGTATAAAATTACTGAAATTATCCTACTTGTAACATTTTCAAAATATACACAAATATAATTATTGATTTTATTAAATCATATTATATTAAGCAATATATACATATTTATTACCTTCAATTTTATAACAATTTGAATAAATTATCAAATATGTATTATTATATTATTTTTTCATTTATTTTCGAGAGCCGCATTCATTTATTCAAAGAGCCGCAGCGGCTCGCGAGCCGCAATTTGGCCATGCCTGGTATATAGCTACCTACCCACCTATATCTTTCATTTTCATTATTATGTGTACATGTTGACAAACTTAGGTTCCATCAGTATGTATATATATGTAGATACATTTTACCCTCATAACTTACATAATTAAAATCCATAACTTAGATTTTGTAGGAAGTTACTTATGTAACTACGAGTATTCCTTGAATCATCGATTCGACAATTCACTATTTATACTAAGATTCAATGTAATCTTACCTACATAGGCTTTAAACCTGCATAGGATAACTACGCCTAATTACCTAAACCTCAATGGTTAGCTATATATTAAAGTTGTTAGCTACAAGGGCAAGTTCATACGATCCAGTCCTGAATTTTATTTTTACTGCATTTCTTTTATCACTTTTCGGCATTCCTTATAAAAAGGTACAAAATTTCATTACTGCCCGGGAGAAATAATATTTTCAGTTTGAAATCCTAGCAGCTCTTCTGAGTTCAAAGTACTGTTAAAGTGCTGTGGACAGATCATTCCGAAACATTATGTAAAATAAAAAACATGGAACCTTGCAAGTTTTTTTGGATTTCATTGTTGTTTGCAATTACAACAAAAATTGTGAGCTTTTTTTTAGTGAGTAATATGTATCTATTTTTTTTAGAAGGCGAACATTTTTTAAAAAATGTCTTCATCCAATTATTTGTCTAATGTTCCATTTTTTTACTTTGCTGCCAAGACAGAAAATAATCGTCATACGCATTTTTTCAAGTTCCACACTCAATCACCGCTGCTGACCTTCCTTGAAACACACATAATATCTATGGGTATTTTTGGGGGTGCGTAAATATGCTGGGAACAAACTGCCTGCGTGTAATAATAAAAATCAAAAAAAAAGGCCCGTAAAACAAATGTAAATAATAAAGACATTCCCTTCATTCATTTATAATAAACATTTGAATAATTTTGATTTCGAAATAATTAACCTGATGCCAGCGCGGCGCTGAGCGCCGCTGCCGCAGCCGCGCCGTCACTATTAGTGTTTAGACAAGTTTCCTAGAAATTCAGGGTGCGGTTTTTAATTATTATAACACCCACAATCCACATAAAACCTTAATCCTCAACCACAGAGTGTGTTTCTAGTAATTTGTTTCCTCTTTCGCTGGAAGGTTATAGTTGTGTTGTAAGGGGTGGTAGAGCGTGGAATGTTTGAAATGTATGAAGTTAGTCACTTAAGCTTATTGGTCTAATTAATGCGGGTATTGTTTCGCTCGTAGGATGTTATTTCTCGTAGTACTTTGACCTTGGCAGTACATATATTTATATTGTTTGTGTATGTGAATAGTAAATGTGTGCGTGCCAGCGTTGGTCACGAATGAGGTTATAGTAATGACTGAATGAACACCCCCAATCAAAGCCTACAATATTGCTGTAGTACGTGCTAAGGGGAGTGATACGAATTTTACTGCTGGCCATTGATGTGAGTATAATTCTGCGTTGTGCTGAGGTTAGTAGGTCAAAATTGTTTCTACTTGTACTTCACATAGTGATAGTTGGTGATGAAGCCTGGCCTAAAGGTACTTAATATGTTATTGTTGGTGTAGGAGTAGGTACATATAGATGTAGGTGTGATTTTGTGTGATTTGTTGAGTAATTAGAATGAACTTTCTGAGGGGAAAATTTATTCAGACTTTCATTCCGAGCGTCCGATAATATAGGCACCTACATATATATTATATATAATATATATGGATCTTAATGATAGATTACGGTAAATCATTTGCTGATTAGAAACTCTGATAATATCGTCTCTTTTGTCAATTATCATGTTTATGTAATTGTATGTTGTCAGGAATTGTATAAGCATCGAAAAAATGTCTTCTTTCGGAATTGCTAAAAGTGTATGAAGCTATGTTAGTCAGTTTTTCTTTCTGAATAAACTTTTTATGCTTCAAGGACATAAACAAACGTTCTTCAATCACAAAGAAAAAAATATTATATTTAAGGGTAGCTCAGCTTTAAAAATGGTCTACTAACTAGGTAACTACGAAGGTAACTTGCGGAATATCATCATTATCAGGGAGTTACCATATAAAAATCTATTTTTAAGGAAGTGAAAGATTATTTAGTATATTTGTTAGTACTATTTATATAAAATAGAAAGCACTGAGCTTTGTGATAAGCCTGTGGCGTCTTTAAGGATGATGATTTATGGTGTGGCCGAAATTTCGTATAAAATGACTGTCACAATAAAAACTATTTGACATAGATCTGTGTGAAAATTTGGTTGCGTTATATTGAAAGATGATTCTTGACCAACAAAAAAATATAAAATGCAAGATTGGATCGTACGCTCTTGTAGCTAACAACTTTAATGTAGCTAAACATTGACGCTGTTTAGTAGGTAGGTATAGCCTAGTTTTCCTATGAAGGCTTAAAGCCGATGTAAGTAAGATTACCTTGATTTTTAGTGTAGGGGAAGTGTTAACAGCGAGACAGCGCAAAGAGTGAGACAATTCATTATTATCTGTTGTATTGCCAGTATTGGTAAAAACGTTTATTCTCCCTTCCACGTGTTTTTATTTTGTTGCGCACGAATTTCCCTTGCGTGTTAACCTCCACCGAGGAAACATTAAATACTTCCTTCGAAGTATTTTTTGGAGTGTATTTAAATTTAGCACAGCAACGGGAAATAATAAGGTAAATACATAGAACTTTTTTTACATATAACATTTATATGTGTTCTATTATAATCAAATACCAATATCTTAGAATTCTTTGTCATTTTTGTAATATTTTTGTGTTTATATTTATAAAATGACAAAGGGCGAATAGTGAGACATTTAAAAAAAAATTAACCGTGAGACATTCCCCACTGCTTGCACTTTCATTGTTTTTTTTGTACTTTTTTTAGTTTATTGTTCTTTGTTACTTTTCTTTGAAGAAATATATTTACGCTACTTAATTAATTTAATAAAATACTAATTACCTACTTATTTAACGTTTTATATTTTTTTCATTTTTTTCGTTCATCTCACTGTCCGCCTTACACTGTCTCATTGATCGCACCGCTCGCAAACAGTGAAACAGTTTGACTTTTTTTAAGTTTCAGTTTGTTGTGATGCTCTCATGAGTCCTTTCACTAAAATTTCTTTTACAATAATGCAAAATATGCCTTAAAATAAACTAGAAGTTTGGTTAAAATTGCAAAGGTATCTCTACCTACAAATGTATATTTGAATCTAGGTTATGAATTTTAATTATGTAAGTTAGGAGAATAATATGTAGCTACATACAAGGATGGAACCCATGAATGAAAGAATACAAGATTACGACACTTCTATTTTTTCGCTTTTTTTGTTGCAATTTTTAGCAACTCGTTTGACGTCAAAAGAGATAAAAATGAAAACGAGATAAGAGCGAAAAAAAGTTTGAAACATAAAAGTTTGGATTTTGCTTTTGAAATAGCATATATTTATTTATTTTTTTTTTGTGAAAAAGCTTAAAAATGTATTGTGCGTTTTGTGGGTGTAATAATACCAACAATAAAAATGTAAGAGCAATAAATTAAGAGAAGATGTGCTATCCACACTTTCCCAAAGATCCTGTACTGGTGAAAAATTGGATTGACCACTTCACTGCAGATGACATAGAAACGAAACTCCAATTTGAATTGGGTAAGTGCATTTGAGTTGCTTTAAAATAAATAAATAAAAAATATATTCTATCTTCATAGGATGCACGGATAAAAAACGCTCCTCGCCTTGAGCCTGGTTCTATACCAGCAGTGTACAAAGCAACGGGAAACGCTGCGTTATCTGGCCGGTCAACTACCCAAGAAACATTTTTAGCTATATAAAAGCATTTTTAGTCCTTCAAGAGCTAAATATTAAAGCTGTTTATTTAGCAAGGAGCTCTATATGTTGATTTAGAGCAAAAATCAAGCTCCCATGTTTCTAGTTCATTGAGTTTGAGAGCTCTTTTTTGCTCTTATTCAGCCTGTTATCAGTGGCAAAAGTGACTTGAAGCTCTGTAGTACATGGGTTTCAAACTATTAAAACACCACTTTTGACATATAATTGTTTGTATTGGTTTGTGCAGTACAAAATAAAAATATATGAATATTCTAATACTATTAAAGAATGAATAATTCGTTTCATAGTATGCAAAATAGAAATTAAGAAGATGACAATAACCAAATTAAAAAATATATTTATGATAATAAATAAGAAAAAAAAATAAGATTTTCGATTGTTTGATAGTGAATTTCAAGTGCGCGTTTAATATTATCAGAAATGTAGTGACGATCGTTAAATAACAGCGCGCCTACATAATTCTGTGTATAAGGACATCAAAAATAATTTAAAAAAAAATAGATAGCTAATAAAAATATTTAAAAATTAATTTTCCAGAGCTGAAATAAAATTATTTTTGAAAAATAATAATAATTTCGTGTTTTCTTTAATTACACTCCGAAGATGATTCTTTTTTAAAATGAAAAAAAGAATAATTGAATTAATTTTATATCTCGACGCCATTCTTACTGTCAAATCAAATTTGTATCCGTAATGTGTAACAAGAAGGTATTTAATTGGACTTAATGGGTAACCACAACTATCTTCTGTAAGGGAATTAAAGTAAGATTATTTTTTTTGTGCGTACACGATTAGAATTAAAGCCCTGAAAAAAACTATGAAATTCAACTAAACGTTGTCCTGTTAAACTTTAGAATAAAAATACATTGAGCTGTGAAATTATACGATATAAAGCCATAGCTTTCGATTTCACTTATTTGGAGCTACAGAAGAACGGTTTTGCATCTAATAGCTGTGACGATGTTACTTGGGTAGGGTTTGGTCTTTATTCCGAATCGCGGTAAAGGGTGCATGCATTATGGTCTTGCCCAACACCCAAAACAAAATCCTTGATGAAATGTCGGAGCTGATGCCAAAGCATGAAAGTAATTGTGAAAACTACTTTACTTCCATTTTAGAAAGGTTGAATTTATTTATCATTAATTAATTGTTGAAAATAAACACATGTAATTTCCTAGGAATTATTCAATCCAATACGGCAATACAGCTTTTATTCAAAGACTTGATAAACCGATTTGGATTCTAGTATCTGTTGTCATACAGATACTAGAAAACACATTTGGTGGTCTTGATCATCCTGATCAAGAAGAATTCCGCTATAGGTTAATTTCCCACATTTTAGGAGGCAACAATACCCCAGATTTGGAAGTTCCATTGTCCGGTTTGTAGACATTGCTTTTGCTTATACAAACAAATAATATAAAATGTCTTTTTAGGTACTAAATTTCAAAGCATTGCTTGGGAACCCAGAATAGGATAATACTGATCGCAACGATGATGATGAAGATTTGGTCACTTTAGAGAGTGATGGCCTAGAAAATATGGCCGGATATACATATGCCATAAATTAAAAAAACAAAAGTCCAGTCGAAGAAAATGTCGCATTGTATTCATGGGTGGACCACATAAGTGAAGGCTGTTGAATGTATTGACGAATTATGGAGAACATCTTGAACTCCTTCAATGGAGAAGACTGTAATTTGTCCAGGCTACCAAGCAAATCTTATTAAATTGACCAAGGACATTGACTGCGATGTGGAAATAAACAAACGAGGATGTATTTTAGAATAAGAACACTTAACAGAACAATTGTACTGTTAAATACATCAAAATTAAAACATAATTAAAACATTTTCCATTTATTTAATGCACAAATCTTCACAAATTGTTGATTTGCTTAATTTAAGTTAAGTCTTCGATATCCATTTAGCACTCCTTCTATCTTTGATTCTATAATTTTACGAAATTAATTTAAATTCAATTAAAATAAATTTATTTCCACAATATTCAATTATTTAAACAAATTGTACGCTTATATTATTCGCACACGAAAAATCCATTAATCCAAACCGGAAAAACAAAACAGTTTCTTTTGCTATCAGATTTTTTTTAAAGATACGTATGTATATATAAATGTATGAGAACCTATGTATATACATTGCATGTATGTATTTTTACACATTATATATTATATTTAGCTTGACGAAAAAGCAAGACGTCATTTGAATTACAGGACAAATAAGAAGATATAAAAAAATCCAAAAAATAGTTGGAGCGTTTTTTTAAAAATAATTTTTATGTAAAAAATCTTAAAAACATTTTAAGAAAAAAAAAATTGTAACGCCATTTTGAAGATACGTATTAATAAACATACATATAAAATTAACATTTAAAAAAAAAATCAGTGACTGGTTTTTTAAAAATTGATTTCTCAATTTTTTTTTTACTTAAAAAACTTTTTTTTTTTTTAAATTTGAGTATGCAGTTTATTAACACCTTTAGTGAATATTTGGATAAAAAAAATAATTTTAGTCGGTCTGGTCAATAGTAAGAAAGTTGAAAATATGAAAAGTGGTTCTATGGTAAGTACCGTTAATAAGTACACAAAATAAAATATTTTTATAATGGAAAGTGGGTTGTGTTAATATAAGAACACACTAATTTTGGTTTTAATTCTTGAAACCGTTTTTAAGAAATATGTACATTTTTATTTAACGGATTGTTTAACATTTGTATGGGAGGCCCGGTAGTTTTTTTTTATTTTAGGAGTATAGTTTTTTTCAAGTATTCAAGATAATGTAAAAAAAATAACAAATACGAAGTTTTGAAAAAAATCCATTGAGTCGTTTTGAAAAATTTTGAGTTTTCATTAGTGTACTTTCTAGGAGTGTCTGCATACAAAATTTGAAAAAAGAATTAAATGAATATTTTTCCAGAAAATTGAAAACGGAAAAAAATAGTACCCACTACCAAAAATAATCATTTTTTTCCAAATAAAATTACTAAAATATTCCTTTTCCCTTTCCTTAACGAATTGATTTTTTTTATAAAAATCGTTGGATCCGTTTTTGAGAAAAAGAATATTTACTTTTTGGCATAAAAAAATTGTATGGTACAGAAAAAACAATATGTACCAAGTTTGAACCAAATGCAGCCAACCGTTTAGGCTGTAGGCTCAAAGACAGACAGACGGAACTACGGGACCCACTTTTTTGGTGTTCTCTATGCTCTTAATGTCATATTTTATTGTTAGAATTTTTTTTCATGAACGTATAACTTTCCTTATAGTACCTTCGCAAGTAGAACCAGAAACTAAACCGCAGCGAAGAATACGCCTATAGTCCGCTTAAAGTATAAGTGGATGTATTTATATTTTCATATACACTGCCGATAATTACCTAGCACATATTTGTAGAATTTGTAGTTTTTTTTTCGTAGAGGAGAAATCCCATTCACGTGTAAGTACTTTGAAGGTTAAGGTAGGAGAAAATGTGTCACCCATTTTATTTTTCTTTATTTCGTCTTTTGACAAATATAAAAGGTTAAAAAAAAAACCAAATGATGTGACATATATCACCTTTTTGACGCCCCTTGTGTTTTCTAAATAACACGATTAGAGACACGTTTATTCTAGAATCTAGACCAAATGATTCAGTATGTACGTTTCTTCTTTGTCATATTTTCCCATGTTAATGTTGGGACTCAGTGTGTGATGATGAATAGATTTTATCAAAATCTTAAATAAATTCATTATACTAATATTTGCAATCATTAATATGATGAATTGTTTTCATCTACGTATTTCATAAATAAATTCATTATTTTGTTGATCGCATTCATCAATATGGTGCAAACCTAAATTATGATGATTTCATTATCAATTTACTAAATATAAAGTTGAATCATATGTATGATGCATCAGTTCATCTATACGACGATCGCTTAAATCAATGGACATTTCAACAATATGATGAATCAGTTCATCCATAACATGATGGCTTAAGTTAATTTGCATTCCCCACGATAAAATCTGATATCCATTTTTTGATTTGTAATTTCATAAACATGCTGTAAATTCAAATCATGCTCAAAAAACATAAATATGATGAACCCTTTCAGTAATTCATCAATATAAATACAAAATCATCAATAGAATGGACATGTGACTAAAGTCGTAGTTTCATCATACTGATGAAAGGTTTTAATGAAATGATGAAAGTTATTCATCAGAAAATGTTTCTTAAATTTCTGAAAATCTTGAGCAAAAAGTTGATGCATGCACTTTCATCATATTGATGAACGGTTCATCCTTCATCATTAAGTTTTCATGATTTTTTTCGTCAATGTGATGAAAAGTACATTAATACGATGAATTGCAGTTGATGAACGCCATGCAACAATATGATGACCGCTTATTTTCAGTGTAGGAAATTAGACTTGCACAGATGTGGTGGCGGGTTGAAAATTTTTACTTGCGATTATAGGTACAATAAGGCAAGTTATGTATTCTTAAAAAAAATTTTTTTTTTCTAACAATCAATCACGACATTACGATCATAGAGAACACCAAAAAAGTGGGTCCCGTAATTCCGTCTGTCTGTCTGTCTGTAGAACGATCTACAGCCTAAGCGGCTGAATCGATTTTGTTCAAACTTGGTGATTAGGCGTTTTAGGTGATTGTCCAAAATAGATTTTTGAATCGTTGTTTTAGCCCCAAAAATAACGGTACTTGCCATACAAAGTTTTCTACCATATTAATTATCTAAAAACGACTCTAACGATATTGATAAAAATTGGTGGTGTGTACTAACTTGAGTATATGGTCTACATTTTGGCCGAAACATTTTTTTAAATATTTTGTACAACCATTTTATTGATTTTCGACATTTTCATAAGCGGCTCCACGGATTTCCATCAAAATTTGTATACAGGATCTCCTTCAAATTCTAAATAACACTGCATTTCAAAATTTTCCAGATATTGTTTTTTTTTTAATTTAAAAAAAAAAAAATATTTTTTTTTTTGAAAATTCAATACAGTTAATTTGCTTATAGTGACTTCGGTTATAACGACACTTTGGTTATAATGACGAAACTTAAAGGTAAAGTTTGGTTTCGCACTAAGTAATGAATAATTTCTTTTGTAACGACTATTTTGACGTGCTCTGTTTGTCATAAAATTCGGATATAACGACCGAAAACAAAAAATTAAAGAGAATTTTCCCATTTTTTTCCTTTTTCCTGTGTTGCGTGTCTAGACATAATACAGTTAGGCTTACATATTTAGATACATAGTTTATTTTGATTGATACAAATTTGAGTCAGTTGTGCTTGTGCTAGTTATTTTTCTTGAAAAATGTTATTTGTTTAATTTCAAAGTTAATGTAAAGTATGGAAATTATTCATTCTGTCAATTTCGGGAACAAATCAATTTGTTTTATTCTTTCGGATATAGCGACATTCGCTTACAATAACGAAAAATTTGTCTCCCATGAGTGGTCGTTATAACCGAATTCTACTGTATTTTGAAAACGGGTGGGCGAGTTTTTCTGAAATTTTGTTTTTCAATTTATATTATTAAATATTTGGAATGTTCATACTTTTTTTAAATTTTAATATTTTTTTTAAAAAAATTTAAGAATTTTTATATATACAAAATTAAGTGAAAAACAACTTTAAAATACTATTAGCCGTTTCCATTAAGAATCTTTTGTATATAATGTGATCGAACAGATGAGCAAGTACGTGCGATCCAGTCGTTCATTTTATTTCTTTTGGAACTACAAGCAGGGCGGAATATTTTGAGATTAATTAGGTAAGCTTGAAATTGCATAGGTATAGTAGGATTTTTAATTTTACGATATTTTGAGTTAAATTGTCCTTCAATGTAACAATGAAAGTAATGTTAGTTAGTGTGCAAGAAATAACTTAAAACAGTAGTTGCAGTTGGGATAATTTGATCAAGTTTTATGGTTAAAATGCAAGTATTTGTTTGAGCAAGATCCGATTACATTTTCTTGCTCCTGGTAATGCGCCCTCAAAAATAATGCGCACTGTGTATTTGCACATCTGGCACATATGTTTGGTCCGGCCCTGTAACTTAAAATTATTTTTATCTATAACTGAAGATGCTCCTGCATGTTTATTATTAATTTATTCCGGAATGTAATACATCTACTTCCGGAAATAAATTTCCTAATTTTACTTTAATTCTCTTTACTGACATGAAGGTACATAGAGTCATCATTCCATGGTCGAGTGAAAGTCTTTGGAAGACTTGACTTCGTTCGTCTATTATAGCTGCGAAAAAGGCGATAGCTATTTGGGGAAAATAGAAATGCGTTAAAATATTTTTGGGGCAAATAAATATCGATCAGTCGTTCCACAGTTCTAAGGAGTAGAAACCAAACTACCTAGCCTAGTTTATGGCCCCAACAATACTTCAACCCAAAAAAAAAAAAAAAATTGATTACCTTGTGTTAAAGAACCCGCCCTCCAAACAACACCCAGATAAATAAATTCGCATTGAGCATCGACTTTTTACTTTCCCTATAAATTACCAGTCAACCACAAATCCCCCAATGCCAACCGCAATCGTCAAGAACCAAATATAATTCTTGAGACTCACCCCCGCAGAGCTCTTTGCATCTTTTCAAATTTTTTTTCAAAATGTATAAAGGAAAAAGGAATCCACGTGTGGCTTCCGATTATTATTTTCAATATCCGAAGGGGAAATAATTTCTCGGTTCAGTGTTATGAGAGTAAAGTGAATGTATGAACTAAGAATTGGAATTGGAGGGTGGATCAGGACATTTTAGCAAACGATTACACAATAAGGGGGTGCAGAACGTAAATAAGAATTCTATGCCTCTATATGTTTTGGTACCTTAGTATAAAAAAAAAATTTATTGACCTTTGAAATTGGTGCGACTTTTTTTATATACCTACCTTTTTTTTGGCAGCGCGGCGCGTATGTTTGAAGCTTTTGTGCTTCCTTATGAAACATTTTTTTTCACATTTTTTTTATAAGTTTTTTTCTCTATTTTTTTGCTTTAATTCAATCCGTCGTCCTTTCAATCCAAATTGCGTCCTGACGAATTTCAATTTCTGGGTCGTATTGTGTGTTTGTTGTGAAGGTATGTGTGTTTAAATGTGTTGGGTGTTTTTTTTTTGCTGGTTCTCGATTTTACACATTTTTCAAGCAATAATGACTCCATTGGGATTGTCGTAAACTTTTATTGCCGGGAAACATTGTTTTGTGTTTTTCGTTATTTTTTTTTGTTCCCTATCACACTTAGTTGAGTCGGCGGTGTGGGGAGACTGTGAAGGGACTGAAGTGGTATATAGTCAAGTAATGGTAAAAAATCATAGAAAGATAGAATCTGTTTCTGTGTGTATGTGTGTGTTCATGGAGATTGGGGGTTTTGTAGAAATTGAACGGACAAATGTTCCAAATTTATATCAATGCAAATTGGGAAGAGGATATTCCTTTGGGGAGATGCAAGGACTCCCCCTTAGCCGCCTTCAGGGACATTCAATGTGCTTGTGCCCTTTAAATATTTGCAAGTCTGTTTATTTGAGTCGAGTGTTTAAAATTCGTCTTGGATGGGTGTTAACTACTTGGTAAATATTGAGATTCCACATGGATTCTCAATTGGCACTTCAAGTGGAATGGACAAATAAAGTGTCAATTGGCAGTGATTTCTGTTCCACTTATTCTCATGATGGTTATGGTTGTTCATTTTCTGTGCATGATGGAAATCAACGGAAAGTTTATTTTGATTGAGGTAAATGTTTTGAGTTTTTTTTTTGCTAAAGTATATAAAGTAAGTATTTAAATTTTTAGTTTTAACTAAATAATAAAATATCTGTCATTTAGGTAGGTACCTGCATCAGCCAAGAATACTTACAAGAACACTACCAAAAAATGCTTTTATTATTAAAATCAAATCCGACATTTATGTAAGAATCCAAAAAGTTTTTGAAAATACGTTCGTTCAAAAAGAAATAGTTCATCCTATCTATAATTTGTGCAATAAAATGGTATATCCTCAAGCTGTGATAAAGAAATAAGTAATATGTTTGCTGATTTCTTTCAAAAAACCTACATTTTTAACAATCCTAAGTATTGCTATAATTCTAATTGGAATTGACCAACCTGGGATATACCTTTCCTAAGACTGACGGAGAGGAAGTTTTGCAATACATTGACCATTGACGAATTAAAAAGTAACTGTTTGTTTGGTCCTGATAAGATTCCGTCCATTTTTGTTAAAGCGAGTAAGACTTATATTTCTTCACCAATTACATTTTTATTCAATTGTTCATTGTCAGCTGGTGTATTCCCTGAGTTATGGAAGTCGTCATTTATTATATCTTCATAGGTGCGGTAATAAAAATAACATTCAAAACTATCAAGGAATTGCAAAACTTTCATGTATAGATACCAAAGCTTTTTGAAAAAATTTTCTACAAACATATGCGATTTCACTGTCAAAAATTACTGCTGAACAACATGGATTTTGTTTGAAGAAATCGACCGTCACTTATCTTTTAGAATTTACTAATCACGTTATTAAAAATATGCAAACTCATATTTTCTATGCTGATCTCAGTAAAGCATTTGATTGAGTATGACATTACATCCGTCTATATAAATTAGAAAGATGTGGCTTTCAAAAGTGGATAATTGATTGGGTAAGATCTTATTTAAAAAATTGTGTGCGATTTTTATTTTTAAACACAGCACATCTAAGAAAATGTTTTTTCCGGAGTACCACAAGGAAGCCGCATTGGTCCACTTTTATTTCTTCTTTTTATTAATGATATTACATCAGATATTTCATATTGCAAGATTTTGAAACTTGCTGACGACTCCAAACTGTTCTATGGTTTTACGGTCCCAAATGGATACTTATTCCTACAACATGATATTGATAATATTTTTGACTGATGTTGTCCAAACGGAATGGAACTCAACAGAAGAAAGTGTAAGGTTATGACATATTTAAGAAGAAAGGAACCATTTTTGTCATACTACTTTATTGAAGAAGACCCTTTAGATAAAGTTGACGCTTTCACTGACTTAGGAGGTTTATTTCATACAAAACTTTCCTTTAATACCCACATTGACCGATAATAAGCAAAGCAAGGAGCCGCCTTGTCGTCATTATGAGATTATCTAAAGAATTTGCTGATCCATACATTGCAAAAATTTTATATTGTTCACTTGTCCGCCCTATTTGAAAGCGTCAAAAAAAAATGTTTGTTGTTTGCACTTCGTCGTTTTCCGTGGGAGCCAAACCATCTTCTTCCATCCTACATGAATCGCTTAAATCGGCTCAGTATTTTGACGCTAAGGAAAAAATGGCAGGTGCATAATATCATCAATTATCAGGATCCATTATTTGTACACCAATTCTAAGTATGCTGAATATCAACACTCGCCCAAGATCAACACGCAATCCTACATTTTTACTTGCGATCATAGGTACTATAAGGCAAGTTATTTATTCGTAAAAATTTTTTTTTTTCTAACAATCAAACATGACATTACGATCATAGAGAACACCAAAAAAGTGGGTCCCCCAATTCCGTCTGGCTATCTGTCTGTCATTTTGTCAGTCTGCCTTTCTGTCCTCGAATCTACAGCCTAAACGCTTTAATAGATTTGCTTCAAACTTGGTTCATATCGTTTTTTTGGTAATATGCCCGCACGTTTTTTTCATTTTTTTTAAGACGACAAATAACATTGGCTCCCATACTTTTTTTTGGCCAAAAACAAAAATCTTATTTTTCTCAAAAACGGCTCCAACGATTTTTATAAAAAAAAAATCAGTTCATTAATAACGGGAAAGGGTACCTTTTGATATTTTTTTTTTGGAAAAAATTGTTATTTTTGCTACCTCTAGTAGAACCATTTTGTTGGTTTTCGATTTTCTCGGAAACGGTTATTTTATTTTTTGAAATTTTTTACGCAGAAGCTCCCAGAGAATTTAAACACTATTGTATACTACAATTTTGAAAACTCAAAATTTCGAAAACTTCTCAATAGATTTTTTTCAAAACTTCGTATTTGGTGTTTTTTTGACATTATCTTGAATATTTAAAAAAACAATTTTTCTAAAATAAAAAACAACAAGATAATTTTTGTTTCATTTTTTCAAACACCAGCCACATAAAATTTTTTAGATTTGAATTTTAAAACAGCCAAACAGCGTTTAGAATTTTTCTTTCTAAAAATGTTTTAAAAATTTTATACATAAAAAATTAATTTATTAAAAAACCGCTCCGACGATTTTTGATTTGTTTTTATATATTCTTATTCCTGAATTCCATGAATTCAAATGGCATATTTGTTTTCCCTCAAACTATTACGACCAAGCAATATGAGAACATTTAATTATGTGTTTTATTCATTTATTTCTACCTTTATTATTATTCCTTTTTGACGTATTTTTGCATACGTCACTGAATACTAAATACAATACATACATTTATATATACATATGTGTCTTTAAAAATCACATGAATCTTATATATGCATATTGCACCTAAATTATGAAGTTGTATATACCTAGCTACCTATCCACCTACATATTTCATTTTCATTATTATATATACATGTTTACATACTTCGGTTCCATGAATAGGTATTTATATGTAGATATATTTTGCTCTCCTAACTTACATAATTAAAATCCATAAGTTAGATTTAAATATACATTTGTAGGCAGGTACCTATTTTACTCATCCTTAACTTATCATCCATTCGACAATTCATTGTAACAAGAATCAAGTAAATCTTACCTACATAGGCTTTAAACCTGCATAGGGTAACTACAATTAACTAACTAAACCTCAATGGTTGGCTACATTAAAGTTGTTGGCTTCAAGAGCAAGTTTGTGCGATCCAGTCGTACATTTTATTCTACATTGTTTCAGCGAGAGTAAACTAAGGAATACATGAACCACTTAATATTATTTGTATTGACTTAAATAACTCTTTTCATATAATTGACTTTAACTTATCACAGAATAATATCAATAAGAAATTATTGAATTGTTAATTTTTATATCTAATGACTAATGTTAAATTTTAATACTTTATAATCAACTTAGATGTAATATTTGCAGTTGAGTTAAATAAATGAATAAATCACAGGCTCTTATACCATAATTAACCCTTGAAAAAAAAAATTGGTGTAGTTGAGTTTTTTAGTCACTTATCTGAATGATAAGCTTATCATTTTACAAATTTTACCAATCTCTTTCGTATCTATAATCCGTTTCAAGTCGGACTCCTAAAAATGAATTTGAAATCGAAAATCTAATGATCCATCAATAAAGAAAATTGACCAATCCGGGTCTTCTAATTTTAAAATAGTCTTCTGCGACCTTTCCACAAAAATGCGCCTAATTTTTTGAAAATGTTGGAAATATAGGTAGTTTTCAACTAAGTCGAAGGGAGTATTGTGTAGGTTTTTATATAAGCTAAGGTAGGCTTGTCGTTTTCAAGGATTATTCCAAAGAAATCACAATTTTTCGATAGAAATTTCCAAACTCAAATTCAAAATTGTCGCTATTAAACTCCAAATAAGATAAAGGTGTTCAGATCCGAAGAATTTCTTCCCAATATCTGCATAGTGAGATTTCAATGTACACAATTTCAAGTGGCAACGCAATTCTGATGAATTAACATCCGAAGGAAGGTATGTCGAGCTCTTTGCTGAGGTAAACAATCTGATTTAGCGGGTTACCAACCTGAAGTTGCAGGTCATTCTGATAACACCCTTTCTTACCTCTCAACCCTGGTAAATACACTATTAAGTGTTATCGTCTCATTACATCGGATCATGGTAACATATCAGCCAACTTCTCGCATGCTCAAATTTCATATTAGGTAAGTTTTCTCTTACTAAGAACTTACCTAAGAGGACCGTATGGCAATACGAGAAAGACGAATAAATAATTTCTTCAGGATCTTTAACTGATGATCACTATGCTTCCTTTATAGTGACGTTGACATTAGCGATGGTATGATAACATACATAATTCTTAAAGGGATAAAGGCTTTTATAGAGAATCGAACCAAAAGAAGTTATCAGATTGAGAGAGGTAAGCTTCCGATGTTATATAAAGACAACAGAACTGAGGAAAACCGGAAAAAGTTCAAACAAGCTAAAAAAAAACCTGCAATAATTATATTCAAAGAACCAAATTCTTACATGACCACAAATTAAACCAACAAATACTAGGTACAATGTCCCAAAGGCAGTAACATTTTTTAGTCCCTTAAAAAAAATCACGGAATTCTCCGTCTTCGTGTTGGTTCGAACGCTCTTTTCCAATGACAATCCAGAGGTAAGTTCACAATATAAAGCAAATTTACCGGGAGCAGATATGATTCTTCTTGAACTTGAGAACACTAACAGTTTCACGGGACGGAAGATGTGTTCTTCTACGCTGTAAAACCACTGCGTAAGCCTTCGCCTAGCGTACTATACGGTCCTCTTCCCGAGTGCATGGAAAACAGCATTTGTCTATCCCGTCCCAAAAGATGAGAATCTTCCTCACCCTGTTATTAATTTGCTATTGGACATACGTCCCTTCTTTCCAAGGTCATGGAAACGCTGATTAGTCAGAAGCCTAAAAAATATCTTGAAGAACGAAAGATCCTTAATGTCCGGCAGTATGGCTTTAGTAGCAATTGTCCCAGTGGTAATCTGATGGCATATCTCACCGAAAAGTTGCACCAATTTTTTTTGCATTGTTTTGGAGCAAGTAAGATTATTGCGCTTGATATTTTTCTTAACGAAAATGCATGCATTTCGTATTGAAAAATATTTTCTTCGATGGATTAGAAATTACCTTTCGGACCGCTTAATACAAGTCTTATTGGACGGTTACAAATCTGAAATTCATAAAATAAATACTGGTGTGCCCCAAAGCTCTCTTCTGTCTCCGACACTCATGTTAATCGTTTTTAAATTCACACCCATATCCTTCGGATGGATCTTCAACCGCAGCGTATGATAAGCTCATATGCGCCCGCATAGGGGCCTCTGGCGGAACAATCATACTAGTTCTATTTTTATTATTAATTAGGAAATTTTCACAAAAACGACTGCTTAAATGTATACTTTTTTTTGTCAGAGTCTATGGTTTGCCAAGTGCATCTCGTGTGTTTCTGAGAGGTGTTCTTTGTCGGAATTGTGTTTTTTTAAGCCCAAAGTTGAACGCGGACTTCAAGGTCGGTTTATTCTTAATAAATTTGCAAGGTACAAAAACTTCTAGAAATTTGTTTAAGATCATTTAAAGTCCAGCTGGTATTGTGAATCTACTGGAAAAGTATATGATTTCTGCAAAATAAAGCCAAAAGTATTGACCAACTTATACATTCTTCAATAGAAAAATATATTAAACGAACAGAAACAAAATCCTTCATATAGTCAAATCGATTGTGGTTTGTGTCACAAGCAATGTTCTTTCGAGAGGCAAGACGGATGAAACTGCAGTTTTCAACAGCTTGCTGCATTTCAAGGAAGTTGCCGGAGATTTAATTTTAAAAGACCATCTAGTCCATTCACCTGCAAATGCAACATATATTTCTTACCGTACACAACTGATTGAAATCTGTAATGCAATTTTAAGAGAGAAACTAATTGAAGACGCCAACAAAAGCCATTTTTTTTCTGTTATTGCGGATGAATCAAGTGATATATCCAAAAGCATTCGAGTTCTGAGAGGAAATATCGTTGTTGTAATAAGGGCACTGCAAAAGCTTTCGAAAGAGGGTAATATAATATCAAAGCAACGTGCCCTCCAACTTTATTACTCTTGCTCAAATTCGACCTTTTGTAGTTTTTTTTTGTGATGTCACATTCCTCATCGATGCTAGAACATGTTGCTAAGATTTTGCAGGGCATTCACCAAAATCGGTCAACAGTAAAAGATCAGGTCAATGTTTTGAATAAATTGTGTCAACAAAATTGAGAGGATGCTAACAATTGCTTTAAATCTCTTTGGGAGGTAATGGAAAAATGCTTGAGTGAATCAGGCATAGTTTTAAGCTGTCCAAGAATAATTCAAAAACAAATCCATCGATCAAATGTTCCCGGTTCTTCTCTCAAAGTTATTTTAGAAAAGCTATTTATATTCCGTACATTGATTCCCTAATAATGTCGCTTACAGAACGTTTTCAGAAGAAAATAAAGCTGCTTTTTCACTATTTCAGCTATCCCAAAAAATTAGCAAGTTAGGGATTCTCCAGAATTCGATATAATTATACAGAAAATAATGGAGTAATATGGCTGCTTTCTGGATAATTTCCTATCGGAGTCTAAGACTACAAAATGCAGACTAATTGAAATGATTGTTCAAACATTTCTGATTTACTGAACCGTGAAGAGGAGTTTTATTCATCGATTTGTTCAGCTCTTTGTATAGTGCTCTCAATTCCAGCAAACTACTTGCACCGCTGAGCGATCGTTCAGCACCTTACCCAAAGTAAAAACTTGGCTTAGATCTACAGTGAGCGACAAACGACTCGATTCTTTGTACATGATGTACATTTATCGAAATATGGTGAAAAAACAAACAAACTTTTACCACGAAATAATTTTCCGTTTTGGAAAAGAGCCCAGGCGGTTGCAGTTGCTATTCACTAAGCAGCAAATGTTGAAAATAAAAAAAATGTATAATTGTTTAACGTCAACACGAACAAAATGTCACATTTTCTAGTCCTAAAATAAAATCACTTACAACTGACATATGCCAAGATCAAATAAATAAATTAATAATAAAAAAAACATTAAAGAAAAAAAATTGCGTATTCATTTTTTATCTGCCCCTGATGGAAAAAATCCTGCGGGCGCCTATGGATAAGCTTATTATATTCTAAACTCGACAGCATTGTCCAATGTTGGATTAAAAAATGTTATAGTTGTTGAAGAATAATAGAAACAATTGCACCTATCTAATACACTCATAATGTTTCATGCCTTTCATTTTCCCATCGCTATTTTTATAGACAGTGTTCTAGTAAAATAGCTTGTGCCATTGCTCCCCTAAAACAATTCACCGTAAGAATCGCCCTTCTTGGAATTATTATCAGATTACCCTTGATTACCCCAATCACAACTTCGGGCGTACTGTCAAGTATACAGGTTTTTTCTTTAGTCGTTCAATACGAATATTGAAGGCTTTGTCCAAATCCTGTTTTTGGCTTCAATTATGATATTCAAAGAAATTTAATACCGCGATGAGAGTCGAATTTTTTAAGTCAATTCGATTCTTGATATTGATTTTTATTTGCTGATTGTCATTGACTGTCACCGCAGTTCCAGTTGTTGACAATCATATTGAAGTTGCTTTACTTGGTGCATCTAAGAATCTTGAGAAAATAGACCCCAAACAATTAGGTTGGGCAGGAAAAATGGAACAGGCTAGACATGGATTTCTTTTAAACGAAATTATAGAAATGATGTCTGCATCATTTGTACTAACGGCAATTACCTTTAACTTGGGTCAGGGTACACCAAAGTAAGCCTTTTTTTAAATTCCTGATAAATGATATCAAAATTGGAGATAGTCCCTTACTGTAGAACTATTTTTTTTCCTAGAATATACCCAACAATCATTCCCTAAGATATTGTTGACAAATTAAGGGACACTCCGTTTAGCGAGTAATTAATTAATCGGGCTTCAATTAACCTCTCAAACAAGGAAACTTGATTGTTTCTGTAGATCCTTAGACACATATACCTAATACTTCAATTACAAAAAAAAATTCAAATTATATGTGTGTCCCCATATAACTCTGTTGCGATTGACATATAATTTTAATAATATATTGATCCATAAAATCACCGCTGTGCCTTTTACACTTATTTGTTTTGTTTTGTTTTGTTTATAAATACAAACGAAAAAACTTTTAAAATCTGTTATCTCTTTATTCATTCCGAGGTTTTCCACTCTCCCACGGGTGAAATACTATGGATAATTTTAACTCATGTTGATTTCCAACTTCACTGTGCCTAACTCAGTTTCGTCTGTAGCATAGCCGAAAATTATTCATAAAAAAAACATTCCAACTTATTTGCCACAGTACAAAATTCGATAATCATCTATTTAGCATAAAAGCATATTCCCACATGCATTCTTATGAAAACACTGTTAGTCTGGGGATTTCTGGAATAACATCATACAAAATATTATTCATTACTGCCCGGGAAGTCCCCTGTTTATATTATCCAATCCATCAACGCCCACACGCTTTAAAACCCTTAATAACGAACCACCGAAGAGCAACTTCAAATTATTAAAGACAAAGAAAAAAAAAATTCCCCTGAGTAAAACATATACGCAACATACTAGAAAATTTAAGACACAAAACTGTCAGTCACATTTTGCTTTGTGGTAAAAGATATCTAAATAGATATTATGTATACATATGTACATATTTACATTTATTATATCTTGTTCTTTAAAACTTTGTTATAAGACAAATGTGGATAAAGTTTGTTAGGAAAAATGACATACATATTAAAATTCACCAATTACAGTGTCGGTACAGTATAACGAATCATATATGTAACATCCAGAATTCATTCGATATTTCAAAGCTTATTTATATCGGATCTTTTTTTTTTACAAAACTTTAAATAAATTGAAAATGAAATGTAGTAGAATTGATTTTTTAACGAATTGCTTATATGTACCTTGTTTGACTAACCTTAAAATGAAGAAGCACAGTGCGAGGATTAGGAAAGAAGGGAAGGATGCAAGAGGAGATACCGAGGCACATGGTTTTGAATTTCTGAATATAAAAATGGGAAGGGAAAATAAAGTCGGGTAAAGTATTCCACATTCGCGCTGTACGGCTAAATAAAGAATCTCTGTACTTGACAGTACGTCCGAAGTTGGGCTCAAGGGTAAACTTTCTTAGAAGGGCGAGTGCTACGGTTGAATAGTTTAAGGGGAGGAATGCAACTGGCTATTTCGCTAGAATATAGCTTATAAAAATAGCGATAAACTAATGCAAGACATAAAACATTTTGACGGTGTTCAAGAGCTTTGAATGTTTCCATTATATTTATATTGCCTATTTCAATCCATAATTCTTAGAGCTCTATTCTGAATTCTATCTAAGAGACTCAAGTGAGTTTTGGGAGCTCCTGCCCAAATGTGCTATTTATACTCCAGCTTTGGACGAATGAAGGCCTTATAGATTACAGGCAAATCAGAGGGAGAGAAGTATTTCTTGCGTCTTTGAGGAAAGCCCAAACACTTTTCAGCATTTTTGTCGACATCAAATATGTGTTCGTTCCACAAGAGATAATCTGTGATGCACATACAAGGTACCGAAAGCTGATCTGCTGTTTCTTCAATGCCGCTCATTCTGCTTTAACGATAGAAGACAGCACTGAATTTTAGAAGTATTAAATTCTACGCGGTTTTTCATTCCCCATTGGACACTGCTGTCAAAATCAGAATTGAATGAGTTTATCATACGCTGCCGTTGCAGTTCCACATCCGAAGAACAAGGAAGTGATTCTGAAAACGAATATGAAAAGCTGAGAGTACTATCGTCAGCAAAACAATTAAGTGGATTAGAAGTTGCGGATAAGAGAAAATTAATGAAAATGAGAAAAAGGATTGGAGACAAAACTGAGTCCTGGGGCACACCAGAATTTATTTTGTGAACTTCAGACTTGAAACCGAATCAATGAAGTTGTCAACTCACCTGTCAAACACATATAAGATCAAATTGAATGGCTTTTGCTTCAATACTGTACCAAATAAATATTATTATTTTTTTTATTAGTTTGTTATTCATTTTGTTTATTTCGTAAACATACATTTGAGTACGAAAAACGACAAAAGTAGTATATACAAAAAAATAACTTCCGCACTTTAAATCAGGTTTCAAGTATGATCGAGATGCACATTTTTCCACTTGTATATTATTTTCCTGGCACTAAAATGAGTCTTATATGACAGTTTAGAGTTGGGAAGTTTTTTAAATAAATTTGAAGAAAATCATTTTTTGTTCCACTTAATATCGTAAACAGGCAAAACTGTCATAATGTTAAAACGACATGACTTGACCAAAAAAGCTGGTTGACAACCAAGTTAAATAGTATATCATGTGCATGGATAAAGTAAAAACAATATAATATCCGTATTCCGCTTAGTGGCCAAGTTCCGCAAGCGTAAGTTTTCTTTGTCAGAAAATCGTATACACATTTCAGAATCCGGAAGATTGGTGTTAAATTTTGTTTGACAGAAAACAAATTTATTCACGAATATATTGTTTACACGCAAAACCACTCTTGAGGAATCGAGTGCAGCGAATAACTTACAGTTCAATACTATTATTAATATATTTCTCTTCGAATAATAGTGTACGATACAGTGTGGTGGTTTGACAGTGTATAGGACGGCAGCGCATTATGATATGATAAATAAGTGACAGCGTTTGGGTATTTTAGATTTTAAGTGCGACAATATAATATAGTGTTACAGTGTGAATGCTGTACAGTGAGAGTGAGAAATTGTGGCAGTATGATAGTTATATGTTAGGTAACTACAGTGTGATCGAATGTTCCTTTAATATTATGGTATTGTTAAAGTAAAGTAAAGTTATGACAGTATGACAGTGGGACAGAGTGACATTGTAAATATGTGAACATGTGACAGTGTATTAATATTATAAAATTCTTACATTGGTACACTTTTACACAATTGGCCATAAAAAAAACTCTATTTTTCTGTTACTTCTTCTCTTGAATCAAATCTGTCTATATCACACGTCCACTCATCATTTTTCAAAGTTCAAAGTTAAGAACATAAAAAGAATTAAGGGCCATTTTCTTGCCAACTTGCCGCAAACTCTTAAGTTGGCCAACTATAGAGTTGAGACAAGCTTGAGAGTTGAGTGACAAGTTGAAATTTTATTTTCTTCACCATCTTAAATCTCAACTCAAGAATTGGAACTCAAAAGTTAGCCAACTTGCGTTTTTAAAAATTTCCCTGGGAAATTTTTGACAGATACGTATGTTTCAACTTTAGATTTTAGATTCTGTGTGTTTTGAATTTATTCTGTGCAATTATTCCGAAAAACCGGTCATATAATTTTGGACCGACGGATTCGACACCATGAGCTTCGATTTTACTTTAGCTTTATACACGTGAAACTTCTTTTAAAAGTTCAGATGTTCCTTGTTTTGTTGAAGAATCTGGTTCCTCTTCGGCTATTTTGGTCACTTGATGTGTAATGAAACTAATTTGGTTTCATTTACTTTTCCCGACGTTTCGACAATGGTTGCTGCCTTCTTCAGGGGATCCTTTATTGAAACAATAAATCACAAACACAGTTTAACAAATTTGGTTACAAAGAAAAAAACAAAACTTCAAAGAACTTACATAAAAAATAAAATAAATTATTTGTCTAGTTTTGAATTAAAAAACATTGAAACCTTTGTTGTAACAATAAACTTAATTGATTTTTAAATTTAAACATTTTTTAAAAAGATTTAAGAAAGTTGCACTTCTAATGCGAAGATCAGTCTTGTTTTAATCTTAACTCAAAATTTAAAATTTCTTGGCCGTTAAAAGAGAGCAGTAGACTGCGGAGATGTTTTGAGTGTCTTGTTTTCTGTTCATATTATTGTTGTTTTTGAGGATGTGTAGAGTTTCCAGAGTGTACCTTTTGGCAAAACGTCTTTCCGTCTGCAGAATTTCTACTTCCTCAAAATCTGGTTGATGGTTGGTTTGGACATAATGGTTCGCCAGTGCCGTCTTAGCGGAGCTTTTACTATTGATGTCCGATTTATGACCAGCTATTCTCTGTCGCAGGAACTGCTTTGTTGTGCCTACATAGCAAAGGTAGCAATTTTCATCATCTTTGCCCTTGCAGTTGAATTTGTACACAACGTCGGTTTTGTTTTAGACTTTAGTTTTGTGTACAGTGTTGCAAGTGTGCAATGTGACGTGAAAGCTTGTTTCACATTTTTGCAACGGTCGGCAACCACTTGTTTGAAATTTGTAGACAGTGTTGGAATATAAACTATGCTTTTGTAAACGCAATCTGTTCCAATGATCGATGGACTTTCAGGGTTAACACTATTTGTGTAGCGTTGTATTAAACTTCTTATAAGATCATAGGGGTAGCCATTGATAGCTAGAATTTGGGTGACTACGCTTTCATTTTTGGAGTGAAACTTACGGTCACTTAACGTAAATACTTTTTTAATCAAGTTAGTTGCCGTGTTGATTAAAATATGTTTCGCCTGGTTGGATCGAAAATTAAGTAATCTACCAGATGCTGTTTCTTTTTGGTACCAATCGAAGGTAAGGTGGTCCTTTTCACGATAAATTTTGACATCCAAAAAGGATATCGTGTTATGCTTTTCCTTCTCCACGGTGAACTTGATTTTTTGGTTGAAAATTGTTGAGGGCCAACAGCAAATTTTCAATGGTGCGGTGATCAATTACCGCAAATATATCATCAACATATTTGAAAATTGCATTTGGTCTTTCAATACTTTCAAAACATTCATCAAGAAGATAATGCAGTACCAAATCCGCAATTGTAGGCGAAAGTGGGTTGCCCATTGGCATGCCATGTATTTGCTTATAGATGTTGTCTTTGTATTGAAGGTAGTTGTTTTCCTTCAAGCAAAACTCTAAAATTTCCAAAAATTTCTTTTGGCTAATCATTGTATATTGGCTTATTGTTTCCCATCGTTTTTTTACTACGCTGATAGCAAGATGCGAGGGGATATTGGTAAACAGAGACACAGCATCGTATGAGACCAAAACATCATGCTCATCCAGTTTGATGTTTTTTGCCTTAATTACAAATTCCAATGAATTTTTTACCAAGTATGCCGAATTATTTGTTACATTGTGTACTCGTAGTATTCGTCCAATGTACTTGGATGATTCATAACACGGCAGCTTCATAGCTGATGTTATGGGTCGAAGGGTTATATCTTGCTTATGTATTTTCGGCAGGCCGTAAATGCATGGAATTTGCGCTGTGTATGTCGTCATTTTCGCCTTTTCTCTACCATCAATGAATTTGTTGTTGTTAAGCCATTTGACAAGTTCGTTGTTTTTGGACTGAAGTGTTGTTGTAGGGTCCTTGCGATTTATTCTGTATGTAGAACAGTCAGCTAGAATAGCATTCATTTTCATTTCAAACGCACTCCTATCTATAGCCACCGTGACATTCCCCTTGTCAGCTGGTACGATGACGATGTTTTTGTTTTTCTTTAGAAAAGCTTTCGTGTCTTTGTATACCTTTGCTATATATTTGTTGTTGCATTAGAAATGCAGCTTTCTTAAATCTTTTTAAAAACAATTTTAAATTTAAAAATCAATTAAGTTTATTGTTACAACAAATGTTTCAAAGTTTTTTAATTCAAAACTAGACAAATAATTTATTTTATTTTATTATTTTTTATGTAAGTTCTTTGAAGTTTTGTTTTTTCTTTGTAAACAAATTTGTTAAACTGTGTTTGTGATTTATTGTTTCAAGAAAGGATCCCCTGAAGGAGGCAGCAACCCCTGTCGAAACGTCGGGAAAAGTAAATGAAACCAAATTAGTTTCATTACACATCAAGTGACCAAAATAGCCGAAGAGGAACCAAATTCTTCAACAAAACAATATATTTGAACTTGGTCAAACATAAATAATTTAATTTAGTTCAGATGTTCCTTTTATCATATTAGACAAAATGTAATTGTATGTACATACATATGTGAAAAAAATTATCAACGTGAAAATAATCAAAATTAAAAATAATGTTTGTTTCAAAGTTATGATACAAAAAATTCAAGTTTCATAGAAATTCATTTATTACATAATTTACATAGATAGATGATTAGGTAGGGTCATTGGATCCTTTCAGATAATCCTTACTTGAATGTCCCAATCGCTGTTGGAAATTTGGCTATATCATAATATTCTCTTGCTGCTTGTAACAGTTCACTTCGTGTTTCGGGCATGCGAAAAAATTGGAAGGTTAGGTTGATAATTATATTTGACACCCACTTCACAATACGATGGACTGTTGAATACTTACGCCAATAAAATCATCAACGGCCAAGTGAACTGACCCGTGTACATAATACCTCATCACAATCAATAATTGGGTTCTTGGCCGTAATTCGCGGGATCAACACATATGCATTTAAGTTAGCATAATTTAAGCTAAAGAATATCCGAGATATTTCATTGCGTACCTTGGTTCAGTGTAAGACAAACTAGACCTTATCTATTCCAAGAGCAAAATTATTCTTCACTTTGAAATAACAAATCGGTAGATAAAATCATGGTCGATAGAGGATTTTTCCAATAATAATTTTCTCGGAAAAATTTATTTAAAAAATACTTATATTCAAATTGAAACTGAGAATAATTTGTGACAAATTTCAATTTGACAGAAATCTCTCAAGTTTGCTCTCTCAACTTCTATTATTTTTGGAAGTTAAGAAAACCAGAAGTTGATCAACTCGAGAGTTGAGAATCGACAGTTGAAACTATAAACTTTGAGTGAAGAAAAACAAAATCACAAGATGAGAATAAAAATCCTCAAGTTGAGTTCAACTTGTAGTGAAGAAAACGGCTCTAAATCGTTTGTCTTATAAGCGATTCAAACCTTGGAAGTTTCGCTAAATAATTAATGGGTTTATTTTTGCCAAGTCATCTGCATTCCTAATAAATTTTGAAACATGCCATTTATTTATTTCCCAAAAATTAAGGATGATAAATTTAAATTTTAATTTATTTTTGAAAAGGTGATGTTAAGGTAAATTCTAGACTTAGCTTTACCCTCTTCATGATTTTATGTTAAAATTGTATAAAATAAATTTATCTCTTTTTCTTCTTTTTAAATAAAAGAATCAATTAGCAGAAAATGCTAAATGGAGACAACATGTTTTGGTAAACCACCGCAGTGGTAGGGTGCGTACAAGAAATAATACATAAAACTAATATGAGGGTGTAGCCACAGGCAGAATTAAATTGAATTTAAATATTGTATGGGGTAAAAGGGTGTATAAGAATATACAACCATACAAGAGTGGTAACGTTGAAAATCTGTCAACACATTTAAAAAAAATCCTGAAATGATTAGCGCTGATGGAAAGAAACTTAAATAAAATTGATGGTGTTGTACAAAATTATATAAATTAATTAGAAACTTTGTCATCTTTCTCCATTATTGATTTCAATCAAACAGTATTAATGAATGAATGACGTTTTATTATTGAAAATCTCTGGCTTTGAGGTTAGTCGCGAGAGAAAAATTTATTTATTAAATTGTGGATGATATGGGTTCCATTTGAAAATTACTCAATAGAGCGTTCTTCAATTGATTGTGGTAGGCTTTCCCGATTTACTAAAAGAATGCATCAACAAAAAATGGTTAAAATTTTGGTTTAAGATAATATTGATAGAATAGAAAGAAAAAAGTAATTTCCTCAATTCTTTCTGCGTTCTTTTTTCGACATAGAGTGAAACACTTATTTGCGTTCCACATCTCATCCACACTATAACGAATAAATTGATTGACAGTGAATATTCTCAATATCAGGTGAATATTTGCAAGTCGTGAGTTTTGAAATGCGTCCTAATGTTGTACGGATTTCGAATTTACATTTGACAGTTCGCAGAATATAAGTGTTTTGTCAAATGGGACATACAGAATAAAGAAATAACATAAAGCTCTTAAAGCAGCCCGCCAAAACCACGACATACGTTTCTATTTTCGCGAACAACCAAACATTAAAATTGCTATCAGTTGCACTCTTTTTTAAACCACGAAAGGCGATGAATTGGGTCAAGTTCAATTTTATGTAAGACAGAGTCCACAACGTTGATCAACAATGATGATTAAATCAATGTGTTAGTGTTGAACAATACCGACAATCAACAACTAATTGTTGTACCGAACACTTTCAATTCAAATTGTCAGAATTCAACAAATTTGTGCTTAGACATGTTGGTCAAGAGAATTGAATAAATGTGTGGAACCTTTTGTTGTTATTTGTATTTTTTTGTCTGTAATTTTGGAAGATGATGATTAGTATAACAGTTTCCATAATAATTGCAAGAACAGAGAACAAACAACAAACAAAAAAACGGACACATTAACTAAATACTTTCAACACAGTTGCCAGTCAACGTTTACATGTATACCTTAACTATATAGACATGTTATAATGTTGACAATGTTGATCGACAATGTAAGTAAGCAATGTTCACCGGCATAGTGTGGTGGATTCGAAAGTCATTCATTAACTCTTCTGCTCGTTGTTTGTGCTGATGTAGGTAATGTAGATCGGCCCTACCAGCATAGGGTGATAATTTTAATTAAAATAGATAGCAGAGTTTTCCGTTTGCATCATTCCATTTCTCTTTTCTTTTTCATTTTATGTTACATATTTCCAATTGCTATGCAAGCATTAGTGACTATTTGCCCCAACTTATAATTTTTAAATTCTTCTCGTGATTTCCCGTTTTCAATGATTTTCTCTCAGACTTATTTGAATTTCATTTCCGGCTCCAGGATTTTGTTAACGTCAAATCATATTTTTCTATGCTTAAGTTTTACCGGAACAAAGAGACGATCAAACAATAGACGGGAGCGCTCCTTTTCGTTTCAACTTTTAGCCAAACATATACTGCTATATAGGTATTTGTGTATTGTGAGTCGCGCAGAATATTTATTTGTGTATAGGTATATATGAACAGTAGTTTGTGTGCTTTATTCTTTCGTTAATAATTTTCTTCAGTTTTACTTTTTTTTATGCAAAAAAAAAGGGAAAAAAGCTTCAAGCTAGCACTGCGAATGCACAAGGTTCTCTGTTGTGTTGAACTTTCTTCGTTTTTTTTTTTATTTTTGTTGAAGAATCTAGGTCGTAGAAATAAAAAAAGGGAAGGTAAGTATACACTTACATACCTCTATATGATGAACGTCAACATTTTTTTGTTCTATGGGAATTTTGCAAAGGAATTTTCTTGGCCTTGAGTTTTTTTTTTTGTATATTGTTGCATGAAACAGTACCTATACGGATCGTACTGCTTTGCAGTAATACATTTTATTTATATATGAAAGAATGCCAATAGTGCCGCTTTATTTCAAATTTTAGACTTTGGTTGCTTAGATATTTGAAAATATTGACAATAAATATAATGAATATAATTTTTAAAGACAAAAAAAGAAGAATTTTTTTCAGACAAATAATTTTGTAGCTCTTTCGATTTCCAATTTTTTTTGTATGAAATTGATACACATTTAAAAAAGGAGCACATTTTGTTCTGAAAGCTCATTCAAATTTATTTTAAAGTGATTTGGCAGAAAAAAAATATTTCGTTAAAATCGCAAGAGCTGTTCCCGAGAAATGTGTATCCTTAACTGTAGAATTCTGTATACACTTATTAGTTAGGCTTGGTAGTAAAATCAGGCATACCAAATCAAATTCATCTGTACAGTTGAAGCCGTTTTTGACAATTTTCAAAAAAACTCTTAATTACCAAAAAATTTGAATAGCTTATATATTTTCATAATGTCAACTTATCATGTTCATTATCAGCGTTATGTGAAACATTCTTAGTATCGGTGTCGGAAGATGTCATCATTTTTTCAAATGGCGGCAAATGTCAATTCTACTTTGACATTTCTGAAGTAAGGGATCACGAGGTATAGATCAAATGACGTAGGTGCCACGCGATTTGGCATCAACAGGCGATCATTGTTTCTTCTTCCCTCGAAAAGTGCTATGTGGGTGTGCTGTTAACTGGTTTAACATGTTTCCCTCGCGCATGAGGGAGACAACTTTCCATCGAAAATGTTTAGCTGTGGAATACGGATGATCGCTTCTGGGTCACCGAAATTCACGTTTAACCATAGAGACCCATCACACTAGCTCAAATGAACTGTATGCATTGCTGTATACGACAAATAATTTCTAAGGTAAAAGGTCAATCCTCGATGACTTTATTCTTTTATAAATTAGAACTGGAAAACATGTGTGCAGCTGCACTATCCACTATTGAAATTCACTTTATCTCTTTTGTTTACGCTTCGCACTGATGAGCACACTTGCCGAATTTACCATTTCAGATCAATTTTTTATAGTTTTTGACATCGCTAGTCTAATATATTAGACTATTATTATATTAATAAGCCTCCAGTTTTCGGAATCCCTCAAAGATAAGATACAATAAGTATGGTTTCCGGTAGCTTTAACAGCACCTCAATTTCTTCTTGAAGCATAAAGCAGCAACAAAATCATTCCACCTTCTATCCCGATTTGATGCAATGTGCATAAGCTGTTGGCCACGGTTAAACATTCTTGCCTTGCATCCTGCAGATTACAATAAAAAGACTGTTCAGCAACGTTATTAAGCTGGTTTCCTTATTATGTGACCAATCCCGCACCATTTTAATTGATTAAAATCTGTATCCAGTTTTCAGTTTTTTTTCTTACCGCTCCTATACTACTCTTCACCATTGGATCTGGTTTTCGGTCAATGGATCTGTAGAATGTACCGCAGACACGAAACGTTGCTGTAACCTGCTAGAGATGATAGCAGTGTATTTCCATGTTTCAGAGGCGTAAAGTATAGCAGCCTGACACGCTGGCGCACCTGGAAAGCATCAGAAATTTGACAATTGGGCAAAACTAAACATCTTACATTATTGTAGGACTATTTAATGACAATCTTCGTAGATTAAGACCGTGCAATAAACCTTCTCCAGATGCGTTCACGATTAACCCGATCGAAAGACTATCTTAAGATCTACGAACATGAGGTAGAGCGCTGCATGAAACTCTGATGGTTATTGACATAATGATTGGCAAGATGTTCATGTTATCGACGTTCAATCGGCCTCTACAAAAGCCCACTTGGAGCTTCTTGATCTTAGGTTAGTCTAGGTTGAAGTTGTTGCCAGGAAAACGACTGACACACTTAGACGAGACAGGTCCATTGTGATACCGCAAGAAGAGATGTGTGCTTTTTAATTAAACCAATTGGAGCCTCTAATGAAGCGATGTAGCTGGTTAATCTCTATATTTCTTAGATCACTGGGGTCGTCAAAGAAGTATTCTCCCAGGTGTATTCTACGTCCCTGAGAGAGAGCTGGATATGAGCAAAGAAGATGGGAGATAGTCTCCTCTTCCTCCTTATCCACACAACTTCTGCAGAAGTTATTTGAGAAAGCGCCGAGTCTTATGGCGTGTCTGCCTATTAAGCAGTGTCAAGTTATGACACCTACTACTGAGTCAAGATGTTTCCTGCTCAAAGAGAGCAGACCTTCTGAGCTTTTTGGATTTATTTCTGGACAGATTAGTCTGGTAGCCAGGCAAGTAGAGATGTTTTACCATCTTATGTTTGTTTGTTTTATGGCGTTTTGTTGAAAAGTAAGTCTACATGTAGCGATGGGTATACCGATTTCTTCCATTTTGCGTTGAATTGGTAATTGGGTTCCATTTGTGGCGAGTTCATCGACTTTGAAGTTTACCAAAATATCCCTATGTCCCGTCACCCAAATGTTTTGCCATCTGCTTGAGAGATGATCGACAGTTGCGGGCAGCTATAGAGTTTGTGGAAACAGCACCAAGTGATTTGAGGGCTGCAGAGAAGATGCGGATAGCCGAAGTGGATATCACGTTTTCCCTTAGCCTCTATAATCGCCAGAATTTCCGCTTGGAACACGCTTCAATGGTCAGGGAGACGGAAAGAGAGACTAAGATTTAGTGCCTGAGTACACACCGCCACCCACTCCCTCTTCGGTTTTTGAACCATCCGAATAGAAGTGAGCTGAGTAATCTTTTAACAACCCCTCATCCTCCCAAGCGGATCTTGGTGGGATGGTAACTTGGAAGTTCTGATCGAAGAATATCTGGTGTGTGGTGTAGTCGGATCGTCTTAGTTTTGATCCGAATGTGTTTAGAATCATAGAATGTCCTACTGAATTACTAGTCCATTGAGATATGGCTGTGAGACGAATAGCTGTACACTCAGCCACTTGTTTGCTGAAGATATCGAGGGGTGTAAGGTTAAGTAGTATGTTTAGGGCAGCCGAAGGCGTGGAGCAGAGTGCTCCACTGATATATAAGCTGGCTGACATTTGGACCTTATTTTATTTGCAACAATGTGTGACTTTATACAATGCAGTCCACCATACTGCTACCCCATAAGTAAGAATCGATCTGATAACCACTATATCCTCTTGCACTTGAGCTTAGACTTCATAATTTTGTATGCTCAGGAAAATTAAAAGTTGCCATAACTTGGGGAATACGGACAAAACGGTGTTACCACCTTAGTTATTGCAGCCTATAAAGCGACAATGAAATAAAAAATAACTCATATCATAACTAACCATCATTTGTGTCCCTGAGATAAGTTTCATTCACCTAAGCAGCCTTCACAAGTGATTGCAAAATGGGTGAAACTAGTTCATGAACTGCTTCAAGAACTCTGTAAGTTTATCGTCAAGTCCAGCTTCTTTATTTGCCTTTAAAAGATAAATTGTGGTTATTAGCCCTGTACTGGTTGGGGACTTGTGTCAATACCTCTAAAAGAGAAATGCGTGTTTGTTAATTGAGGGTTCAAATATGCATTCTGGTCATCAGTGAGAGCAGTGTACGAAAGTGCTTCTTATTCTTCGAAGCTCAGCTTCTATCGACACTTAAAGATTTTTGTTCATGCTATGCAATATCCACAAGGTTAACAACTTTAGCCCTCTTAGCACGTCTCACACATCTCTGCACTATTTTCTCATTCGGCTGTATTGATAACTAGCTGTAGTTTGATGCTTTGTCGCCGAGCAAAATCTCGGCAAATGTTTTGGTCATTAAGAGCACACTTACTAAAATTTTGTCTAGTGATATACTTTCTGAGCCATTCTGGAGAGCTATGGTGTTCGTAACCTTAGCAAAACTAACAGCCAGTGATGATCACTACATATGTCTGCTTCTATTATATTTCAAACATCGCACAGTGACTTTCTTCATCTCTGAGGTAGATGTTTGATGACCGAGTGAAAATACAAATCAATTAATCACAAGTCGATGAGCGTTACAGAAGTCGATAAACATGTCACCATTTTCGTTTCACTGAGCCTGTCAAAGTACAGGCAAGATAAGATCGTAAACTCTCACTTAGCTGATTTCAGGAAAAAAACCAATACATAAAATAATTTAATCTAAAATCAGAACCCAAGTTTTTCATTTATACAAAGATCTTGCGATTACAACTTTTACCCCACATTATATTATATCAAGGACGAAAACAACAATTATTTCCACCGACTTTCCTTTATTACCAACATGCCGATCATAAATAGATATCAGTCAGATGTACAAAATTTCTTAGAGGCAACGATGATTGTCTAATTCTGTATAACATAATTGGGACTTACATGAGTACATTCACTAAATTGTTGTATTATGAACATCTGTGACTTCTTTCCTAGGGAGCTCATTTAAGTAGGTATATAATATGTATTTTCTTCCTGATTTTTAAAGTATACATTTTTCAAATAACAACTTTGTGCAGGTCAGGTTATTTCATATTTCAATTTGTTAATCAATAAAACATAAAAAAAAACATACAGATTGAATGTTTCCGCTGGGCTTGAATACGTACCATCGTGTATCACTGTTCCTGAGGATATCGAATCCATTCGGCTGTTATCCTTAAAAATATATTAAGTAAGTCCCCATATTTCCAATCCAAACAAAAGGCAGGTTGTCCTTGAAGAAGCACCGAAACTTTTGTCATAACATTTCTATATAGAGTAATTTCAATTGCTGTTACTTTTTCGAAAGTGTATACAAACGGGAAAATAGATACGGGAACACAGCACAGGACTTCATAAAAAGTTAAGGATCATGCAACCGAGTCTTTACCATTATACGAGTATATTGTCATCGTTTTCCCGCATCTATATCTGAGCACAAAGACACACTGCTGTTTCAATATAAAATCGTATCTCTTTTGTAGTGGCTATTCGATACAGTTTTAGTAGATACTGCTGACTGGGTTCTAAAACTCTACAATTTCGACATTGCTGAATAAACATCATTCAAAGATTTTATTTTATTTGTCGGTTCTTCTTATCTGTCATACAGTTTGCACACACCAGCAGCATCCATTGATATTGTAGCTGAGTGATTTACAAAATAGCATCGCTACGCTATAATAATCAGCCTGTCAACGTACCGTCATAAAATGCAGGACTGTATTATATCCTTTGCCATGTGCTTGTGTATCCCGGTACCAGTGCCAGTATACAATTACTGTATAGTGTGTATACCAACGAAAGGACAAAAGAAAGGAGATTGCGAGTCAGTGAGAAATGAGACATAAATACGGATTAGCAAACAGTTCCTTTTCTATCTTCGGGCGATTCTCAATTTGTCTACTGTCTACTGTCTGTTTACTGTGTCAGTTGTCTGAAATGTAAATGCAAGACTGTCGAAAACAAACATCTTTGATAAGAACACATTGTGGGGCCAATTGGATTTGAAAAGATGAGTCGAGTATGGTAAACATTTTCTCGAAAAGTGAGGTTTGTGTGTTTACTGTGTTTTCACAAGGGCTTTATTTTAACCTTATAAAACCAGTAGCTTGAATACTGTTAACTTTGTTTCAAAAATAAATATAGTTTATTCCTCCTCTCACGCATTTTTTAATAATATAGTTATATATATAGCTAATTGGAGGGGTAGGGCTTTCAAATAAAAATACCTAAGGTCTAATCTAAATCTAAAATAATTTTGTCCAGGTGTAGTCACGCTATACCGTTATTTACCACCTAAAAAAACAAAGAGCCGGGAAGTCAATATAAATCAAGAGGCACGAAGGAACTTTGAATGTTATAATTCAAACAGAAACCACGGCAATCAATCTGTTCGATTAATTTAGTGAATTTGATTTCATTTCCCCTCATCTTCAAGTTTCTTGCCTGTTTTACTATTTTGTTGGGGTGTCGGCTTCCCCACATTTATTGTTTCTATAATCGGATGTGCTTATCTCACTATAGGGTTAAAAAAAACTCCCTCACACAAAGCATTAGTTCGAATACGAACAAATATCAGCTTTCAACATGGCCTTACGTTAATTATAGATATGGTGACCATTCTTACGAATTTAAAAGAAAAAATTATGAGATTTTGGATGACACAAGAAATTGGAACTCATAATATTGGTTAACCATGAATATTGCTTACACGCATTAGCATGATTAAAAGTTTTATTTAATTAAAAATTTGTTACCAACTCATATTTTTTATGAATACAAAAATAATTTTGTTTAAAAGGAACAAACTGTAAGAAGGGCGCAATGGGGAAGACATCATTAGAAAACAATAAAATTCTAGAGCTTACCAAAAACTAGGCTAGTTCAGACAAAAATAAAATGCACGACTGGGTCGCACGTACTTGCTCATATGTTTGATCACATTGTTTGTCCAAAATTCTCAATAAAAAGCAGCCAAACATATTTTTAGAGTCGATTTTTACTTAATTTTGTATATACAAAATTTCTTTAATTTTTTTTTTATGAAAAAAATTGATATGGCAATTTCAAATATTTAATAATGTACATTTTAAAACAAAATTTAAACACAAATTATCCAACCGTTTTCGAAATATTACATTTTTCAAAAAAAAAAATTTCGAAAATTTTGGTATGCAGTATTATTAATAATTGGAAGAACCTCCTATATACACATTTTGATCGAAATACGTTGAGTAGCTTATGAGAAAGTCTAAAATAAAAAAAAATGGATGTATGGCAGGTACCGTTAATAACAAAATTTGTAACAAAAATGTTCGACCAAAATTTAGACTACTTATAAATGCCTAATGTAGTGCAAACAATTTTTCTTATCAAAATGTATAGAGCCGTTTTTGAGATAAATAAGATGGCAGAACAAACTGAACCGTTAGAGTTTGGCCTAAAAAACAACTCTACTAAGTTTGCAGAATATCGTTTCAGCCGTTTAACCCATAGCTTGTTGTACAGATCGACACACGGAATTACGGGACTTACTTTTTTGGTGTTCTCTATCATAGCGATGCTCAGTTGATTAAAATCTTTAGTTCGATTTTTTTTTCAAATGTAAAACTTGCCCTATAGCACATAATATCGCAAGTAAGAACTCTCAGTGATCTCAGCAACCTAGTTTGTAATGAACCATGACTCCTCAAAAAATTAATGGATAAGAATCCTGAGAACAGTTATTCGTTTTCTCATTTATGAAGCAGTGAAATATGGAAGATCTCAATTTTATGAAATGTTCAATGGATAAGCTTTGAATTTTGCACTGATTTACCTTATTTTCCCAGAAGTATCTATAACAATTCTGATAGAAAATAAGACATGTGCGCCTCGGGACGCCTGACAGAAGTGATATATCACTTATCAGTTATAACTCAAACTAATCTAAGTTTAACTATTTAATATCAAAATAGTTTACCTTAATATAAGCTTCAAAAGTCTTGCGTTAATTTGATTAATTTCAAAAGTTCTCCGTATGCGTGAGAGAAAGGGAAGCGACACAGACTGCGGCCATAAGGCGTTGCGTAACGAAGCGGCTTATCTTCCCATAAGAAGTTATCACTTCAAACAAAAATTCTCCAACTACATATACATGGTTGACATTATGATTAGGACCGGTGATAACTCTATCCTATATTTTTGGAAAATGGCCGTTCTGTCACACCACTTCCATTTTTCTACCAGAAATTTTCGTTACACTGTAGGCAACTTTACAAGAGACCTCTTTTCTCACCGAAAGTGCGTAAGAAAATAGACACAAAGCTATTATGCTGCCAGCTCCACATTATGTGGTTGTTTTTGACATTTACTGCTTGGCTTCACACGTAGCGAATAACCCTTCAAAATGATAAATCATTTCGTAAGGGACAATATCATGCTCATAGAAAAGCAGCAGATTTTGACCGAGTAAGGCATCGAATTTATAAATAAATTTGAGTTAAAACATTGCCAAACGGTAGGTACATAATCCAATTTTTTGGCAATAAAGAGTAAGTGAAAATTTACAATGGTCGGAAGACATAAAAACCATGACCTCACATTTTGAACCGCCTTGAAATGAATCTTGTGAACTTGGTATATTATAGCACGTAGACTAACAAGTTCAATCATTTTTTGTTCCTAGCAATCTATTACAAACGCCGTTTTTTTTTCTAAGACATGCTTTTCTTAAAATCGGAACGTGTAAATGAAAAAAAAATTCTGGCTGCCTCTACCTTCTGTGTTGCTTTTGGCTTCCGAACTCACCAAATTAATTTCTTTGCGATTTTTTCATCTGTGGATAAAATAATCAAGGTGACCGCTACACCGCTTGGCATGCGGCGAAAAGTTGACGAATACTTTTGAAATCGATTTCATAATAGTGTAATTAAAATGAAAGTAACAGCCATCTTGTTATTTGCGCTTATTTGTAAATCTGACTTCGAAATAGATTCGCTTTTGTAACCGTTTATCGCTGCCGTTTATTTACTGCAAAATTACATCTGTTGATGTTTTTTTGTTATTATTTATTTTATTTTATTTAATTTTATTTTATAAAAGGTGATTTTTTAAGAGCTTGGTTTTTGAAAATTCAAAAAAACACAGAAACTTGTAAAAAGTGAATGAAATTTTTATTTGGATCGATAAATCAATTTCTGCCATTTACTTTTTAAAAATAATTTCACGTAAATGTTGCCCGCGGCTACGCTTCAGGTGGTCCATTCTGAAGGTCCAATTTTGGCAAACTTTTTCACACATTTCGGCCGGAATCTCACCATTGACGCGTTAAATGTTGGCTTCCAAGGCAGCAATCGTGTTTGGCTTGTCCACATAGACAATAGACTTAACATAGCCCCACAAAAAATAGTCTAACGGGGTCAAATCACATGATCTTGGTGGCCAATTGACTACGCCAAAACGTGAGATCAACTGCTCACCAAATTCCCCTCTCAATTGATGCATGGTTTCGCGTGCAGTGTGGCATGTGGCACCGTCCTGTTGGAACCACATGTAGACCGAGTTCAATTCTTGTATTTTCGGCAAAAAAAAATATGTTATCTTCGAACGGTACCTTTCTCCATTGACCGTAACCCTGCGGCCTTCATCGTCCTTGAAGAAGTACGGCCCAATGATGCCGCCTGCCCATAAACCGCACCAAACAGTGCATTTTTCGGGATGCATTAGTAGCTGCTGAATTGCCTCTGGCTGCTCTTCACTCCAAATACGGCAATTCTGCTTATTCACGTATCCATTTAGCCAAAAATGAGCCCCGTCGCTGAAGACCATAAAACGGACGTAGCTTGCGAAACACATTTTTCACAGAGCACGAATTTTGATAATAAATTTCAATCATTTGCAAACGTTGTTCAGGCGTAAGTCTATTCATGATGAAATGGCAAACAATACTGAATTGAAATGTCAAATGTTCGTGGAATTTGTCATGTGTGATCTGTCAAAAATATAAACGTCAAAAACCAGGTAGCAAAAAAAAAATCACCCTTTATTATTTTATTTTATTTAATTTTATTTTATTTTATTTTATTTTAGCTTATTTTATTTTATTTTATTTTATTTTATTTTATTTCATTTCATTTTATTTTATTGTATTTTATTTTATTTTATTTTATTTTATTTTATTTTATTTTATTTTATTTTATTTTATTTTATTTTATTTTATCTTATTTTATTTTATTTCATTTTATTTTATTTTATTTTATTTTATTTTATTTTATTTTATTTTATTTTATTTTATTTTATTTTATTTTATTTTATTTTATTTTAATTTTAAAATGAAAATATGTATATTGTCACTCTAATTTCTCAGAAAAAAAAAACATTGAATGTTGTGTAAAATGTATGGGGGTTGTTGTTATTAATCGGTTGGTATATGAGGCCGATAGTTTTCAACGCTCCCCTTTGTTCTTAGCCACTTCACTAAGTACTGAGAGACTCAGACCCTATTGCGATTGAAAATTCACATGAGTGATAATACTCGTATATTTTTACTTTTTATGTATTTGTGTAGGATGGGTGATGTCTGCCGACCTAGAATACTGGTCGGGTGTTTATTTTAAGGATGTGTTTTATGTTGGCTTTTAATGACACTGGTTAAGATATCAATGTGAATATCAGGGAGGGATATGAAATGAGCCTTCGTCTTAGACATGCTTACATAATATATATAATTTTATATCCGTTCTATAGTTCTTTCGATACTATGGCTTTCAGTTTCAGTATTGCTACTCTGCAAAGGATGCCATTGACATTACAGGCAGCAGGACATTATACACATTTTGTAGCCCTTATTCTTCATCGACACTAAAATGGAGGGTGGGCTTATAAATGTGTGTACAACAACGGCGGTGTAATAATGGGGATTTATTAATATCACACATTAATACGATAGCAAAATGATATTTAAATGATTATGGCACTTTCGTGATAATGATGTTTGCATTATGTTAGAACGTCGGTGTAAGTATAGGGGGGATTTCTTAAAGAGACGTGTAAGTGCACCACCATCATAATAAACCAAGCAACCAGCAATAATGAATTATTAATTTTGGCATTTATGCTCGCCGAGGATAAAGGATATTCGATTGGCAATTATTTCATTTGATAAAGTTTATTCTATGCATTTTTTTGTTCGCTATTTGTGGTTGGTCAGAGTGGTTGGGGTTGATTTGTTTATGGTTCGTTAGGGAGTAAAAGCGTCTGTCAATATTTAATGATTACATTGACATTCGGAGTGTTGATTGAAAAAAAAAAATTCTTTCATGTATGTATTGAAAAACTAAGGTTAATTGGTGTTTGTTTTATTTAACATAGAGACTACAATTTTGACAGGACTTTTGTGCTGTTGATTGATTATTATCGTTTGTGTTAGATAGTTCGATTTTCAGCGTTGTAAGTTGAAATAAAAAAAAAGAAAACAAGAAACTAACCAATTTGTATGACCAATTTTATTTGTAATTATTTATGTTGATGGTACTTTTCGTTATCCTTTTTTTTGTATAGTTATTAGAAATATATGTAGACATATGTTTTTTTTTAATGAATTTGTTCAATGAGTTAGGCTTAGATTTTTGGGTCCACTATATAAATAGAGCTAATTAGGTATAAGGGTAATTTATGTCGCTCCGTTCTCTAAAATACTTAAAGAACTCCTCACCCGATAAAATCTCCCGGCCTACGACATGGCAGCCCTCAATCCTTATCGATCAGGGCCTTGACAATTTTACTTCCATAGTCATTCATATCAATACCCTACCCTTGCACATTTTGTTGTGTTCGTTTAACATTTTCCAAAATATAATTGACGGTTTTGACTTTCCATCCAAATTTTTATACAGCTTATTAGGTTAGCGGTTGTATTTTTTCCTACAATTTCCCTGTATGAAATAATTTTCATTTCGAAAACGTAAACAGTGCTATCACTTGGGTTTTACTTATCGTTCATCACTGGGTACCGAAACATACTCGTATATGGCATTCGTGAAATTACGCTGACACTTAGATCCATTGTCAGATCATATGACATATATGAATATTCAAGGCATTTGGAGTAATTGTAAAATTTCAACAGCCTGTTGCCCGAAAAGTCTAAGAATTTTAAAGAATTTAAAAAGTAAGTTACATATCTTCTAAGCTTTTATGAGTATTCTTCTTCAAATCTTAATCAGCAGGCTTGTGACAAAGCAGTTCATCAGGTCCGTCCTTTCATAGGATATTCCATTGTTTCCTGAAACATAGTAGAGTTAAATATTAGGTATGCTCTAAGCTCTTCGTGACAGCTATTTATAATACGTCTCAGAAATAGCATATATTCTCTTTGCAATTTTGGTCACGCTAAGACATCAGCTTAAACGATACTCTGATAATAACGTAGACTTGAAAAACTGAGCCTATTATTTCTAGAACTCATGAGAAGAAGTTAGCATTCCCCCCTATATAGGGTTGATTATGGAAAGGAAGTTTCCAGTCCCTAAGTAGAGTTGGTTGAGTTTTTTTTTTTGTTGATTAGAGGCATATGTATTGTTAATTTCTTTCAAAGTCACCATATTTCCCGTTTTTTGCCACCGCCTACCGAGATGAGTTGTGTAGCGAATGGCTGCCTGTTAAAAGAGCGTCCCGATATTGTTACTATGAAACCCAAGTGGATGGACAAAAGTGTTAAAGATAGCGCATTTTAACGTCTTCCCAACATCCTGTTTCTGATTGTAATTAAAGAAGTGACTATGATTAGATTACCCATCTTCTCTTTTACCATTGCAGCTTCTATCAAGTATCGATAATGCCTTCAATCAAAGCTGAAGTGACTTACTGAAATCTTATCGAAGATAAGTTAGGCTGACAAGACTTTGTACAATATATGATCGAAATATGTAGTTCAGATAATTCTTTTTCTCAGTGGTACATTGCGCTTAGTGTGTTTTCTTACTGCATCAGCTTTTTCGGAAGAGAAAGTGGTTATTTATTAAAATTTTGCTTAAGTATATTGGCTTCAGACTATGATCGATTTGTCTTGTACTGCATTTTCAGATCATAACATATGATGCCCCTTTTTGTAAATGGCATGAAAGAACTGATTGTGCAATTTTGCATTATTATTCCGTCAGAAACAACGGCTTCGATAATAGGGTTTTTTTTATAGCTTCTTTCTGTACTGGGCGGTGGAACAGTGAAGCTATGAATTTATTTATACAAAGGTTAGCTCCCTTCTTTCCCAATCATTCAATCTAAATGATAAAAACTTTTCAGTAATACATAAAAGCCAATGCTTTTCAATACATCTACTATTCGTCGTGTGTTTTCATCAATACTTCTGGCTTCGCAGGATCTTCTTCGCGTTCCTTCTTCTGGAATGATACACTTTCTCTGCTGAGAATATTCGCATATGCATCTTTTTTACCTTTCCCGATGCATTCATCACCATATCACGACACGGGTTTTTTTCGGCAAAGCTCATGGTTTAGTTTCTTTGATGATGTTGCGGTACTGGAACTATTAATTTATTTTAGAGCTTCACCATATTCGATAAAAATATCGGTATCTCATCCTATCGTATCGAAGGTCGATACGATAATCGACACGATATTTAGTACATGCTGTACCGATATCGATACGATACGCGTGTTTATTATTCTTGTCGATACTATCGTATCGCCGATAAACACTGACCGATAATTATCGAATTTATCGATATCGACAAAATATGGTACATGTTGTTATTTGGGTAATATGCCCACACGGTTTTTTAATTTTTTAAAGATGACAAATAAAAATAGCTAGCTACCATACATTTTTGTTGGCCAAAAAAATTTTGTTTTTCTCAAAAATTGCTCCAACGATTTTTATAAAAAATATCAGTTCATTAATAAAGAGAAATTACCCCTTTATAAATTCAGTAGACGCTCGATATAGTGGATCTCGTTCGAGTGAACTATCCAATATAGTTAACACACAAAATTTTATACAGGATACTCTAAATAGTGAACAAGAAAAATCTCGATATAGTGAACACTGATTTTTTTTCTCAGAATTTTCTATCTACAATGCGTCCATAGCTTGTCTGTAGGGTGTAACCGTTTAGTTTCATGTCGCTTTAACCATAAACTATTCTGTGCCTGTGTCCTATTTCATCAAAGCATGCTGTTATTTATATTGATAAGGTCATTGAATGGGCGGTAGATAATAATGCAGATTATTCTGACATTTTAGTTTTAAGACATTTTATTTTATTTGTTTTGTTTTATTATTATTTATTTTTTGTTATACGAGTACAAAACTTTATTTCTACCTTCGTACCCGATAGTAAATATTAATTTCCATTAAATTATTTGTTGTTGTTTTTATGAGTCATAGAGTTTTATTTTATGTGTTTTTTTTTGTTATTCACGTAATATGAAATGTTCCTTTTTTGTTTTATTGATGAAATTTTTTCAAAGAAAATTTAAATACTGCCAAGACTCATTATGCCTATGCATTTTATTAATTTTTTGTAAAATTGGTTATTAACACTAAAGAATTATTAAAAAGGTGTGTGCACTACACACTACTCAAAGAATGTAGTTTTTATTAAATTTAGCTTTGAAAAACTAATAAAAATTCTCTCTCGAAATACTGAATAATCTCGAAATAGTGAACATGGGTGGTTTTTATCACTTCACTTTATCGAGCGTATACTGTAGTTATTTTTGGTACCTCTAGTAGAACCATGTTTCGATTTTCTGGGAAACGGTTGATTTGATCTTTTGAATTTTTTTTTACGCAGAAGCGCCAACATTTTGCAAAAAAAAAAAATATTTTTTGGGAAATTAAAAAAAAACTGTTTAATTTTTAAAAACTCAAAATTTTGAAAACGGTTCAATAGTTTTCTTTCTAAGCTTCGAATTTGGTAGTTTCTTAACATTATCTTAAATAGTTAAAAAATAAACTAAAAGAAAAATGTATTTATCAAGATCGGCTCCAAGAATCAGGAACCGTTTGTTTTCAGACTGCCAACATGAAATTTCTTCTTCTGAGCGTTTCAAAATATTTATTTTTTTCGTTTAAAAGTCGAGCTCCTAAGTTGCCCCTTAAGATAAACGCACGCCTACGACATTGTATACGTCCCGTGCTTCAATTAGTGGATCTGGGAGCCTTAAAGTATAACGAGTAGTGCTGTCCTTTACTGAACCTGTGGAAAATGTCATCTTTTTCGACTTTAGCGTTGAGATTCCCAGGCACAACTTTTATATCGGACTCCGAAAAGGCTCCGTCCAGTTATGGTCCATCATGGTGTGGCCTGCAATTTTGTTCGAAGGGGTTTGTGCACATATTAGGCTTAGGTTTCGAAAATTGGCTTTTATTTTAGCAGTTGTAATATTGTATCTGATTTCTGATCTTATATCCTCTGGATACAACTTTAAAACAAAACACACGATTCTAATTTGGCAGCCCTGTTAATTGAAGTCTTCATTAAAAAGTTAATCAAATAATATCAGTTGTAGACTAGATCTCATGTTCTTCGATATTCCATTTAATTATTACTAATCAAAAAAATGAAATAGATTCTTGAAGGAATTCACTCTGCTCTGCAAGAAATTGCACCGAAGGGATTTTCCATTCTTACACAACATTTCATTCTTCAACATCAACACAGCAACATCATACAATTGAATTGAATCGAACAAAATTTAATTAAATGGTCATGAGTTCTTGTGTCCCTTTCTGTCTGTCTCTCATTGTGTTTCCAGTTCAGTGTTCACAATGGAAAACTGAATAAAATATTCGCAGAGAACAAGAAGTTTGAAATGAAAACAATAATAATTGTGTATGATTCCCTCGCGGCCCTCTTGACATCAAATAGATTCCTTTTGACACCTGCAATTTTAAGTTATACCGTTCTGTCCTCTGCTGGTTCGCTACAACACTACTTCACCACTATGTAGAGCTCTATAGGTATTCCTCGAAGCTGTAGCTAACTTACCAGTGCAAAGTTTTACAGGATAAAGAGAAGCAATCTATCGGGCGGGCCGGGCGGCGCGCTAATGTGATAACTTCAAATGTATCCGGGAAAAACGAAGACGTTGTTGCTAAGTGAAATTGGATGATTTCCTTAAGGTATTCTTCAGACGAGAAATCAGCCGTCGCGTCGCTGAGAAGTAAAAGCACAACCCAGGATGGTGATATCAGGAAACAAGATATACATAAATAACGAATAACAATTCCTTTCCAAAAGGATTCTCTGTTAAAATATCCTTCTCTCATCATACCCCCATCAATTTTGAGGAACCCCAGCCTCATACAGCCCACCATTTTTCCAAAAAAAAAAAAAACACACACTAACTTAGTCAATCGAATTACCTGTACGCTTTTCCGCTTCGTTTATCGGTATATTTTCCAACACAATCGGTTCGGAACGCCCCTTCTGGTTTACACTATAGACGACAAGATGAAGAGCCGGATTGGGATCGGGGTAGTATTCCATTGGTGATAAATCTGCAAGAAGAAAGAACATATAATGTAAAATGATGTAGTAATATACCTCGCGGGCGACGCGGCAGTGTGTTTAGAGTTTAACATAAATACTCATGCTTGCATAAGTATTTCAGTGAGTCTGTGTGTAAGCCTCTCAAAGGTAACGTATAGGCAAGGTGCTATATTGTTTTCGGTTTCTGTTAAGAATTCGGTTCTGGATTTTTTGAATGAAAATTTACTTACGTTCATATATGATATTCTCACATGACGGAGCAAGGATTAATATAGGATCGTTAGGAAAATGCCCTCTTTTTAACGATTTCGTGCTGGCTCATATGAGTAAATGCTTAAAAAGTTTTGAAGTCGTTACTGAGAGAGCAAAATCGAGTGATAAGCGCGTCTTAATCGATTATTTAAAACACACATACACGTACATACATTAAGATTACATTTTGTAAGGAAAATAATTTATTGAGATTATGCCGCTGAATGTTGTTAATTTGGATTAATGGCATTGGCATGGTATTAAATGACAAATACAAATAAATATACTTTTTGGTGGGTGAAGCTTTTGACAACGCTTTGTAGAGATGTGTACCCACTTCATTAATATGACATGTTTTCAATACCTAAATACTAAGTGTAATATAAGCGATCAGGCGCGGAGGAAGAAATTATGTTTGAGGAGGGTAATGTTGCCTGAGACACCCCATCGCAAAAGAAATGATAAGGCATAGACAAGGATACGTAGATACTGGGAGCTTACCGGAATCCCGCTGTTTGAAACCCCGTTTTTTCAAAAATCCCGCAAAAAATGTTTTAAGATCCCGGGTTCTAAAATACCGCTTATTTAAAATCCCGCCTTTTAAAATGCATCTTATTCAAAATCCCGGGCTATTATAATCTCGATTTTTTAAATTCCGTTTAATCCCTTTTAGCCTGTTTTGTATTTTGACTTTGCATACACCAAAACTCCACCCTACCACAATTCCTATATTAGGCCTTAGTGTGTGGTTTCAGGGGGCAACATGCCCATTTTACACGCCATCCTTTTTGCACCTTGTGTTGATTATAAGAGCGGAAATTTAATAAACGATATTTTAAAAAGCGGGGTTATTAAAACCTAAATTATTAAAAACGGGATTTTAATAAACGAGATATTTAAAAGCGGGTTATCGAACCCTACCCATAGATGCTCAATGCAATGAAAAAAAAAGTTAAAATGTGTTGTGTCTATAGAGAGATCGAGACTGCTGTCGAAGAGTTCTGAGACGCAAATTATGAACCGATTCTTCAAACGATCCATAATTGTTTTTTTTTTTACAGACAGTGACAGTGTTGATACCCTTTTCTTTCATGCCCTTTGTCTTGAACTCGCCGAGTTGTGCAAGGTATCCCCATTACTACGTCGTACGGCGGAGGCTAACGATCAGGAAAATTTTTCAACTCGCTGTGGCATCTCCTATACAAACATTCCTCGATTGTTTCAGCAATTGTGTCAGTAACTACGGACACAATGTCAACCCTATCAAAAAAAGACGAAAACGTTTAAAACAAACGACAAAAAGTACAACAAAACCCCCTCGTAAGACAAACACAAAAGAAAAAGATTAATAAAACATAAAATAATTTTTAACTTTTTTTTACCCTTATAGTAGTTTTTTGTTGGAAAAAGATGGGTTTCACAGTACAGTAGACAATTACAATAAGGACAATTTCAACATGCATATTTGCTTTGGTGGAAAGTCTAAGAGCGCAACCCAAGCAACAATGTGACCTATTAGGCAAACCTCAGTTGCAAAAAAAAATGGCGCCCAACGGTTCGAAACCGATCAATCTCGATCATAGGAAAATTACGAACGTTACTGACTTACACTCATTCAAATAGATTACATAATACCAATAATTGATTTTATTCCTGTAGTCCTAGCAAATATCCCTACGAAAGAGCTCTGGAATGAAAACTGTCAAACATTTAAATAGCGTAACGGTCTTTACTGCTGATGCAAGGATGAACTCAGAGACATGATCAGGAATCTTCTCAGATAACACACCTGTGAGCAGGTTTTAAATTTCAGTGTGGTATTTCAAGAAGAAATACTTGCAGTTTTTGTTTCCGTAAGAACTCTGGCCATATCACATGCAAAATAGTCAAGAGTAAGAGATATCAACTATCGCAATTTCTTAAGGGTCACAAAATCAAAACTTGTGGCACGTTAATGAAGCTAATAAATGCAGTTGCCTTTCGATGGGTCTCATAACACCGTAGCATAAAGGAGAATGATTTGAATGATATAGCAACTGATTGACTGTATCCAACAAATTCTGAATCGTGAGTATTGACACCGTGGAAGCAAGCAAATAAATGAATTCAAAACGCGTGTCTCAAAGCAGTGAAGAAAAAATTGTCGAAAAAACTGGTAGGTTTCGAGAAGTCTTCGGCCTTAGTTCCCAATAAAAAAACAGCACTCCGCAAGTCTCAGCTGGGCATGGATTTGTATTTTTAATGGGTTACAACTACTTTATGGACAATTGGACACACACATGACCATATAATTATTATGAACATATCTATATTGTGCATAAGGTGTTAGGATGAAGTAGGGTTCAAGTCACTTGCCTTGTCAAACCACAGCCTATTTGAAAATATGCCGTTCGAGAATAATAAATTCTTCGACATTTTGGGCAACATATCGTATCTTCCTCTAAGGGACGTCCTTAAATTCATTAATAATTTACAGGTTGGTTCAGGAAGGCGAACTTCATTTTGTCAACTTAATCTTTTCCTTACGCCTCTCATTTGCCTTCCATATACTCTGGTGAGCATCTTGGATCTATATGAGATCCTATAGCGGAATGATATGGATTGCCGTATCATCATCCCTTTCTAACATAACCGAGCCTAACCTATATTTGCAATCAATATCTATCATTACCATTAATCTGAATATATTATTGGAATTATAATTTGTATACAAAATAATTCCATAAATTAACTACACCAAATAAAATCTCAACTTCCTAAAGATAAAATTCAATTGCAACACAAAATGGCTAATAAAACTTTTTTATTCTACAAGTCGCATCAAAAGTCAAATTAAAATTAGCTGAAAAAATGTATTACAGATTTTTAATTACCAATTAAATACACACTCTGGCCAGGATGGCAAATCATTTTTAAATTGCTTCCCCCTTTATTTGAAATAAAAAGAAAACAATATTCTGCCAAATTAAAGTTATTTTTAAAATATGTATATCCTTTTGAATATTAAAAAAAATTGAAATGTTATCAACACACACAAAAATATGGGGTTTTTATTCTCTTCAGAATTTCAATTAAAATAATAGAAAAAATATAATTACTTTCAAGCGAAGTTTTCCTGAAATAATTCCTTTTCCGCCCATAGTTTCCTCTTTTCTCACAGACGCGAACAAACATAATCGTATATAGGGAAAAAACTGTTCGAAACTCCTGGGAGATAACCTAAAAAAAATATTTTTTTTTCTTTCAGAAAGGAACAAGCTATACAATTGCCATTCTAGTTAATGGCATAATGAAAAATGCGGAAAAGTAGACTACATAGCTTCTGGTTGCACATTCTTGCATAAATCTATCAGAGTAAGAAAAAATAAAGAAAATAAATTCTATTTGCTGAAATAAGTTAAAATTTGACAGTGATAAAAAAAAGGATATAAATCCAACGACTATAAGTCACACATTTTATTTTCACATGTGTGCTATGACCTGTAAACAGGCTATTATTATTAAGGAAGCAAGCTTTCGGAATTATAAAGTCAACCCATCTGAGTAAGACAGGAATAAGTTTAAAGAATCTAGAACAACATTCGATATTCATATTCAAGGACACAAATTTTTGCATGACCCTAAATTAAGGCAAAAATACTACAATGTCTCAACTGTTGTAAAAATGTTTGGTCCTTTTTAAGGAAACATTTGAAATTCGGCTTTGTCTTCAGTTCTGACGCTTGTCTTTTTTGGCACCACTTTTGTTTGGAGCAGAGTCTTCTGATAATTCGGAGAGAAAAAATGTTACGACGTATCCTATCAAATTTTCTTTCGCCTTCGTGCAGTTGCTTTATGGTCTATTCGGAGAACTTACGAATGAGCAATGCACTATTTAAAATATTAAAAGACAGAGAGCTATATTTCGTTTTCGGATGAGTCATTTTGAGGCAGATTACCTTTTCAGGGTTAAAGACCGTTTTTACTTAAATCTGCTGGAATGGATAGTATTTCTAGATTCGGTCGAACTTCCACGTAAGCTTTTCCATCTATCTTCCGCTCCTGGTGTCTTTCCGAGTGGAGGGAAAACAATATTTGTTGCGAATATTCTTCAACTTCTAACTATACATGGGGGTGGCCGTGGCGCGATAGTTGTGTGTTCGCCTGTCAACCTCATGGTCACAGGTTCTATCCCTGCCGTAGTCTATGTCCTCTTATTTTCCATTAAAACCCAATTCTAAAAATAAATTTCATACAATGAGTTGCTGGTTTACTCATAACATGCTGTTTACCCATAGAACTAACAACATGTGATTGCGTAAAACTAGTATACCGATAAAATATGACAAAGAATAAAAAAATTAATGCAAATTATAAGGGGCTTAGATAAATAAGACACGGAAATTTCTCCGCATTAGTTCAGCCGCCATCACTGGAGATAAAATCTGAGACAACAACCAACTACATTCTCAGAACATCGCGCCACACATCTTTCCTATCCATTCTTTCTCTTCCTTAACCTCACCCTCACGCCCAAGCTGTGTTGAAACATTTAAAGGGTAGTTTAATCCCTCGAGGGCGTGTAGAATATAAAAAAAAATACCGTGTAACGCCAATACCTTTCAAGAGGACGAACAAGCTGATCAATCTTCAGCCGCAGAAATATCCCGAAGAATGAGTTTCCTAACTGATCGGTAGTACAACTTATGTAGCAAAAGGTTCACCAAAGTCCACACAAAAAATGCTGGTATTCCCCAAGGCTCCGTTATATGACCGACACTCTTGGTCATTTTCATAAATGATTTTCAAACTTTCAATCCAATTAAATATTCACTTTCGGATAGTACTTTCAGCTTTTTACGTTCGTTTTCAGGTTCAGATTTTTATTCTTCTGACGAAGTCTTCCTCTACTTCATTGTCCCTACGGGTAAGACTTGAAGATTCCGAACATAGGAGCATCGAATTCATTTTCTAGCCATCTAAGTCCATAAGTTCGAATTCCCTTGACGTTGGATCTTCTCCTCCAGAACACGTAATCGCATAGATCTTTCGAATTTATGGTATTTTCGGCCTTTTTGATAATATTCACAATTTAGAAGGACTGGCGCAGTTAAGGATGTCTTTTTTTCATCTACAAAACGATGCTGATATTCCATTCTTAAGATAAACATTTTGTTGACTAAATTGTATAAATTAATTAATATGTCTAAGTATGTTTTCTAGCCGGTCCTCTCTAGTTCCTGTAAATATTTCAGCTGCTAAACCTATGTTTTAGTTTGGATATTGCTATCCTGATTTCGAACTACTAGCATTGCGGCTTCTAATAGGTTTTCTTTGTACCATTTGAAGTTCCTAATGAAGAGTAAGAGACTCTAGATGTCTATTTTGGTTAGATCGCTGTTCGAAAGAAAGTCGAAAGATGGATCTTATGTCTTTGAAATTGTGCAGCGCATGTACAAAGAAGATGGGGCAGTGTCCCGTTATGACGCAAACCAATTACTGAGCTGATGTGCAATCAGCTTAAGGATATCAAACGCTTGGAGTGTTTCAGATCAAATTTTGACTAAAACTGTATTGTCATCAGTTAGGTGGTTGTATTTTTCCGTCTTAGGTTTGTCCTTTCAAATGAATTTTGTTTCAGCATTAACTTATTTTGTCTGGTAAGGTAATAAAGGTAGTGTCGTCCCATTTTTGGCAAGTTCATCAGCCTCACAACTCCCTAGAATACCCCTGTGTCTTGGTACACAACATAGGTAAATATCATCTCCATAAGAGATGAATGCGGTAGTTGAGAGCAGTTATATAGTTTGTAACCGACGATCCCAGAGATTGAATAGCCGCCTGACTATCTGATAAGATACGGTGTTCAGTACTTGATATCATGCTTTCTTTGAGACAAGAGGTAGTTGTTCTTAATTCCCCGCTTATACACATTGATGCTGTTCGTTGGACTTTGCTCAGCTTGTAACGATATGCAGCATTTTCTAGAGCGGTACACCATATTGTTACGCCATAGGCTTCATCTGAGAAAGCTTGTATATTTATAGTACGAGGATGTACGGCAATGTCAATATCGTCCGCATAAGCAACCACTCTGTAGCTCTCCGATTCCAGACCCATCAGCAGCTCATTTCCTACCAGATTCCAGAGAAGAGAAGATAGAATATAGAACACCGCCTTGCTGCGGCCGTACCTCTACTGACAAAACTTCTTGCAGCGAACCCAGTTTTGATTTAATAACCCTGCTAGTCTGCATTTGATTATTCAGCTCATCAAGCGATGCATTTACGTTTAGACGACAAGACAGTGCATATGCGATTACAGATTGCAGGTTTTCGTTAATAGTTCTTAAAAATGAACAACCACCTAGGCTAACCAATGGGAAAAGCAACAGGGAAGGTTTTAAGAAAGATATAGAGGATAACGTTGAATAAATGGTATCACTATAAACGCCTCTCGAATTTGAAGATGCAGTAGATAAGTTCGTTGATATCGTACAACAAGCAGCATGGAACAACACCCCGTACCAATGGAAGATGCTGCGCTTTAAAAACTTAAAATAGAGAAACGAAACACACGTAAGAAATGGCAGCAAACTCGAGCTCCTCTACACAAGGTAAATTTAAACCGATTGTGTAATTTACTGAAAAAAAATGATAGAATAATTCAAAAATTCAGAAGTCGGAAATTATCTTGAAAGCTTGACAGCAGGAAAAGAATCCAACTACTCACTCTGGAAAGCAGTTAGAGTAACGAAAAACCAAAGCTCTCCCAGCGCCTCCGATTAAGAATGATCAAACGAATGGGCAAAAGAGAAAGCAAACGTTTTCGCGGATTAATTTGAGGACACATTTAAACCCTTTGATGGGCAAGGACTCAACGAACAAAATATACGTTCTAACTCAAGTGAAAATTACACAACAAGAAATGCCACCCTTGCTGAATTAAGTAGAGAAATAAGAAAACTAAAGTATAAGAAAGCTCCGGGATATGACTTAATTACGGCCGAAGTTCTCAAAATGCTTCTTCACAAAGGGTTAATTAATCTTCTTTATAACGGGTGATTTTTTTTTGCTACTTGGTTTTTGACGTTTATATTTTTGACAGATCACACATGAATAGACTTACGCCTGAACAACGTTTGCAAATTATTGAAATTTATTATCAAAATTCGTGCTCTGTGAAAAATGTGTTTCGGAAGCTACGTCCGTTTTTTTTCCGCTCATTTTTGGCTAAATGGATACGTGAATAAGCAGAATTGCCGTATTTGGAGTGAAGAGCAGCCAGAGGCAATTCAGCAGCTACCAATGCATCCCGAAAAATGCACTGTTTGGTGCGGTTTATGGGCAGGCGGCTTCATTGGGCCGTACTTCTTCAAGGATGATAAAGGCCGCAGGGTTACGGCCAATGGAGAAAGGTACCGTTCGATGATAACAGATTTTTTTTTGCCGAAAATGCAAGAATTGAACTCGGTCGACATGTGGTTCCAACAGGACGGTGCCACATGCCACACTGCACGCGAAACCATGCATCAATTGAGAGGCGAATTTGGTGAGCAGTTGATCTCACGTTTTGGCGCAGTCAATTGGCCACCAAGATCATGTGATTTGACCCCGTTAGACTATTTTTTGTGGGGCTATGTTAAGTCTTTTGTCTATGGGGACAAGCCAAACACGATTGCTGCCTTGGAAGCCAACATTGAACGCGTCATTGGTGAGATTCCGGCCGAAATGTGTGAAAAAGTTTGCCAAAATTGGACCTTCAGAATGGACCACCTGAAGCGTAGCCGGGGGCAACATTTAAGTGAAATTATTTTTAAAAAGTAAATGGCAGAAATTGATTTATCGATCCAAATAAAAATTTCATTCACTTTTTACAAGTTTCTGTGTTTTTTTGAATTTTCAAAAACCAAGCTCTTAAAAAATCACCGTTTATAATAAATGCCACTCTAGGGCTCGATTACAGGAAAACCATCACATGATAAGAAATCTTATAGATCCATTTCGCTTCTGCCCATAATATCTAAAGTCTTTGGAAGAATATTACTTCTTCACCTGCAGCCAATAATAGAAGAAAAGCGCCTAAAACCTGAACATCAGTTGGGATTTAGAAGCAAGCGTTCGACAATTGGCCAAGTGCATATGATCCCTGACATCATTGAGAAAACTCTTGAAGAAAAGAAAAAAATTGTTCGGCGGTCTTCTTAGACGTTTCGCAAGCTTTTGATAAGGTGTGGCACGACGCCGACGGCCTAAATTTTACATTAAAGCAAATTCTGCTTGAAGGACTTTATACGCTTCTAAAAGCATATCTAGAAAATAGACTTTTTAGAGTAAGTCATTGGAACGATTACTCGGATCTCAAAGAAATAGTGGTTGGGGTACCACAAAGAAGTGTTCTTGGTCCAATATTGTACTTATTATTTACACGTGATATCTCTCAAACAGAAAACACTATCGTAGCCATGTTTGCTGACGACACTGCAATACTAGCAGTGTGCCAAACGATAAATGATTCTACGACAAAATTACAAAAAGCTCTGACTAATGTTAATGATTGGACAAAAACATAGCGGATATCGCTGAGTCACTAAGTAAAATCAGTCCATGTAGATTTTATGTATAAAAAAATTAATAGATTACCGGTATTTGTTAATAGGGTTCGAGTTCCGAATCTAGATGCGAAACTAAAATGGAAAACGCATGTTAAAAAGAAATGCGAAGAGTTAAATAATAAACTCAGAGATATGTACAGGTTGCTCGGGAAACACTTTAAGCTCAGTACCGAAAACAAGATAATTTTGTACAGGCAGGTGCTTAAGCATGTCTGGACTTACGGTATACAACTCTTGGATTGTACGCGAGATTCTAATTTAAATACCTTACAAACATTTGAAAATAAACTCCTAATATCATTTGTAAGCGCACCTTGGTACATTAGAAACGAAGATCTCCACAGAGATTTCGAGATTCCCACGGCTTGCGATGAAATAAAAAAAATCCTAGGAAACGGCTATTACAGCACTGTAATAGTACTATAATCGAAATTATCGATGAGACGAATTTATTACGACACCTGCGAAGGACTAAGCCTTCCGATCTGGTGCACTAAACGAGAATCATCTTTAAAATCGCGGTATAAGCACGAAATATTACCGGATATTTACGTTGATTAAATTCGTTAAAAATAAATTGCTAGATAAGTTTCAACTTAGTTGCAATCGGAAGGAGGTGGTGTTCTTAGTGCAGTAAGAATCTCACACTCCTATGAGCACGCGTTTTTCGGTCCTCATAGAGTCTTTTTAAGGTTTTACACCTACCCACGAAAAAAAAGGTTTCGGTTATACGTCTTATCGAATATATTATTATTTACAGAAGCCTTATCAAAGCTGAAATGGTAGTTGGAAGAAAGTTTCCTTTATCATCGTCTTAAATGAATATTTATTTCTGCCTGACTTCTTGTATTTATTCACAGTTAAATAGTTTACAGAAATTGTTCTTCCACATTTTCAGCGCAAAGTGTAATTCTAATATAAGATTTTCTCTTTCATCTTTATATGTTTCTGTTTGAACTTTGTAACCGTGACATGTTATTTTTACATTGTGGTAAAACTTCCGAAATTGATTCCTGAATCAATACCTTTCTAAATCTTAGAAAATATCCGGAAGTTTAGGTTGGTTGATCAGGGAAGCACACTTAACCTAACATCCTGTAACGTCTTTCCTTAGCTCTTCCTATAATAGTACGGTAGGTGGCGTGAATTTGCAAAAGTGATCATTACACCGGCTGAAATTAATAGCATTGATGGATTTCCTCTATAACACAATACATCTGGCCGTCAGCCGCCGCGCCAGCGGTGGAGCTAGGTGCAACGGCGCGCGGGTCAAAGTGTTACAAACATTTTTTTCAAAAAGTCATTTTACACCGCACCAAAATATGAGGGATGGCCACTAATGATCTAACTAATATAGAAATTGCCGTCAGCCGCACGGATGGCGGTGGAAAGACCGTCAGCCAAGCCACTAAAATTGTAAAAAAAAATTGAAAAAAAAGTAATCATCAACATGACGCGCGCCCAGTTGATCTGAATATTATTCTGTCACTTTAAATGATAAACTGACACATTTAAACCACACAAAAATTCGGCTGATGGCTAATTTTTATTTGTTAATAAGCAAACAACCTAAAAATTACAATTCTCATTGGTATAATATTAGTTTCATATTAATTTCGTCACTTCTTGTCGGAGATAACTGAATTAGTTAAGTAAACGGAACTCTAAAAAGAAAATAGTTACTCTAAAAAAAGCCGGATGGTCGTAAATTTTTGACATGTTGTTAGGCATTACTAGTACAGATAAAAAAAATTACACAACCACGCCCCTCTGCCCCTTCACTATCCTCCAAAAACCAATCGCATAGAACAACAAAAATTATCGATCTTTTTCAAGTTTTTGCCAACAACTCAAAAACTGTACATTTTTGGCATCAATTATCTACAACAAAAATAAAGTACAGGAAGTTTCCTACAAAATTCATCACTCAATCAATTATGTTGGCCGCTAGAGCCAGCTGAAAAAAGGTAAAATTTGCCTATTTTTTTTTAAGCCTGTTTTCTAGATTTTTCACTCATAATTCAAAATCTATGCTCGCAATTAGAAATATGTCTAAATTTACTAAAACTGCATTAAATTCTCTAAATGAATACCATAATCACTTTATTTGACCAAACCGTTTTGCCGCACACGTTTTGTCACACGATTTTGATCAACATAGTTATTTCAATTGGTTTGGAATTATTATTATCATTTGATAATATTTTAATATTATTTTATGGTAAATATATTTGTTTAAGATAGCTTTGCTTTGTGCTTATAAAAAAAGCTACTGATTTATTTAAAAATGAAAAGATATGTAATCGTTAGAGTAGTTTCTAAATTAATATAATATAAAATATTTTTTTTTTATTAATTTTTATTTATTATTACCTTATCACTATCTTAAAGCTAGACAGATACATGCACATATGCCTCCATACAAACATATTATTTAATTTTTTTGGTGCCACCCCGACTGTTCCTTATACCTAATTTCCCTAAATCTATGTAAGTCGGCCAAGACATACATACTTAATCGACTTTAGATATCAAACTGCTGTTCAGAGAGCCACCAGAACTGGTTATCTCGTTTCACCCTATCCCTTCGGTCCCGATTTGACACAGTCCTACTGAATCGAAGGCGCTCTTCTCCACTGTGAGCGATGACGTCTCGTGCACACAGGAGTCGCCTATCCATAGTTTTCCGGCTGACGTGGTAGATGGGAGGAACCGCCATTCTATACTGTATCAGCCCTCGACTGTCTTAATAGAGGAAGGCCTCGGGAGGGATAAAACAATCGTTTTGTCATGGCAAAGGCTCCCCTAGCTCTGGCCAAAGCAGCACCTATATGTCTATCGAAATACAAGTACTGATCCAACCAGATGCCGAGGTACTTTACTACACTTTTACTGGCCAGTGATTGTCCATGTGGCCATACGATCACCAGCTTGCGCCAGTTCTTTCTCGTATCCCTTGAGGCGCTAGACAACGGCTTCCTAAACAGAATAGTTTCTGATTTCTGAAAGTTGATTTTCAACTTGCAGTCATCACAATATCGCTGAATCTTGTCGAAATCACTCTGCAACAGATTTTTAATGATCTAAACTGTATGAGCTGTTCTGTACGCAGTTAGGTCGTCGGCGTACGCAATTGCCTGAGTTAGACTACCTATCACATTTCTGGTGTAAATGCTGAAGAGAATCGGTGAGTTAACCGCTCCCTGCTGAAAACCATTTTTAATATTAAAAACTGTGGTAGAAGTTACATTGCAACTCTTGTCAACAAACTTTCTGCCATTTAGCATGTCATAAAGCATATACAATAGAGGTTTACTTATACCTAGTCTGGTTAGCTTTTGATAAAGACCTTCTAGCCATACGGTGTCGAAGGCCTTCTCCAAATCCACCAGACAGGCACCCGTATACTGCTTTTGCGATTTGTTCCATTGGATATCAGAAACTAGTTTAGACGCGGCATGAATTGTGTCATGTCCCGGCTTAAAACCGAACTGATTATCCGGGATGATATTAATAACCTTTTCTAATACTTTGCTGATACTCGGAAGAAGACTTATCGATCGCAGATTCGCCGGATTGGATTTGTCCTTTCCCTTTTTTGGGAGAGAAAAGGGAAAAACGCAAAAACTCAACGCTACCTACCGTACTATAAATACCGCCGATATACCAAGGGGAACACAATGGATCCTACCTTTCCTAAGTATTTTATTAGTTCAATGAATAGTATCATCATTTTTGAACCGTATTTCTAAGACGTCAGAAATGTGTATTTCAGAAACTCAGAATGTTTCGTTGCTGAAAATTCATTTGAAATTCTTAAATATTCCAAATTTTCCAATGTCAACTAAAAAATCTCTAAGCTGGATTTAGGGGTGATTTTGTGCCTTTAAAGTGAAATCTTAACATTGACGAAATGTCAAACTCAATTGTTTTTACGAATGTAAAACTTACCCTTAACTCAAACACTTTATATTTGCCTTCCGGAAAATTTCTTCCACAGAAATCAACTCCTGAGTTGTAAGAATAAAAAATACATTGGAAGAAAGTAAGTCAACAAACCACGATTGCTCTGAAACTAAACGAAAATGACGATAAAAGAGACAATATAATGGATGAGAAGAAAGGATAACTAGATCTAGAACTTGAGTTATATTTTTACAAGAAATAAGTTCACTTTGCCAGTCAAACATTAGGGATTTGTGAGAAATGTTACCCAATCACTTTTATAGAGTAAACACATTAAGAGTAATAATTGTTCCCAAAGGGATACATTAACGATGACATAGACCGTCGACGACTTTTGCTATGGTTGCCCTAACTCCTTGTAAGTAAAGGCAAGGGGATTCTATTCAAACAGAAAGTAAGTCACCAAACAGGAAGTGGCTAAAGGAGCACTTTTATTATTTATACCCTCTTCCACACGCATTACAACAAAGCGTCGTTATCAGTGCTATTCCTACTATCTGGTAACTCAACCCTTTCCTTAAAGAATAAAAAAAAAAAATGTTCCACACGAAAAAGGAATTCGATTTCGGTCGATGTGTGTTCTCGCCATACTCTTTGCCAAATGGCACAAGGGATGAAGCTTCTTATATTGATTGATGGGTTTAAAATGGTTCTGCTTGGAGGTATTGATGAGAAATCGATTTTCTACGTTGTAGTTTAGAAATTAAGATGTTTCTGAACTGGAGCTATCAATTTAGACTTTTGATTGTTTTGCAAAACTTCCCCTCATAGCTAAGGAAAGGAATCACAGAAGGATTCGACCTAGTATCATTATTCACGTATTCCAACGCAATCTTATATACCTCAAGCTTTATTATTAATTTTGAAGTCTTAAATTTCCGGTTAGATGAATCGATTCACAAGAACAAACAAACTTCTTGTATGAAAGAAAACATCAGTGCCTGTCAGTTGAATTTTTTTTATTTCGGGCGCACTCAAAATTGTTGTTTGAAATGTTCGAACACAGTATACGAACGTTTTTGAAAATTATATAATGAATTTGAATGTCTATTCATTGCAATAGGGGGCAGCAAGAAGGCAGTGTAACGCATTCGTGTAGCAAAGTTAAAGAAAAAATACGTGCATTTTGTATCTACTTGACTAGCTGACTATTTCGAAAGTCAGATTCAATGGTAATTTGATATGCAATCATAACAGTACGTTTGTTATGGTGGGGTTTTATTGTGCTAGGTTAAGATTGGAGTTGGTTGTTCGTAAAGGTATCATTATTCTAAGTTCTTCAAGTTAAAGTTTCCCTTATCGATCTGTTACCTATTAAGAGGCCATATACAGACTTCTGTACAAAAATGTATTTGTTTGTTTGTTTATTTGTTTATTTGATTTACAAACATCCCAACTAACATACTCTCCAGAGCTAAGCTCCCAAAATCTGAAAAACAATCTTGAGAGCCTCTTTTAGGTCCCAATACTATCTTTAGAGTTAATTTCTTGTTCCGAAACTTAATTTATTCTCATAACGTTTTTTTATAAGAACTTAGCTCTCTACAATTTTAAAATAATTTAAATCTTATATTTAAAACAAATTTACCTCCTTTAACAAGATTCTAAGGACTTATAGTTTTATAAAAATCTTGTTATGAAATTTAAAAGCCTATATATCTTCAAACCTATAACAACTGACTTATCGGAGTCTAAGATTTTTTAAAATTCTATAACGAACCTTATAACGAACCTTTTTCACACATTTCGGCCGGAATCTCACCAATGACGCGTTCGATGTTAGCTTCCAAGGCAGTAATCGTGTTTGGCTTGTCCCCATAGACAATAGACTTAACATAGCCCCACAAAAAATAGTCTAACGGGGTCAAATCACATTATCTTGGTGGCCAATTGACTGCACCAAAACGTGAGATCAACTGCTCACCAAATTCGCCTCTCAATTGATGCATGGTTTCGCGTGCAGTGTGGCATGTGGCACCGTCCTGTTGGAACCACATGTCGACCGAGTTCAATTCTTGCATTTTCGGCAAAAAAAAATCTGTTATCATCGAACGGTACCTTTCTCCATTGACCGTAACCCTGCGGCCTTCATCGTCCTTGAAGAAGTACGGCCCAATGATGCCGCCTGCCCATAAACCGCACCAAACAGTGCATTTTTCGGGATGCATTGGTAGCTGCTGAATTGCCACTGGCTGCTCTTCACTCCAAATACGGCAATTCTGCTTATTCACGTATCCATTTAGCCAAAAATGGGCCTCGTCGCTGAAACGGACGTAGCTTGCGAAACACATTTTTCACAGAGCACGAATTTTGATAATAAATTTCAATAATTTGCAAACGTTGTTCAGGCGTAAGTCTATTCATGATAAAATGGCAAACAATACTGAATCGAAATGTCAAATGTTCGTGGAATTTGTCATGTGTGATCTGTCAAAAATATAAACGTCAAAAACCAAGTAGCAAAAAAATCACCCGTTAGATAGATAGATAGATAGATATTTTATTATTGTTTCGAAAAGAAGAATTACATAGTTAGCAATATTTTAAAGTCATTGCATAGCATAGAGATATGATAACAAGTTGTATCTTACTACTGAAAAATCAATATTAGGTTTCTGAAAAGCTTACGTTTTAATATTTATAAAATCGAAGGAAAAAGATTACTAAAACCTTCATTTGAGATTTGTTTATAAATAATAACATATATCAGAGGAAAAGCTTAAATCTAATAATAACTGAATACTTATTCAGAAGTAAATGAATAGGTATATAAATAAATAAATCAAAAAATATATAAATAAATGTGTATAAGAACATAATAAAATATATAAATAAATTAACACACAAGGAAATAAATATATAAATAAATTAATTAATAAATAAGTAAATAAATAAATAAAAAAAAATATATATAAGAAAAAATGAAATATATAAATAAATAAATAAATAAACAAGCAAATAAATAAATAAATAAGTAAACAAGTAAGTAATAAAATAAATAAACAAACAAATAAGTAATTTATCATATGAGAGATACAGTAAATAAATATGTGAATAAAGAGTAAATTATAAATAAATAAGTAAAACAAAATACACAAATAAATAAGTTAAGCTATCAAAAGAAATAATCAAGAAAGAAAACAATAATGTTACCTAGTATATATATTTTTGATATTATTAACATTTTTTTTTTGCTTAATATATACATTTTTTTTTTTAATTTGGTTTTTTTTTGTGTTAAATTAGGTTTCTTATAAGAGTGTTTTCACTTGATTCACATTTTCTAAAAAAAAATTCATTGAGAACTTCAATTTTTCTGTGTATTTTTAACGCAAAAAATGCCATGGGACCTTTAGGATCATTTTTAAAATTTGATTTTGTAAGATTTGTAATTTTTTCGTATGCATTTCAGCACAGTTTCTCCAAAAGAAAACGACATTAAAAATGATTAATTTGTTGTATTTACGAGTACTTAATAACGACTTCCGGTTGATAAGCGGGTATAACAGTTTAATACCAATATTTACTTTATTCGTTGTCATTAGTGTGTGTTCCTTAAAGGATAACTTTTTGTCTAAGTAGACATCTAAGTACTTAACAGAGTTGACCCATGGGATATCACAGTTATTTATATTTAAATTGCTGCTGGGTAAAGAGCAATCCTATGTTTTTCTGGTGAAAAAGATAGCTTGACTCTTTCCAGAATTTATTTTAATTTTCCAATGTTTATAATATTCGAAAATAACGACAAGAGCATTTTGAATATTGTTCATTATATTCGAAGGAGGTTCATCGGATGAGTATATCGCAATGTCATCTGCGTACATTCCAAAATCACAACTTAGTAGGACTGGGAAGTCCGATGTAAATATATTAAATTGGGTGGGTGATAAAACAGATCCTTGGGGAACGCCCGCAGGGATAATTTTCAAGACGGAACTTATTCCTTTGACTTAAACTATGAGTTTTCTATCACTCAAAAAACTTTGAATAAGCTTAATTAAATAAGCTGGACATTCATTCATAATAAGCCTGTGTATGAGTGCATGATGCCATACTGTATCAAAAGCTTTTTCTACATCTAGTAGAACTAGTCCAGTAGATTTTTGTTGGTTGAATTTTTCTTTTACATGTCTGCAGATTCTAAGAACCTGATGCGACGTATTATGCTCTTTCCTGAAACCAAATTGCTGCATTGGTATTACATTCTTATCATTCAGAAAAAAATGGAATTTGCTTCGAATAACCTTTTCAAAAATCTTGCTCATACTACTCGACTTATCGGTCTATAACTCACAGAATCACTTCGGGGCTTACCTGGCTTCAAAATTAGGACAACTTTTGCCATCTTCCATTTTAATGGGAAATATTGACTTCTCAAACATGCATTTATTAAGCCAGTTAGATATATAAATCCACTCATGGGTAGTTCTTTCAGAAATTGATTTTTTATGCCAAAAATTCCCGGAGATTTTTGGTTCCGCAGATCACATATTAAATACTCTATATCTTCTACAGAAATTAGCTCATTAGCCGGAAAGTTTATTGCAGTTCTATTAAATTCTCTGATAGATGTGTCTACGAGGTAAGTCAGAACTGGGTCGAAGTTAAGATTTAAAGGGGAAATATGATTATTAGCAAAAGTATTTGCAAATGCGAACCTTATATAGTTTAAGAGATACACCATTTTTTTACAGGATTCTAATAGGAGTTATAGTTTCCCAAATGGCACATGGAATCACAAACTGAATTGTCTTTTTTATTTTTCCGAAAAGTATTTATTGTTCTTAATGTTTTTCAAATATTTGAAAATGCAAGTGTTTCATGATCAAAAATTTACACATAGCAAATATTGAAGCATTCAGCATTTGTTTTCAAAGGGCTGTGGAATGTGGATTTTAGTAGAAGATCGTCCGTCGGCGCGGGGCGCAGGCGCGTGCCTCGCCGTCGACAAAAACGTGTCATCAAAAAAGAAACATTTTTATAATTTTGTAAATCAAATTTACAAGAAATGTATGATGGGTATCTATACTTGAATATTTTTTTAAGAAATGTAGGAAAGATCGAGGAATATTTTACACTTTTAATGGCAAACAACTGTAATAAATTACCATTCTCTATTCTCGTGCTATGATGAAAACAAGTTCATGTTTTACTTTTGTAGCTGAGGCCCCTTTCTCTTACTACGTCCGTGATAAATAGTTCACTACATTTAAATAATCCCATAATATAATGATTATTCCCATAAGAAGACTTAATATAAACTTAATAAGTACGTGAGTAAAAGTAGAGGAAAAGAAATTCATATAATGGTCTTATTGTAATTATTAAAGGATTCTCTCATCTTAGCTTAGAAAATACTGTCTGAGTATTTTGAGTGTTACACACTCCATACAAAATATGGATATGTTGAAATTAATTCAAAAACGCATTTATCTTAAAAAACTTTTTCTTTTCAGCAATTTATAATGTGCATTATAAATTTCACAAACATAAATGGTAAAACAATATCATTAATTGTAAAATATTTTTTCTGATCTCGATACAAAATATTTAACAATTCAAATGGGTATTATTTTAACTTTTCGATGTTTCTCAATTGAAACCTTTTGTGAGATGAAAAATGTTACTTGGGTATTTCTGTCTTGTGACATAAAAATATCTACTAACAATTGCATTTTGTCATTTGTGTAAATGCAGCATTAAGGCTCTTAGTGTGTCATATGGATTGCTTTCTGCCAATTTTTAAACGTCAAAACATTTTTTTTTCTTTTTATTTATATTAAAGTTGCTTAAAATTAACATTTCCATTCAAACTAATTGTTTTGTATTTTAGTACTTCTAAATTAATTTATTTGTTCAACAAATATTTTCCACAATAACTACGAAAGGTGTTTCCTTTATGACAAACGTCAACCTGACCATTGTAAATTTTTTGCCCAAAAATTCCTGCCTACAAAAATTTACTGCGCAGAAATTGACAATAAATTGTCAGGAAGAGAATGCTCTCTTCTGCCAAAACTACCAAATTTGTAAGTCTGGAATATTGGTGTCAATTTGTGCTAATTGGCTGTTTTGGGCTAACTGGTATAGATCAGACCTTGTATGTGAGGCGTTTCTAGTTCCTCTTATAAAAATGTTTCCAAATCTTGTAACGGGTAATATTGTGGAGGCTCTTGAATAACAACGAATTCTTCAATTGAATTTGGGAGAGTTCTGGCTAAATCTGTTCGCAACTAAAAATGCTCTTGGTAAACCAAAGCTTATCTCATTGAAAACATTTATTGGTTCTTTAATTTGTACATACTCGTATTACAGCAGTGCCAACGATAAACGCATGTATTGTATTGTATTTAATACAAATATACATAGAACATGCTTAAGCATTGTCACAGTTAATACACTTTTATTGGTAATACGTATCTCTTCTTCAAAATACATATGCATTACCATAAGTGGCCATCAAATGAGCTCTTGTGTATAAAATTACAAATAAGCTCATACAGTCTGACTTTTTTTTAATTTTTTCTTTGCTTTAGTTTGTTTTACTTTTATTTTCAGCGTGTTCTTTTATTTCACCCTTAAGTGATAAATGAAATGGGTTGAAGTACCAATTTTGCAAATGTTTTAATAAAGTTATATTGGTAATATCAATGGTCATTGCTTTTTTTACGTACTCCCCATGAACCCTAAATACTCCCTTCTAATTGTCTGAAATACTCCTTTCCAAATTTCAAAACGGCAGCGCTGCTTAGGTGTATTCTCTTTTCTCTTCTCATTTTCTCTATTCTCTTTTAGCAATTCACAATGCAAGAAACGCTTTCTTACAACAAGATTTAGGCGAGCTTTATTAGAGTCATATGAACTTTTTTTTCTTTATTCTATATCTGTCATCCCATAAGAAGAATAGAACTATGTAAGGGAGTAAAGGCTCTATTTACTAGTCCATGTAAATGCCATGTTCTGCTTAGCAGAATTATAATAATCTAGAAGAATTCATGAAGATTACTTGTGGCTCCCTTAAATTAGTCTCATTAAGTTATTGGAGAATGTTATGAGAGGAAAATGATATTTGGGATGCATTTTAAGATACAATATCTTATAAGCCAATACAAGTTTAAATATGAAATAATTTAAGCTTAATTTAGAAAAATTTAAATATAATGATATTAGGCTAATCAAGATTCATGTTCTTTCTTTTACTGTTAATAGTCATTTCACCTGTTTGTTGGAATTTAATTCTACAGGGTGTTGGAAGGTATACTACTTTGTTTTTCCGCCATTTTGGTAAATATTAGTCTTGACAGTTCATATTCGGCAGTCGTGAAGTAGACACATGGCAAATTTATAATGGCAAAATATTCGATAAACCAACGTTTTTTAATCGTTAAAACATTTTATCAAAATCAATCATCGATTACTGTGACGATGAGAAAGTTACGTGAAATTTTTGGGAGAAAAAACGTGCCAACGAAACGCACTATTTATCGTGTAGTGAATGATTTCGAAGTAAGAGCGTCTGTAGGTAATATGCCAAGCATGGACCATAACGTACTGCAAGATCGACTGAAAACATTACTGCTGCTCAAGGAAGTGTTCAAAACAATCCATCAGCCTCAATCCGACGCCCCGTGCTCAGGAGCTTGGTCATCAAAGAACAACTTTGACCACAATTTTGCACATGTGTCCATTTAAGATTCAGTTGACACAAGAGCTTCTTCCACAAGACCATTTACGCCGCCCTCCATATGCCAATAGGATGTTACAGCTAGCCCATGACAACCCCGATTTTCATGACAAAATCATAAGTGACGAGGCACATATTAATTTGAATGGATATGTGAATAAACAGAATAGTCGGTTCTGGGCAATGGAAAACCCTCAAATTATTCATTAGTCATATTTGCATCCATTAAACGTTACAGCCTGGTGTGCAATTTGGTCAGGAGGAATCATTGGACCTTACTTCTTTGAAAATGAAAACGGCGTAACGGTAACCGTGAATGGGGAGCGATATCGTGATATGATTGAAAAGTTTTAAACGATACAACTGCATGCTTTGGGCTTGATTTACATGTGGTATCAACAAGACGGTGCCACATCGCATACAGCCAGGATTACAATGGAATTACTGCGAGACCTCTTTCCACAATATGTTATTTCAAGAAATGGTGATGTTGATTGGCCTCCACGGTCGCCTGATCTGAGTGCTCCGGACTTCTTTTTGTGCGGATATCTGAGAAGCAAGGGTTATGCAAACAAACCAGAAACCATTGAGCAACTCAAACAAAATATTCGTGATGAAATTAATGAAATACCGCGTGAAATGTGTGAGAATGTAATGAAAAATGTGCGCAAAAGGGCTCCCATTTGTGAGACTAACAGAGGCGGGCATTTGCCTAATATTGTATTCCATACATAATTGCCCACATTAAATAAAACACTTATCAATATAAGCTAAATTCTCTTTCATTTAATCAAAAATTATAAGCAAACAAAGTAGTATACCTTCCCGGCAGACACCCTGTATTACTTCAGAAAAGATCTTTGGATCTTTGTAGAAAAAAGGCTTTAATTGCGTGCTAAATGAGCAGCTAGATTATTTTCAACGCTCCGGGGATAAATTATGCTTTTAATACTTATAGGTAGATTGTTCTATAAACAAGTCGCGTTAATGAAGTATTGTCGTTCAGAGGTTAAAGACAATTGCAATCCATCGAAGAGATAAGAAGGTTGATGTGTTTTTATTACCCAAAAACAATAAAACTAAAGTCCTTTAATTGATGAGGTTATAAAATGGAAGGTTTCAAATAGCTTTTGAGTATAGTGATATCCAATCATACCTCTTAAGATTATGTATATGTATCTTGCAATTCTATTGTACGCAAAAGTAAATTTTCTTCTGCGATTGTAGTCACAATTGCAATAGATTTCACATTCGTTGATCAGATATAACCATTGATTTAGCCAGCATTAGTCTAGTTTTCAAGGGAGTATAGTTTTGAGCGGCCCATAATATGCCCTTCCTTTAACTGCATTAATGTGCGTTTCCCAGGTTAGTCTTCGGTTGAGTATCATACCCAGATTTTTTGCAGTCTCTACATATTCTCAATGTTGTTCCTATACGTGTCGACTTTAATAGTCTACTTTTTAACGTAGACAATCGGTCAACTAATTAAAAATTTGTTTTAAAATGATGGTCGACTTTTTGATAATTTTAAGCAATACAAAGTATATTTTAACGTTAAAGATGTCGTCTAACTTTAAACAGAGTAAAATTGTTCTTTATCTTTCTTTGGCTATGTACTTTTTCTACTTAAGGTTTGATATTTCATAACAAAAAATGAAAAAAAATATTTTCTGTAGAAAAAGATTATAATATTTTTTAAGATTTTGAGCCGTTTAGAAAGCCAAAAATGTATACAAAGTTCGAGCAAATCCATTCTAAGAACTTGAGGACCTTGAATTTTATTTAAGATACCAATTAAAAAAAAAACGGTTCGATATTTAATTGAAATATTTACATGAGAGCCGATTGGTAATACAGCCAATTCCTCTTGTCGAACAATTTGTTTCTTGATCTGAAACGAATTATATACGAAACACTTGTTTTTAAAATGTAACCAGCAGCAAACCAGTGCAGTGCAGTGATTCAGTGGACCTATCAATTTTTAGTAAGTATGTTTGACATAACAGATTTCTCCCATAATTTTAAGTTTTTCGATATCTCTAGTTTAAATACAGTCGAACTTCGATAAGTCGAATATTTAATAATCAATGAAATTGGTTGGCAATTGCGCCAAGACTGAAATTTACGTGTAATTTTAATTTGATAACTCGAACGTCTATTACTCGAATGCCTTAATAGCTCGAAGATATTATTTGGCGTCACTTTCGATAAGTCGAATTCTGCAGGGGAAAGTCCAAATTCTGCGTGTTTTATAATACATTGATTGCCTATTTTTGTAATTTCTATGACCTAAGACATATACTTTGAGAAAACGTGACTACGTTATGTGTGACTAAGAATTGTCAACTTTATTGTTAGAACAGGTTAGAGCACACATTAATAGGTTTGAAAAAAAATAGTGGCTGCTAAAATAAACACAGGACATTCGTTCACTATTTTGCATTTATATTTAAAGACTAAACCTTGAACTGAGTTCGATTTGTTGTTTAAGTTAACCAATATTAATTTACCGTTAAAACTTTAGTTCAGCGTTTGTTTTGTTTTTTTTTTTTCAGAAAATATTATGAACAAAACAAAATTGTGTATTCAAATGTTATCGAGTTGTTATAGCGATTTTAAATATTATTTTATTTATTATTATCGTTGTCTTTTGTGTCAGAGAGAGAAAGGGAAGACGAGGCCAAAAAAATGCTGCCAACTATTTTTCATAAAATGTAGTTAAACGAAGTTCAACTGATCAGAAAATCAGATTTCACTGTGAAACCGGACGAATTAAATGAAAAATTTAAACTCAATTTCAGTTAATCTTAAGCTTAAACTCTTAAATTCCATTGAAATTTTTTTGAAAACCACTCTTTACTCACGTACGAGTATAACAGACTATTTTAAATAATAAATATGTTTCTGTACGTTCTTATAAACGTATGTATGTATATGTTCGCAAACAAATACATATTTATTCATATACATATTATTAAATCAATTCTGTATTTAACTTAATACCTCGAAGTCTCGCTAACTCGAATAGTTTTTGTGCCAAGTGATGGTTCGCCTTATGGAAGTTCGACTGTATTTAAAACTAAAACTTTTATAAACATAGAACTAGGTATACGGTACAGATTTAGATCAAATAATTTTTGAGGATTATCTTGTTATTAAACACATGCTTTTGTATTTTAGAAGAATTTGTTTTTTTTATCATTTATGTTTTGGGATTTGATACATTTTAGTAGAAAAATTTATGAATTATGATGGTTTTACGAATTGTTTACAATGTCTACATTATTGGTAAGTTTATGTCGGCAATTATTGTAGATTTTTTACATCAAATTGTCTACATGTAGACAATCATGTAATTTGCATTTATTGTCTACATGGAACAACACTGCGATATTCTACCACTGCTCCGTCAAGAAAAGTTTGCGGAAAGTATTAAAGATCTTCTGGTTTCTTGGAGATAATAAGACATTTGGACTTACTTGGATTTCTTTGGGCAAACAGTGAAATTTTTCCAAAGTCTTCTTTAATTGTAGAGACAGAATATTCAATTAATCCGAGGGGCAACTTTTGTATAATTGAACTTGCGTCGTTTGGATTGTTGAATCAGAAACGATTTGAGGGAGTTCATTAATTTAAAGGAAGAATAGCAGTGGACCAAGAATTGACCGCTGGGGAACACCTGTTGTAATAGGAAAAAAAACTAGACATTTGACCGCTTGCGCAAACAGTTTGTTTTCTTCCAGTTAAATAAGAATGCAATAACCCAACAGCAGAATGTGAAAAATTAAACAGTCATAAAGGCTTATTGTAAAGGTTGACATGATTCACTGTGTCAAAAGCTATGGAAAAGTCAAGCAATATAAGAAAACTAATTTTACCACCATCTAAGGATTTCCGTATATCTTCAATGACATTAATGAGTGCAGGTGAACAGCTGTGTTTCTCTCTAAAACTAGATTGTTGCGATGATATCACGTTATTTCTTCGCAGGAATCTGTTGATTTGTATTTGAACGATTTTTTCAAATACCTTTGGTATTAAATGAAGGTTTTTAATCATAGTTTTCCTTCAAATGTCATCCGTAAATTCAAAAATTATTCACAAAAATGTTTAAACAATTTTACAGTTGTAAGATATATTTCAAATATCAAACCTCTGAGCAAGCTGTGTATTATTAAAATATTGTAATCTATGAAAAAATAAAAAAAATCTTTGATAAGAAGGGCAAAACAGAGACGGATCTGCACTCATGTGCAATTTTCCGTTCTAGTACTATCTTTGCGAATTTCCATTCATCGGTAAAAACACCAGTTGTCAAAATTGTATTGAAAATGTATGTATATGCGACATAATTATATGTACATAGGTAAAATGGATTTAACAAAATTGGGATGCATGCCATCTACTCCGACAGCGTTTGACTTAATCATCATCAGGATCTCAACAACGTCCGTGCTCTCTACTTTTGTGAATTACACAAAATTATTGGAGTTGTCTTGGGAGTCGTGATCATGTCGAAACAGAACCCTGGCGGAAAGCGGAGGAAAGTGTAAGGTGACAAATTTTTGTGTTGATGTACGTAACTTTTAGACATCTTATTATTCTCAAAAATGGCTCCAGCGTTTCTTATAAAAAAAATGTGTTTATAAGAGCAAATGGTAATTTTTTGTTTTTTTTGCCAAAAAAATGGTTATTTTTGATACCTCTAGTAGAACCATTTGCTTGGTTTTCTATTTCCTGGAAAACAGTGACTTTTTTTTTTTTTTGGAAATGTTAATGAAAACTACTAAAAAACGCAATTTTTCAAAAACTTTTTTTTTAATTAGAAACAAACTTTGTGGGAGCTGGTCAAAGTTCTGCTTCTCAAAATTCTGTCCTTCAACAGAAATGAAAAAAAATCCTGCTTATTTTTTTTTTTAATTTAATTTATTTTTTAATTGCGATATAGGTACTTTAGGGCAAGTTTTGCATTTGGAAAAAAAATCGAACTCGAGATTTTAATCAAACTTGAAATTACGATGATAGAGAACACCAAAGTGGGTCCCACAATTCGCTCTGTCTATCTGTATGTAGAACGATCTGCCGCCTAAACGGCTGTAACTTGGTACTTAGGCGTTTTAGGTGATTGACTAAAATAGATTTTTGAATCGTTTTGGCCCGAAAAATAACGGTAATTGCCATGGAAATATTTTTACCATCTTTATTATCTCGAAAATGGCTTTAACGATTTTGATGAAAAAAGTATGTGTACTTCTTTAGGTATGGTCTACATCGTAAACGTTTTTGTTTTTGCATATTTTGTTATTAAGGGTACTTGCCATACCAGCTTTTTTTTTATATCGACATTATCATAAACGGCTTCACGGCTTTCGGTAAAATTTTTTATACTGCACTTTCTTCGAATTCTAAATAATACTGCATTTCAGAATTTTCTAAAACTGTTTTACGGATTTTTGAAGAATTTTTTTTTTTGAAAATTCAATACGATTTTTTCTAAAATTTTGTTTTTAAGTTATTTTACTAAATATTTTAAATTGTCATACCAATTATTTTTTTGAAAAAATTAAGAAGTTTTTTATATAGAAAATTATGCATATGTCTTTTAAACAACCGGATAAAAACATCGAATTTTTCAATCGATAAAAACAATCTACAGAATAATTGAATTGAATTGATTAATGGATGTCAATTTCATTTCGAGTATCGAACTTTTCATAGAAATTAATTTGTGTATAACGTTTATTTCAAAGCATTCATTTTTCAAAATGTATTTGACATCAAAAATAGCTATTTATTTTATTACTCAGAATAACTTCTTATTCCGTTTTGAGTAGATAACTTTATTCCATAAATAATAAATTTATCCCTAGATTGAATTGACAAACTGATTTTTGCTCTATCTGGAGAATATGCACTAACTGACAGCTTACTGTCTATTGAAATATTGGCTCTTAAGAAAGTAAGAGTATATACTCTGCTTACCAAACCTCTGCAAATAATAAAGAAAAGAACATTTGTTTTCTTTATTATTTGCAGAGTTTTGATGAGCAGAATTTCGCGAGCACTATTTTAAAAAGTAGAATTTTGAAAGCAGAATTTTAAAGGAAGAATTTTGAAAGCAGAATTTTGTTAAAAGTATTTTGACCCCGGGAGAATTTTGAACCCAACCAACTTTTTGTTTCTGAAAACTCAATTAACGAAAACGAATTAATCGATTACTTCAAAACCTTGTATTTAGTAATTTTTGGACATTTTCTTGAATGAGTGAAATTTTTCATTCGATATTTCTTAAGCTGAAAATTAATCGGCATTTCCATGATCTTCGAAAGAATGGACGTAAGTGCAATCTAACGCTAATTAGAAGATAAAGAAGATTCGCCTTTTTAAGCGACAGGCTGGACAAATTCTGGTTTCCATCCACTCGGAAAGAAGCCAGTAGGGTAGGCCAGATGGAAAAGCTTACGCAGTGGTTTTGCCAGCGTTGGAATTACATTGTTTAAGAACGATGTGGGGGATACCATCCGGTCCAGTGGACTTTTGTATATAAATGTCTTTAAGGACTCTAGCAACTGCACGAGTGCGAAAGAAGATTCGTGTTATTAAATCGTTTATGCTCTCAAGTAATGGAGGAATCATAGCACTTTCTGGTAGCGTCGAATTAACAGCGAACGGGCAAATTGTTTTTTTTTTCTTTTTTTTGTACATAAGCACCTGCAATGATGAACACAAGGGACCACTTCAAACATACTTGAAGTTGTTAGTTGATGGTAAATTTGATTTAATTGATTAGTTTGACTTTGACCATTGACGAGGATTGTATATCAAGTCATTGGCGCAAAATTTTAAACGATTTAGTAAGATGTTAAGCCACTTTTAGCAATTTACTAAGCTAAAAAGATGATTGAGCTAATTTTAAACGATTTTAACATTTTACTAAAGTTAAAATCGCGGAATGGCTACTTTAACTTTTAGCAATTTGCTAAATCCATTATGGAAACTGATAGCATATCAGCCTTGCATGCGGGGTGCCCAGGTTCGAGTCCTGCCGGTGCACAATTTTGTTTTGTTTTTTTTCTTGTAAATAATGAATTTAAAATGATGAAAATAGAAATAACTACGAGTACTACCTTTTTAGAGCACATGTTTGGTTTTCATCAACATATAATTAATTTACAACGCATAACAACAATAATTGTGTTCATCAAAATGCAAACCCTACAAATGCTCAGCTTTCTGCTTAATAAGCAATTTACTAGTTTAGAAAAGGTTCAAACATTCTGAAATAGTTATTCAATCAAAAAGCACTTAGGAAATTGCGAACTAGTAAAATGTTAAGCCCCTAACAATGGGTTGTTTAAAATTTTGCGCCATTGTAGTCTACTAACTATTCATATATTTTAAACCTTTTGTTAACTAGTAAAATGTTAATTTCAAACCCTACAAATGCTTTGCTATGCATTTTGATGAACATAATTATTGTGTTTATGTTTTGAAAATTATATATATGATGCAATGGAAACCTAACGTGTGCTCTAAATAAGTATTCGATATTTACATTTTAATAATTAAACTTCATTATTTACAAAAAAAAAACAAAAAAAATATATACCAGCAGGATTGGAACCTGGGCCCCCCGCGTGCAAGGCTGATACACTATCAGATGACATTATGGATTTAGTACGATACTTAAAATTTAAAGGAGCCATTTCGTGATTTTAACTTTAGTAAAATGTTAAGAAGATACAACGATACTAAACTCGTTTAAAATTAGCAAAATCATCTTCTTAACCTAGTATCATACTAAAGATGATTTAACATATTACTAAATCGTTTAAAATGGTAATTGGTTTTATTGCAAAATAAAGTAGACGAGACTCTCCAAAAGGTCTTGCTAAAATTTCTTCCCACCAGCGCAGCGGCGGGTCTAAGCTGGAAGATAAATGATCTCACTGCCCCTAAGGGTCTAGAACCTGCTGATCTACTAGTACTTTTGTCTGATGTTTTAATGCCACCAGGGACTTGTACCATCCATCCTAGACCAAAGCTAAGTGCCTGGAGGCCTGGGTGCCTGATTAAGAATCTGGTACAAGCCGCAGAATATACCTTAGTCCAGAAACTGAATGTGAAACTGCATTGTAAGAGTCAATAAAAACCTAAATTAGGGTATACAAAATTTGATCGAAATCCGTAGAGTCGATATTAAATATCGAGCCGAAATTAAAAAAATAGTGTTCTTTTTGGCAAAAATGTAGCCTATACCTACAATAGAACACAGATTTTGATTTTATAAAATTGGGCCGTTTTCGAGATCATTAAAAAGATTTACTACTTGTTCAACTGATTCAACACGTAGAGTTGATTTTTTGTTCCCAATTGTTATTCTTGTGTTAAAAAAAATTGTCTTCATTTGTTGAAAAATAAGTTGTCGAATAATGTACGTGTTGTTTTGTTAATTTCTCTCATTTTATTTGTTTTAGGAGCGATTTCCCTTTTGAAATTTATTAATTTTCTTAAAAGAATTCGCCAGAGATAACTTATCCTACCAAGCGTATTTTTACAAAAATGTCCAAGTGCGAGGTGAACTGAATGATAAAAATTTCTATACGTATTTAGATAAGACGATTTTGACTTTTATGAATTTTTTTTCCGAAATAAAAGTCAATCCCCTAAAATTCTATGCACTTATCTATGTCCTATGGCAGTATTAGTAGTTGTTGTTGATTTAAAACATGTAGTTAAATGGTTTCTATTGTCGTATTTTTTGTCCAATTTTCTTCCGGCTTGAATAAAACGGCTATTGTTAAATAAATGACGAAAAATCTTTTCCATTCAGAGATCCAGATTCAACCCCAAGATGAGACCAACGTATATATAACTTTTTAACAAAAATATGCCAAAGGTATTTTTGCTGAAAAAAATATATAGGACATTGGGGACTGGACTCGTGTCCGTATAATACATAATAAATAAGTTGTATAATAGAATTTTTGTTATACGAAAAGTTTTGTTTTGCTTTGTCTATTTTTTTTCAGCTAACATTTTCAAAAAAAAAAAAACTTTTGTCTCTTCTTTCGTTCACTTATTGATAGATGAAATCCTTATGGACGAAGATTAATGAGACTATACTATAACGTTGATAGCTATACGGTGTTTTAATAGGTGTTATTGGAAAGTAGGTCATAATGGACCGCACAGAATCAGGAAATCCAATAGCGTAGCAACTCTTGGCTTAAGAAGTCGTGATAAAATGAAGGCGTGATAAAACTTTAATAAGTTGGGATTTGTTGTCGAAGATGAACAAAAAAAAAACTTTTTCCGACTTTCTAAGTATATCTACCTTTACATAATTAGTGTGCTAAATGTGCTTGCAATGATGCTTAATGAAAGGCCTTAATCGAATAACTCTGTACCTTGGCTTGTAGTATGTGTGTATATAGACACCTGTATAGTATTAAGGAAAAAATATCACAGAAATAAATCAATGTGGGTTTATGCTTTGGTTTGGGTCCGTATGAATTTATGTTATTGTAGTTGGAAACTCTTTTTGTTTTTGATTAAATGGAAATAATTTGGTTCGATAAGACTATATATATTTTTATTAAGCTTTTTCCTCTTACCTACAATAATTCGAACCCGAATAAAATATTACTTTCGGTTACCTTATAGAAATATTATTATTTCGAGCCTTTTGGATACATTTTTATACCAGCTATTGATTATTTTATGACTAAAGATAATGGTCATGTAAATAAAGAGCTATACTATATTTATAGGAAAAATTGATGACATTCAACTCTTAACTATTCCTGTGTGTGAGTTATTTATTGACAGAAATAGAGCAGCTCATATATTATTTTGGCGAACCCGAGTGGATAAGGTGATATTCATTAAAGGACATGTCAGGTCCTTGTTTTCACCCGGAAGAAACTTGAATAGACCATTCTAATGATATAGTAATTTTTCCTATGGAAAACAAATTTAAATTTTTTACATAACGTTGATTGCTTTGGGTGGCAAGCCTATATACAGATGCAACCAATGTTAAAGCAATAACTAGAACTCAGAGACTAGCATTTATCGACGCACACGCAACCAAACACTTAACTCGAAAAAAATGGCGCCCAATAACGAACATTACTGATATACAGACGCATTCAAACAGAGTAAATAATATCGCACATTGACTTTGTTTGGAAAAACATGTTTTATTTAACAAAAAAAAAAAAAGTAAAAAGAGTGGCACCGGAAGGGAAATATTATCATCTTAAAAATACTTTATAAAGGGTTTGGGAGTTATTGAACGAAATAAAATAAATTAGGATATTTAAGACGGCAGCTTTGCCCTCTGGTCTTAAAATTTGCTTAATAGAACATGTTTTTCGACCATTTTACCAAATCTGGTTTTCGAGTAATTTGAGAAAAAAACTGAATTTTACCACTACCCCTTCTCTAAAATTTTTTGCTCCACTCCAAATGTAGGGTAGTTTTTAGAAAATGCTTAGGACGTAAAAATGAAGCACAAAATTATCAGTTATTAAATTAATGTAGGAAACTAGTATCTGACAACTCCTACTCCTGAACCGATTTAAACTACAAAAACTCTACAAAATAGCTTGCAGTATCGATGATGGAAGAGGATGAAGAAAGAAGAGAACAGTGACGACGTACCTGAATGATTTTATTTTCAACCATCTATCGAGAAACACCTTCCAACTAAACCTACTTTTTTATTTCTAACATCTACCTACTTGTCATATTTTTAAAACCTAACTTGAATGAACTGTACTTTAAATTAAATACAATTTACTGAATTTAAAATATAAAAACGATTTGAATTCGATTAAACTCTCATTAATATAAACACATTTCTATTTTGGGTGCCTTTCTGTCGACTAAACATGCCCATGGCGAAGCCAATGGCAGGTTCAAGTACCTTTCAATTCGTCATCTTGCTCAACATTACAATTGTGTCCATCAACTTTAATTGGAAGATTAAAGCGGATGGTATTGTTGTGTTCGTGATCGATAACTGCGTCCAGCTGACCCAAAACAAGTAAGGATAAATAAAGTCCACTCGTACTAATTGTAATAATCCGTGAAAATTCTACTTAGAGGGCATCGACTGTATATGTATTGTGTTTCCAAAAATTCTTCTAAACATCAAAATATTTAAATCTTTTAGTTTCAAAATGAAAGAGAAAACTGAAAACGAATTTTTAACTAACAACGCTTGACAAGCAATGATTTTATTCACAATACCAATTTTGCAAGTAGAACTATTCACAATGGACCTCCATGATCTATGATGCATCTAATTCATAGCTTATCAAACATTTTGATGATTGATAAGGAAATTCCAAATAATTTGAATTTGGTGAACAAATAATAAAAAATCCAAAAAACTCCAAGTCCAGCGAACACAAAATCGTGTGTCTACGTTTTTTTTTTTGACAACAATATGTCTTTTGAAATTATTTACGTGATTTCAGCCGTTCGGGAATACTAGTTATCGGAATTTTATTTTTTTTTTGGATTCGGAGATTATGTGCGACTCCCGAAAAATTGACATCGGTGGTAAGCAAAGTCATTTTAGGAAAAGGATTGACATTTTTATACAAACTATCGATTACAAACTTTTTCGAAAGTGTCGGAGGAAATAAAAAAATACCACACTTATTGATCGGTTGCAAAGTGGCTATACTGTAAATTTCGCCAGTTATTGAATAATTACACAATTGTCTGTTCTGTTTTTACAGTAGCACGATCAAATCATAACAGGATCATAAGACATGTTTTTTTTTTTAATTTAACTATATGCCTGTAAGACCTAAGGTCTTTTAAATGCAACCCGAATTGCACGGCACTAGCTTGGCATAGTGAATTTGAGACACAGGTATTGACTGTCTCATTTTAACCCATAGGCGGCATCCAATTGAAATTGGAGGTATAGAAAAGAATGCGCCTAGCGTGGGGATCGAAGCCACACGTCTAAGTTAACAATCAAGCACTTTATCCACTGCGCCATTGCCACCCACCCATCATGTCAAAATCATTTGTTGATTCTTGATTTGACAACTGACTTGATTTACTATTCTATCTTATTCTAACCTATTTTGAAATTCTTGTTGTTGAGGATTTTCACCTGCAAATAGGAAAAGAGAGGAAAATGTGTATGATTTGTATATCAGTTCTGTGTAAAATGGAACCTCAAACGTCAAACTTAAGCATACATGTAAATTTCTTGTAATTCCGCATTTACACGACTAGCAAAATGCCAATATTTCTGCCATTCTCCATAAATTGTTTATGATTAAAAATTATTATTGCAAATTATGACGCAACACAATTGGTATAAAATGAAAGATTAAATTTTGGCAATGGTGTGAATGGCGCCATTTTATTTTGTAAAATAAAATAATAAAACTCACCTGTCAAATCAATCCGAAAAATCGGCACATCCGAATATGTGCTGGTGGTGTTTAACCTCAGTTTTTTCGTCTTCGAGTCGTAGGCTTCTAAAAAGAACTGTTGTTGCAAGCCACCATCGTAGCCGGGCAGACACTCCAATTCCATTGTTGAATAAATTATATTATCGTAATTTTCTAAGTGCATGCCGTTGCCATTTGACGATGTTGCATAGCCGTTGTAGTAGGTCTCCATGCGTGAGTAGGCAAATCTGGGTTGGTACTCGTCGGACTCCTCGAGGTCCTTATCATCATCTACCTCATTGTTAGCTGTGGCATCAACAGCTCTAATCCTCATTGTATTATTGTGGCTATGGTTATCCAATGAGCCATTTGGCTTAACATTACTTAAACTGCCAGCTTGTGTGCCACCAATTATGCCAATGCTACTTACTGATGCCACAAATGCCGGCGGTGTAATTTTATAGTTCATCATGGGCTGGTGTTGCAGTTGCTGCATTACTTCAAGTGATTTTCGTATCCGAATCTTATCTAATTTATCAATGTCTTTCCTTGGTGCAGTGTCAGAGAACTGTGGATGCTGCTCCTGCTGGTGGTGGTGCAACGTTTGAGGAGATACTACATTACCCGAGGTTACACTTTGGGGTGATGGCACACGATGATGACTATCCCCACTTGGATGCTGCGGCAAGGTAACTTGCCTCTTCGAGAGATGAATTGATGCTGCAATACTGCTGCCGCTTCTGCTGCTTTTGCTGCTTTTACTGACAATGCCTGATGTTCCTCGCTGCATCTTCCTGACGGTGGTCCTTTTGTGATGAGAAATGTTACCCACGTCCTGATTCGATTTGGATATTTTTTGATATGACTTAGAATTTTTAAGATGATCCTTGCTGTTGCCCCTGGTGATACTAGTTTCCCGTGGAACAATGCTGCCGCCACTACTATCTGGAGAAATTGCTACAGCACCAGCAGCAGCAGCTACTTCGTCATGTTTCGTATCACGTTTCGTTCTGCGATAGTATATTTCACTTTTATTATTTATGTTCTGGCCGAAGACTTCTGATGTGGAACGCTGTTTTTGCTGCTTCTGTTGTTGATGATGTTCCTGGTCCTGATGTGAATTTGATGCATCAGCCTCGTCCTCGTCCTTATCCAATGGTATAATATTTGATGGTGTGAAGGATATACGTTTTTTTATTTTCAGTTTTTTCGTAATTGTATTTTTTTTTAAGTTAGGACCTTTATTGTTGTTGTTGATGTTGTTGATATTGATGGTGTTGTCCTTTTTACTTAAATTGCTATTGGAACGATTGCGATTGACTCGGCTGTCACGTAAGAACTCCATGTGAGGATAATTCGATTCTCGACCGTATGCGGATGGCATTTGATTAGGATGTATTGTCGTTTGATTTGACGAATTCAATGAGGCCGATGTGACAACATACGGTCGAAGTGTGCAGTTCCTTGGTGGCCCAGGTTTTGCTGAAATAAATTATTAATCCAAAAACATAAGTAAACAAAAATCCCAGCAATAGATTTTTGAGATTCATCATTTTTAAAAGGATACCATGAGCAAGAGTGAGCGTATTTGAAAATGCAGCGCACACACTTACTCAGGACAAATAATAGAAAAAAGGATTTCATTAATCATAGAGCAATGAGGCATGATAAAAAACGATATACTCGTACATATATGCGATGTCATGGACGAGCACATTTAATCCTAAAGTATATTTTTATGATTTTTTTTTTTGGTTTTGTTTTGTATCCTTACCTGCAGGTACAACTTGAAATAAACAGGGCTCCACTTGTTTGCCAATTGAATTTCTACCCCAACAGGCAAGGGTTCCGTAATCTCGTTCGCCTTTCGGAGTATAAATCAATTCACTGACTGTTTCCACTGAAAATGCAAACAAAAGAAATAATTAGAGGTTACATATACATAGGTATACTCATACACAAACAAATGATATTTTTCTTAACAGATATAAAAAAATACGTAAAAAGTTGTTACTGTTAAGTTAACCGTGTGCAAATGAGGGTTACTCATTTAAAATATCATCAACCCTTGTGCAAGCAGGGTTGTAATAATTATATGGCATAACTTATCTTTAATGCTGAATTTTAGGATAACGAGAACGTTATTTTTTACTTGTTCTTAAGGGCAAGTATGGGTTTCGTGTAAATTAGCATTCATAGTCCAGAGTTCTATCGGTGATGGCCAAAATTAGGAATTCGGGAAAATCGATGAGTAATCACAGAAGCCACCATTTTCAATAAGTTCATCCATTTATTTGGCGATTGAAAAACAGTCGAAATTTTTGCTACCAGCAAAAAAACAATAATGTGTCTTGAAAAGGAGAGCTGATGCTGGGCTCTTTCAATTGAAAAATTCTTCGAATATTATTTCTGCTTATGTGCCTTGACGGCGAATGATGTGGATGGGAAGATAAAACAGCGAACTCTATGAGGTGTACAAACATGATCCAACTACAATGATCCATCCAAGAAAGTCTGCGAATACCAGATCCCAGATTAAACCGAACCTTCGGCTTTGAAATCAAGCTAGCTCGAATGCCAGAGAGCTTGGTCTCGATGAGTAGAAGTAGCGTTCTTGGAATCGAATCGAGGAAAATGTAGGACTACTGTTTCACAGGCTGGGACTAGTCACGGGTCGGTCTCAACTATAGGTTATTGCAAATTTAACAATGCTGTTTAAATCAGGATTTAATGTCCTTATTATACGCTGATTGGTTTAGGTCCACATTCTAAGGGCAAGGGTGTTCAAATAGAAGTGCATATGAATAGCGGAGGATATAGTTGAGTGGGAAACAGATTAGCGAATTAGAAGTTACAGACAACATATCAGAAAAGAGTCGGGGATAAAATGAAGGCCTGTGGTAAACAAACTGTGAACGATGAAAATGCCTACGTATAGAGAATTTGCTTCAGAACTATAGAAGGGATACCCTTCCATCCAATAGATTTTGGAATATCAAGGTCTTTTAGAATCCTAGCAGCTGATGTCATCAAGTGCGGTCTCAATTTTAACAGAAACCTACTGCAAACAAATGTACTTTGTATGTAATAGTGTCAGCTGACGAAAAGGACGCCATTTACAAAAATGACAATCTAGTGTTTCTTATTTAAAAGTTGCCAACAAATTCCACTATTTTGGATCGTTGACAATGACAGACATCGTTGGATATTGTTCAAGATTTAGAATTAACAATATTATCATTAAATCATTTGACAATCTCGAGTCAGTTCATGTCACATAATAGCTTATAGCCTTGGATCACAAGAGCAGTCATACGTTCAACTTGAACAACACCAATACTTAACACCAATACTTTCCAATAATTCCCATTTAACTTCAATTTATAGTAAGGAAAAAGTTATCCTTATCCAATGTTTATCTTACCATAAGTCTCTATGTGGGTGTCATTTGATTCGATTATCGTGCGATGTATGTCACCAGTTGTTGTGGTAGTTGCCTCTTGTATCGTCGCATAATGCCCAGATGGTACTTCAAAATGTTCACCACTACTCGAAAATGTCCATTCAAATTCAATTTCCGGTGGATCTGAATTCACACGGCATGGTATTGGTACGGATTCTTCAATCGATGCACCGACTACAGTCACTGTTGTTGTACTACAAACTGGAGCATCTAAAACCGAATAAAAAAATGTTAGAAGGATAAAATTGAGTTAAAGAAAAAAATGTCAAATAAGGATATTCTTTATATAGAAAGTGCAATTTGTATATAGGACGGATGTGTTAATGTGTGACTAAATAGTTATACAATAAGATTTAAAGTCCTAAAAGATTATCAAATGTATAAAGAGATAATATCAAAAACCTCTTATATCCTCTCTTTTCCAGAGCTTATGAAACCTTAGATGCTTTTGTAACCTCGAGATTACATAAAAAATGTGACCGATATAAGTACTTTTAGAATAAAAACTTTGAAAATCACTACAGCTAAGCTTTAAAATCCAATTATTATATGTTTTTGTTATTTAAATCATCTGCCAACCATTAGCCCCCAAACATAATACTCTTTATCTGCCTCTGACGATATATGGCAACAAACACGATTATAAAATATAGAAAGGACTTACACAATTTAATTTGAAAGTAAATGAAATGTTATGTCCTGCACATGAAACGAAATACGTGATAATTCCAAATATATATACTATCTCTCTCTCTCTCTGACCTTATGGTGGGCTGGTGCCGCCGCCCCCCGGCCCGTAAGGTGTTTTGTGGGGCAGAATCAAATTTTCATTCATGACAGAACAAAAGTTTTTCCCATCTAATTTTTTTTTTTCTGAGAATTATTCTTTACGGCTTTATGGAACCCGAGCATTCAGTCTAACTGCTAGAGCGAAGCGAAATTATTTTATAAAAAATTCAAACAATATTTTCCGTTTTATGGCCAGTATACTCGCTCGCTCGCTTGCTCATACCTACATACTACTAACACTTGTGGTAAATCGTTCAGAAATAATTTTGAATATCAAACGTTTCCTTTTGTCCTTTCTACTCATACGAGCTGTGCGGGTATAGATTCATATATACAATGTATGTACAAAAGTGTGTCATTGGTAGGTATATCTACAAAATCACGGAATTGAATTCGAAGTCAATTTTGAGGAATTACTTTTTTATACAAGAAAATATCTCAAAGTTCATTGCATATTATAGATACGACGCCGAAGTTGTATTGTAGGTATTTTTTTTCCTTTGAAGCTTTGAGGGCGTATAGGAATATTATGTATTGAGTTGAGCGAGAGTCTAGAAGAAGTTCGTCATGTTGTTTTCAAATCATTGGATTTTTTTTTCTTGTTTGGCATTGAGGAACATTGATTGCTGCTTCTGGCATATGTGGAATTTTCTTTGTGTAGTTCTTTTTATTTTTGTCAGCATTATATATGTATTTTTTTCTTTTTTGGTTTATGTGCGGAAAATTCCCAAGAATTTTAGAGGTTGTGCCAATCAAATTTAATGCTGTTGACTTTTTCATTGAATTTATTATGAGCCTAGAAGTTTTTCAATCTGCTCCTTTTTTTATTATGGAGAAAACATCTTCGGAAACTTTGTCAGATTTTTTGATATACGTGTTTAGATACATACACATTACACAACCATACATACATAATAATCGTAGACACCTTTGTCAAATTTAAATAAAATATAAATGAGAAAAAGGAGAAAACTGACAATGTTGCCATTGCAAAAATAACAGATTATGTAAATTCAGATAAAAATGCTTATCCATTCCATAAGTACATATGCAGTAATACCCGGATAAGTGCATCTCGCTTAAGTGCCTAACCCGCTTGAGTACCTATTTTTTTTAAATTGTTTTATGAGGATTTTTTCATATAAGACTCTTCGTATAAGTACCTTCCGCTTAACTACCTTTCACGCTTAACTGCCTTTTATTTTGTATACCTACTTTTATTGAAATTTACCTGACATTCTTTTAAGTACACATATCAGCTGATAAAATACAGAAGTTTGTTTTCTTTCCGCCCTTCCTTTTGTGTATTGCCTTAAAATTCATAAATAAAAAAGTAATAATCTTAATCTACTACAATGATTCGTGAAACAAATGCTAATAAAATCTATTTTGAATCAATAATTCAACAAGTCTGATTGAATTTAATACAAAACACCTTCCTTATTAACTATGTCTGCCCCCGTGGCAAAATGTTCCGATTTTGGTAAATAAATTTTTTAATCTTGTTGGATATAGTTCACATTGTTTTATTGTCAAAAAATCCATGTAAGATGAACTGAACTTAACAAAAAGTGCGTACTGGTAAGGCCATGACTAGCCAACTGATGGTCCAAGTGGGATCGCCGGGACGAAACGCAAATTTCTTGGACTAAATGCCAGGAAAACCTTTTTTGAATAAAACATCGTTTTTATCAAGAATTTTTGTTTTATTTTTTGTATACGTTAATATTCAGATAAGTACATATGTGCACTTAAGAGGGTTTTTTATAACTGCCTATCCCGCATAATTGCATATAAAAGTGGGGCATTTAGCGTGAGACACTTATCCGGGTTTTACTGTAGTGGGTATGATTGAGTACTGATCGCAAGTACCTAGATGGTGAGTTCGATCAGGATCCCCACTTCTTCTAACAGGAAGGTTAACTTTATTATCGAAATTAGCTGACTTACCGGCGTTGGTCGCGATTTTGACAACCATTACTTCACATAGTAGTAGAGCAGAACACAACAACTGAATATTAGATAGATACACAAAAAAATTCGTTAATTATTCGATAATAAACGCCAACACTGAGGGAGCAGGGAGAAACACCAGGTGGAAAATTAAGGTACAATAATACATCGGTTCGAAAATGTAGTCCACACTATAGTTTTTGCACAACGAAAGCATTTCCCTTGGGTGTACCAGATTTTCTATATTAAGAGACAAGAACAGATATTTGATCAGAGCCATAAGACATCTGCTGGTAACTTCGAATATCACTTCAAACCAAATCCGCAATATCAGCTACTAAGTTCATTAATACATCATTATATCTGCATTAAAAATACTCTAAGTGACCGTGAGTTCAGTCATACAATAAAATTACCTCCATAAAGTTTAATAGCACGGAAGAAATCAGAAATAGTTCACAGAAGCCAATCAAAGACATCAATAGGTCACTATTTCGAAATTCTTAATGAAGAGACTTCCTCAACCCTGATTTTTCTTCAATTATTCTCAGAAGCTGCTGCCTTCGAGAAAAGAAAAATAGGAAAAAGGTATGCCAATAAAGAGGAAGAAGAATGAAGTCGTCTCGGGATGCAAAATCATATCACTTCTGAAAAAAAATGAGCAAGATACCAGAGGATAACCGACATCCACATATTTCAATCAGATATTCAGTTCTTCTTATTTCGGGGGAAAAGACGCGAGTTTTCGTACACTTCTTAAGTTTCAGCACAATCCTTCAAAAACACGTCATTCAGATAATTCGTTATTTTTGATATCAGAAAGGTATTTAATAGTGTAAGTAACCGTGAGATATTCACAGACTTTAATAACTCACTTCAAATAAAACAAAACAAAAATTCTTCATTCACATAGGAAGATATTTCACAAGATATAGCATTGGATTATTCCTCTCTATCATCTAAACTTCAGAGCAGCCAAAGCCAAAAATGCACAGACTCTCTTTATTGCCGATGATTCCCGCACGCACGGTATCTCGTTGATGTAACCGATTTTTGCTTATAGAAGAGATGATCTTATAAGTAAATACTATTCTAACGATGAGACCTTGGATCTGAAGGTCATCTTGCTTGATGGAAAACAACTGTCAGTAGTAAATATCTTCAAATACAGTTTACCGAGCAATACCGGCCAATATCTCATTACTTGTGTAAAAAGACAGTTAGAAGACAAATCGTAAGCAGTTCATTAAAATGGTTATTGCCTACAATGAGATCTTGCCAACATTGTAGAACTGGATAGATATCTCTTCCAAGTCAGAATATTTCAGTAGAATTTCATCACGCAACCGAAGCCTCTTAACGGAGCAATCAAAAACTATGGCTTGAGCAATGGATGAATTTTGTGAACACCCCTCTCTACTCATCTAACAAAATTGTAAAATCTTAAATGTGACTGAAAAATCCATACATTGTCTGACAATATCCCTCGTATTAATAACAACCTTTACCTTTAGAAATGAACATTTTCGATAAACATCTTCTCCATTAAGTTTCAAGATCGGTGATGTGGATTATGATTTCCCAACCTGACGTGGAAATAACATCAAAATATGCATTAAGTGTGTCACCACGTGTGATTGTCAACGAAAAATGTTGTCAAAGATTTGACGAGAACGTTGTTAGTGTGGTATGCAGGTCCAATAGTCGTCCTCGTCCAATTCTGTCGCTAAGAATTATTTTTTTCGTGCAACAAAGATCTTGGCACTAAAATTTTATCTTCTGGACGTGCTTCCATCATGTAACTTTTTCACTGTGCTCTAGCAATAGTAACTGAAAAATAAACAACAGACTGAAAGACACAGTCAAATCAGAATTCCGTGTCTGTCACTGCCTGGTAAAATTGAACTTTTCCCTATTGAAATGCCCTTTATTAAAAGCCTGAATAAGAACTCACGAACCAAAGCCTAATTTTCTGTCACTTGTATTGTGGATATTGTCAACAAAAAAATTGCCGTTTAAATGCATTGAACTTAAATAAAAATCACGTTGACACTATATACTCTGTCCAACAAAAAGAGTCAAAATTTCTTATGGGAAAGTTTTTTGAAAAACACTGGTGTCTGTTGCTGAAATTCCCACTGAACATAACCACTGAGTGTCACATAAATTGTGTTTGCAATCTTGTTAAAACCAGCGTATATATTCCACCACATTGCTGCGACATTTGTGGTAATTTAGTATGCTTACTACGGCAAAACTGTTAGAGCTTTAAAACAGTACTAACTTATTGGCATGATTTATTACAGTCAGAGCGAGAAGCAGGATCTTATCTTCCCTGTACTAACTAGTTTTGTTGGACAGGGTATAATTGCACATCAAAGTATTTTTAAACTAAAATTAACCAACTGGCGATATTGGCAATTTATGCATTGACACTGTGAACATTGACTTTTATGATGACCGCGTAATTATTTGATGTAAACATTTTAATTGATACATTTTAAGGGGTATTGCAGTGCAGAAATGTAAGTAAATCAAAATAAGAAAAATACAACTGACAACACTACTCATAAACTCTCTCTCCCAAAAGCTTCAAAAAAGGACTTAAATATGAAAGCTGAACAAGGGAATCTGCAAGAATTTGTTTTTACTTGGTAGGTAACTTACCTACTTCTGTAACAATAGCTGTGTTTTATTGGGAAATTTATCCATCGTTAATTTATACGTAGTAGCATTTTACATACAATTGGATAGATGGTCGATGTATATTCGAGTCTCGATTTGATTTAGTTAGTTTTATTGGTACGATTGATAGTTGAATTGAATATCGATGGATGTGTTCATGAATTAGTGATAATTATTAATTTCCATTCGTAAGACAAATCGATCTTTTTAATTGTATTTTTTCTTTTTTTTTTTAGTTGGACAGTTTATATTTGTAAAATCTTAGATAACTTCATTTTTTAATTAATATATAAGCTGTTATTCTGAAAAGTTTCTCATTTTTACTATTAAAAAGTGTAAGTAAAGGTTTTTTTTGGATTCTTTGCTCAATTATTTTCCGGAGCATGTCTAAAATTCCACGTTTATCTGCTTTTGTATACCCCTAACGTCAATTAATCAATTTTAACAAATTTCGATTTCAATTTTGTTTAAAAAAATCAACCGCTATTCCGTTTTACTTTTATTTTTAACTAACTCAGAACAATTTTCGTTTTCTGGGCTCCTATTCCGGCTCTATGATAAAATGATATGATAAAATTTGTATCTCCAGAGTTTTCATTCGACTTTTTCATTTTATCATTTCATTTAATCCAGAAAGTTGATTCTAGTTTCAAATATGATAATATCAGATGATTTAGCCCTGAATGTGTGCTGAATGAAAAAAAAATATCATTATTTGACAGAACATGTTTTGTAATATTTTAGACTGAAATTTGTGTGGGGCTAAAAGAAAATTAATGTAATAGAAATGAGTTCTGTTTTTACTCATATACTCAGAAGGTAAGTAACATAAAATTTAATGTATATGTAAATTATAATAAGTTTTTTTTTCAGGATTTAGAATAATTAGTGTGAAGCAGGAGTTTTTTGAAGTAGCAGCTCTTCCGGGAGTAATTGGATCAATAGATGGATCCGGCATCAAGATTACTTCTCCTAAAAAAGACATTAAACATGTGGTGTATTATTGCAGCAAAAGTGGACATTCAATAAATATGCAAATTTTTTGTGACATTAATTGTATTATATTGAATATTAAATTAATGCAGGATTTGGTGGATCCTCGCTTGATACAAATTGAATTCCAACTGTTGTACACAGTCGGAATATTTTTCTTATTAAAGTGAAATTCAAAATTACAGATTCAATAAAATCGTTAACATGGTGTTGAATCTCGTAAATTGTTCAATATAATAAACTGTGAAATAAAATTACACCTCCTTTTCCTTATCCATCTTAACATTATCAGACAAAATCATGCGATGATAAAAAACTTTTTATCTGATAAATTTTGGACAGAAATCAAATCGATGATGATCGCTTTTTTCACAGAACCGGAATAGGGGCCCTGTTCAATTTTTATTGGAAGTTATAAATAAAAGGGAGTTTGGTGAAAAAAAATGATCCTTTTATTTAGATTTACAAAAAAAAACAATTTGACAAGTTTTGATAGGTGGAAATATTGAGTAAAAGTAGAACCGCACTGGGTGGAACTGCACTACAAAGGAACTGTTCGACACTGCGCTGCAAAATATTTATTCGTATAAAATTCTATGAGCTATAACGCACTAAGCGGCAATACAAAAATTGCCCTGTGTAAAAAGGGACAACTAACATACTCTCCAGAGTTAAGCTTTCAAAATCTGAAAAATAATCTTGTAAGCCTCTTTTAGGTCCCATTACTATCCTTAGAGTTAATTTTTTGTTACGAAACTTAAATTATTCTCATAACTTTTTTTATAAGAACTTAGCTTTCTACAATTTTCAAATAATTAAAATCTTATACTTAAAATAAATTTGCCTCCTTTAACAAGATTCCAAGAATTTAGAGTTTTAAAAAAATCTTGTTATGAACAATAACAACTGACTCATCGGAGGCTAAGCTATTTTTAATATTTTTAAATTCTATAATACGAACCTTAAAGAATTTAAGGTATACAACATTTTATTACAGGATTCTAATATGATTTGCAGTTTCCAGTTGCCACATGGAATCACAAAGTTACTCGTCACGCGCCAAGTCAGGGACGTAGTCGAGATTATTAATGGATGTAAATTGTCTGTTTTAATTTTCTGAAAATTGTTTATTGTTCTACAGGTTTTTTCAAATATTTGAAAATGCAAGTGTTTCGCGACCAAAAATTAACACATCTCAAATAGCGAAGCATCCAACATTTTGATTGATCGTCGCCATCGACTAAAACGTTTCATCAAAAAAGAAACATTTTTATAATTTTGTAAATCAAATTTACAAAAAAATGTATGATTATGATATCTCTATTGGGGTCGATATTTTGAATAATAATTAAATATTTCACACTTTCAATGGCAAACAACTGTAATAAATTGGCATTCTTCTAGTGTCGTGCTATGATAAAAACAAATTCAGGTTTTACTTTTGTAGCTGAGGCCTCCTTCACTTAATACGTCCGTGATTAATAAATAGTTCACTATATACGTAACTTGTTATCTCGCTCGCGTTTTTTTAAATAACCCCATAATATAATGAATATTCCCATAAGAAGACTTTACATAAACTTAGTAAATGAGAGTGAGTAAAAAAATTGAGGAAACCAAACTCTTATAACGGTCTTATTGTAATTATTAAAGGATTCTCTCATCTCACACATACAAAATGTGGATATGTTGAAATTAATTCTAAAAATTATTTACATTAAAATCCTTTTTCTTAAAACAATTTTTGTGCATCATAAATTTGACAAATATAAATGGCAAAATAATAGCATTAATTGTAAAATATTTTTTTCTAAACTGGATACAAAATATTTAACAATCGAAATTGAAACCTGAGATTAAAAATGTTACTTGGGTATTTCTGTTTCGTGACATAAAAATATCTACCAACAATTACATTTTGTCATTTGTTTAAATGTAGCATTAAAACTCTTAGTGTGCCATATGGATTGCTTTTTAGATATTAATTTGACTAACAAGTTAATTTTTATGCATTTAGGATTGCATATCATACACTATAATTTTACAAATTAATTGATTCCCAAAAGTACCCAACGTAACCCTATTCTTGATAAAAAGTATAAATTTAATAATTTAAATATGCATTTTTTTGAAGGCGCTTTAATTTTTTTCGAGGTAAAATCTAAGAATTAGAGGATACAATTTCAACCGTATTAATTTTTAGCTCCCATATACGAACAAACAATAAAATAAAATAATGTATCGCCATTATAAAATAATGAATAATTGACATATCAGTTTTTAGCCATGACATATACACGTAAAAACTTAAAAAGAGTTTGATTCTTTAAAAAAAAAAAACTTTTAAAAAGAGAACATTTTGTTAAGGTTTATTCTCTTCTCTTGTCTCTATTCTCTTTTAACAACTCCCATTGCAAGAAAGGCTTTCTCACAACAAGATGCAGCCGAGCTTTATTAGAGTCATACAAGAGGCTTTTTTTAATTATTCTGTATCTTTCATCCCATAAGAAGAATTCAACTATGTTAGGGAGTATAGAGAGGTTCTCATAACTAGGCCATTTAACGCTTTTAGCAGTATTATAATAATCTAGAAGAATTCTTCAAGATTATTTTGGCTCCCTTAAATTAGTCTCATTAAGTTATTGGAGAATGTTATGAGAGGAAAAATGTTACTTGTGAAAAAAGGCTTTCAAGATTGCTTTTCAGATTTTGGGAGCTTAGCTCTGGAGATTATGTTAGTTGCTATGGCTACGGTCGATGCGTTTTTCTGGGAATTACTTACTGTACAAGTGATAGATTCCCAATAAAACACGAATAATGCTAAATAGGAGTACAATGTTTGTTATGTTTTATTTCTTTACATTCAGTTAAAAAATGTATAATGTTGCTACTTATTTGCAAAAGACTCTCCCATAAGACCTTATCTAAAAAACTAAATTTCACAAAGTATATTACACAGAACCGCATACACACGTAATACCATTTAAAAAAGGAAGGATTTAAATAATATATTCTATAAATACGAATTACCCTATTCAATTCAAAACGAAATATCAACGCCTATTCTATATAAGTTCGGATATAAAGTACATAACACAGTAGACTCTCGATATAGTGAACTGAGAATGTTCACTTTATGCAACGGAAAGATTCGAATATTTTCTAAAGTTGAACCTAGACATATTTTAACGCACTCCAAACCAACAAACGATTTATTAAACATCTGCATTTAGATGAATTTATCTTGACAGTTAAAATATGTCACAATAGTAAAGCACTTTTTTGAACAAGGTTTTCTAAAGTGCTGTGCGAATATTCAATAGTATTAAAGCACCGTTTAACCATTATTAAATGAAAACATAAAAGTTTTTCTCATTTTTAATAAACTACCCCTGATGAAGTCGAAAAAGACCGACGAAACGTAGGGAAAAATTATGAAATAAAGTTTTTTATTTGCATATAAAAGTGAGTGACCTAAAAAGCCCGATTAAACATTTACACAAAATCAAATTGTATTTGACTGACTGTTAGTACAAAAACGGTCGGTGGATGAGTCAAATCCATAAGTCAGCTGACAGTTGAAATATTCTTGAATAATTATCGAAACAAATTTGTGTGTCGCAATACTGACACTACTTAGAGTAGGCTGTGTATAACTTAAGCCGAAAATTCCCTTTATCGAGCATCTACTGTATAGTCATTTTGTTGTATTTGTAATTTTATATTTCCTAACAAATTGATATTCACTAAACAACGTCTTTGCCTATTAGACCCTATGTCAAAATGCCAAATGGCAACTTGTATTGTTCACAAAACTTTACCCCGTTCAATATTATACAAATGTAGGTACGTTTTGAAGTCCGAATGAACCTTAACGTATTATTATGCTGAGTTTGTTGTTATTTTTGTGCATAATTTAGGTAACACATGTTCCTTCATTCAGCAACAAATTACTACAAAACAAACCATAGGATCCGGTTGTTTCCAGCCATTATTGTCCGTGCGAAATCGTGCATGAATATCTGACTATACATACGTACATACGAGTATGTTTCTAACTATGTGAAGGATTGTATATACAAATCAGGGATATATATAACATTTCTAACATTTGAAATAGGTACCAATATGAATTTTATGTCATTAATCATTTTTGAGGGAATACAAAAGCTATCACACACTCCTACTACAAAGTATGAAAGGACATAAACTCGGTAGAAGATTAAGCATTAGTTATATGCAATTGTTTTTAATGTCGTAGGACATTGATCAATCATGTACTTGTAGATAATAGGTTTATTACGGCATAAACTGTTGTGGAAGAAGAGACTATAGCAAAGTGGGCTTCTCAACTGTTGAAAGCCAAATTATGAATGATAAACATTAACAGGGGTTAATTTACCTGGCTCGTTAGAACTTTGTATTCGTTTATCTTTAGAAAACTAATTGCTAGGATGTTGTTTGGGATGTTTTGCAGGTATTGAACAGGATTGCATACAATTGGAAATAAAAACAACTAGGCCGAATTACATGTTTCTAAAATTCAATACATTCGTGTTTCATTTAAGCCAAACTTGGGCCTCTTGTCACTGCTCATGTGGAAACTAATCAGCATATAATCCAACCATATTTTATTACTGAAAATGCCGGAAGGTGTACACGCTTCCTTTGGCAATGTAAGAGTCTTGTCTCCTCGTTGTGTTGAACTGGAACAAGCTTCTACATGTGACCACGTCCCATTTCCTGTAACTCAGGCAGTAACTTTTTCTCATTTAACGCCTCTGAAAAAATGGGTTTCTGAGAGTTGAGGCGATACCTAAAATTTTTAATTTGTTTGACTGGGATTTTCCAATGGAAGGCGATAAATTAAAAAAAAGTTATTTTGGCATCGTAACAACAAAAAAAACATTTTTTTTTTTTTTTTGTTTCTCGACTACTTTTATCGGTTCCAATGTTACAGAACATGGGCCCTGATCTTATACAAAACAAAATGATTGGAGATAAAAACTCCATAAAAAGCAACAATCCTGTGTTTCTAACTTACTAACTATATGGGATCCCGTTAGACAGAACTGCCTGCGATCTCGGGTGGTCAGTTTCCATATTGTTCCTGAAGAAAACTTCTGGGCATCCGTGAGAGCCTAGTCTTCAAACCACAGGTTCGGTCTCCCCTGCTGTCTCGAACCTTTAAGTTTGCATGTGAAGGCTCACTAGATGGGCCTTAGTTTCCAAAGAAGTTGACATATTTTTATACATCTTGGACTATATCCAGATACTTGTACAGTTCATAGAGACCGAGTGGTTATTTCTTCTCTTTCATTTTTACTTCGGATATAGCTACTATAGGGAAAGTTTTTCATTTGGAAAAAAAATCGAACTCGAGAATTTGATTAAGCTTCAAATGACAATGATAGAGAATACCAAAAAAGTGAGTCCCGTATCGTTTCAGTATGTCTGTCTTTAGAATGACAGCCTATAGCATGGCTATGCACTTGAAGCGATTTTCTTTAAACTTAGTACATAGGCGCTTAGGGTGATTTTTGCGAATAGATTTTTAAATCGTTTGTTTTAGCCCCAAAAACAACAGTACCTACCATACAATTTTTTCTACCACCTTAATTATCTCGAGAATGGCTTTAACAATATTGATAAGAAAAAGTGTGTGCACTACTTTAGGTATAGTCTACATTTTGGTCAATGTTTTTGATATTTTGTTATTAACGACTTTCTAATAAACAGCTCTTCGAATTTCGATCAAAATTCTTACATATGAGGTCCTTAGAAATATAAATAATATTGTATACCAACATTTTTGAATATTGCAGGATTTTTGGACAAAACTATTTTTTTTTTTTTTAAATTCAATATTTTTTTTTGATATTTTATTTTCAAATTTATATTGTTCAATATTTCAAATTACCGTACCAATTTTTTTTAGAAAAAAATTATAGAAATTTTATATAAAATTTGGTATATACAAAATTAAGTAAACACGAATTAAAAATATATTAGACGTTACTATAAAGGGTCTTTTGCAAGAGCAAGTACGTGCGATCCATTCGTGCATTTTATTTTTTTTTATGAAAAACTGAGTTGTATTTTTCGCCTGAAGCTCTACCTTTAAGGCATTTAAATCAAGTTACCCACCGGCTCGAGCCCAATTTCGGAGCTGCTGTCGAGTACAATTGTTATCTCGCAGCCGAAATGTGCATTGCTTGTGTCATTTAAAGGCATCATTAGAAACATAGAAGACTTACGCCCATATTGTATTCACATCCCCTATCCTGTTTGTTGTCAAAAGAGAACGTGGCCAGTATGCTGAATGACAAAAATGCATTAATAATCGCTTTAAAGGTTGATGTCTTTCCTTATTGATTGAAAATGGTGGATGTCTATGCTAAGAAATTAGCCGTTGATTTTGAATTAAAATAATAACGACTGACCCTTATTCTCAGTCTAGGTTGGGTGCGAAAGATGAAAGGATTGCTAGGTGAAATGTGTAATTTTGTTACAACATAACTTCATTTCACACTCAAGTTTAAACTGAGAGGCTACGAACAAAATAATTTAGCTGGTAACGTTGTGTTCGACAAATGGTTCTGCACACTTCTCGACTGATTTATATAGTGGGTAGGCTTTGGATGTTATAGGTACAGGGTGGCACATAAGTATCGTCATGATTTATCTTTTTTTCGGATTTAATTTAACCTTGACATTTAGTAAAGTTTAAATTATAGTTTGGAAATATACTCACATTACTTTTTAATGATAATATCTCTCAAATGGTGACCGCATTGCTTGCTTTTACGCGCCGTACTCCTTAGAGAGCATTTTCCACTACTTTTCATTAGAATTCAAATTTGTCCCGCCAGCCCGACAAGTCAGTCAAAATCACGCAGCCGAATGTACAAAAAGCAATTCTAAATTCTTTTCTCATTTGACAAATTAAAATTTTATTGCGGTTAACGATTCTTCCATTTTCATTCGGTCGTTCCATTGAAAAACAAATTTTAGATGCAAACAAGAAATCTCAGAAACATGCATAATGTAGATGTTCATCTCGATTGATCAACCAACATCATGTAACAAACTGTATTCGAGAACAATGTGGTTACTGTTACTTTTCCTATTACTAATTCATTCGAATGTTGAATGCTACAGAAACTGAAGCATACGAGCATTTCGAACCGACATGTACATGTACATAAACATTCACACTAGACTAGACTAGAATTACACAATCATCACAAAATCTCTTTGGTGGCTTTTGCTCTAGCCTCTTGTATTGCATTTGACATTGGCAGTTAAGTAAAGATATTGAGAAGTCCTATTTATGAGAGATGAAACATCATTCGAATGATTTCAGATGAAGTATCGATTTGTCTCGAGATAATAGATATAAGGATCGATTATAATAGTTCACATTATTAGTTCTTTGCTTATTGGCATACATACTGCTTTTAAAATATCTGGAGCCGTTAACTCAGGTAAAATCGTTGTCAGTTAAAATGTAAAAAAAACTTGATATATTCCGACAACCAAAAATTTCCCTCCGGAATTCGATAGTTGGACGAGTTGTGTGAGCGGTGGCTCCATTTTGTTGAAGCCACAATTCGGAATTGTTCCCTGCACCTATAGCTATAAAAAATTGGCAAATATTACGCGGTATTGAAAGCTATACATCGTAATCCAACTTCGTAACGCCCTTCCGTTCGTTTGCTAAACAAAAACGTCATATCTTAAATTGTCAAGTTTCTAGATAAATGCGGTTAAAAAATTCGTATTCAATTGTTTCTCATCAATTTTGTGAGCTTAGTTCAGAATGTGATGTTTTTGACACCTGTTGTTCTTGGAGCAAATGAGCGATTGTATTTTCGACGAAATAAAATATTCTGCAATTTTGTAAACAAATAGAGCCTCATCGCCCACAATGACTTCGTGAACTTTGTGGATTAAGCATGCTGAATGCGTACTTCCTGAATCTTTTATTGCTTTCAACTCTTGAACCAATTAAATCTTATGTACAGAAAAAGCTGTAACAAAAGACCACTCGGATATCACCAACTGCTGATAACGTCGCATTCGCATGGTGGAAATTTCGTGGTTTTCATCCATACTGGCTTGAACCTGAGCAATCTACATACCAATTCGAACTGTACGAGGTCTTCCAACACGCCCAGCCCCTCGTTGCTGAAAACGCTGCACCAATCAGTAAATTGTTAAACCTCTGAGCGGATTTCGAACAAGAAAAAAATTTCGATATGACTTTTGTGCCCGAAATATGAATTATTGGATGTCGACTTTTAAAATAAAATCGATTAACTTTGGCTCTTTTTTCTGTATTGAGGTTGGCCTTTATTAATTTTCCAAGTTTTTCAAAGTTAATTCTTTTCAATAATTAGGTCATAACGTTACTTATGCACCAACCTGTACTTATTAATACGGTTTGTTTGATCGTTTATGTTAGTCGGGTAGTGAAACTAGTATGAAATCAGAACCTTGGCTGTAAATTCTGATAACAATTTAAGCTAGTTTTACTTCGTTTAGACTTATTATTTTTTGAGGTAAATAGACAAAAAAATTGTCCAGAACATCTACCCTTATACCAAACTCTACTTTTTACTTGCGATTATAGGTACTATAAGGCAAGTTATGGATTCGTGCAAAAAAAAAATCTCACAATCAAAAAAATTGGGTCCCCCAATTCCGCCTGTCTGTCTGTCTGCCTGTACTCGAGTCTTCAGCCTAAACGGTTGAATGGATTTCCCAGACTTGGTACATATTGTTTTTTCCGTAATATGCCCAGACGTTTTTTAAAGTTTTTTTTTAAGCCGAAAAATAACAGTGGCTCCCATACATTTTTTTTGGCCAAAAAGGTAAATTTTATTTTTCTCAAAATCGGCTCCAACGGTTTTTATAAAAAAAAAAATCAGTGCATTAATGAAGTGAAAATGCACATTTTAATATTTTTTTTTTGGCAAAAAATATATTTGCTACCTCTAGTAGTACCATTTTTTTGGTTTTCGATTTTACGGTTAATTTGATTTTTTTGAAATTTTCTGCCCAGAAGCTCCTAAAAAGTTAAAACACTATTCTAAGCCAAAATTTTTCCAAACAATTTTTTTTGTAAATTAAAAAAAACTTTTTTTTTGAAAACTCAAAATGTATATATAGTATTTTGTAGTTTTTTGACATTATCTTAAATAATTGATACAAAATAGCTTTTAACGGCCTTCAGTCCAACAAAAATTGGCGTTTGGTCCCGGCGATCTCACATGGACTCATCAGTTGACTAGTGAGGACCTTTTTCAATACGCAATTTTTGCCAAGTTCAGTTCATCTTACATAGATTTCGTAGAGAACATCTAGTGTAAACTATATACAACAAGACTAGAATTCCTAATCATTAAATTGGAATTTTTTGTTTTTTGCCCGTGGCTTGTCATTGTTTATATAAGAAGGTTTTTTTAATGAAACAAATTCTTGAATAATTCAACAAGTCTAAATATTATAGTGCTAAGTCTTCTACTTGGCTTATGTATTTCAGTAGAATATAGAATTTGTATTTTGAAAAAACTACATTTCTAAAACTAAAAATCAATGGTACCTCCCATACAAATGTTAAAAAAACCGTTAAGAAAAAAATATATTTCCCGAAAACGCCTCCAAGAATTTTTATAAAAAAATGTGTGTTCTTAAATTAGTACAGTCCTCTTTCATGTATAAAAATATTTTTTTTGCGTACTTATTAACGGCACTTCCTATAACAAGAATTGCTTTTCATATTTTCGACTTTCTCAACATTGGATGAAATGATTAAAATATTTTTTTTTATACAAATGTTCCCTAAAATTGGTAATAAAACTGCATACTTACATTTTGAAAAAAAGTTTTTCGATTTTTAAAAAATAAATAATTTTTTTTTTCGAAAAATCGATTTTTCAAAAACCAGCCACTGCATTTTTTTGAAATTTGAACTTTATATGTATAATAATAATATCTTCAAATTAATGGCGTTTCAAAATTGTTATCTAGGTATAAATGTTTTCAAAATTTTATACATACAAAATTAATTTTAAAAAACCGCTCCAACGATTTTTGAATTCGTTTTTTGATATATTTTTATTTATCCAAGAATTCAAATGGTATCTTTGTTTTCCCTCAAACCAAGCAGCAATGGGTGTAATTCTTAACTTGTCACTCTGGCATGTAGCCATAGAAAGTGCAGCTCTGGGAGCCATCATGAGATTTGGGTAGAAAGATATTGGAACGGGAAAGTGCATTGGTCTTAGGGAAAGAAATTCGATCTGCAAGTCCACGGTAACAGACTTATTTGATATTCCAAGAGATGGCATGATTAAAAAGTATAACTTCGAGAAAAACTTTCAAACGGAGTTATATAACAAGGAAGATAGGGTAGGTGAAGCAGTGAACTACACCATTAAGCCAAATGCGATCAAGTGGTACACTGATGGATCGAGAAATATCGAAGGGACTGGGGCAGGAATTTTTGGGCCACGAACCAAGCTTTCCTTACCGATGGGACAGTCTACTAGCATTTTCCAAGCAGAAGTTAATGCAATTGGAAAATGCGCAGAAAGAAACCTTGGACAGCCAAGCCCCACTCAAAGCACTAAGCTCTTATACCATTAGCTCGAAATCGGTATGGTAGTGTGTGGAGAGACTGAACGAACTGGGCAAGAACAACAAAGTAACACTCTATTGGGTACCAGATAACGTTGGTGTTCAAGGCAATGAAGAGGCAGACTCCTTAGCTAAAATTGGGGCAACAACAATTCGATCTGCAAGTCCACGGTAACAGACTTATTTGATATTCCAAGAGATGGCATGATTAAAAAGTATAACTTCGAGAAAAACTTTCAAACGGAGTTATATAACAAGGAAGATAGGGTAGGTGAAGCAGTGAACTACACCATTAAGCCAAATGCGATCAAGTGGTACACTGATGGATCGAGAAATATCGAAGCGACTGGGGCAGGAATTTTTGGGCCACGAACCAAGCTTTCCTTACCGATGGGACAGTCTACTAGCATTTTCCAGGCAGAAGTTAATGCAATTGGAAAATGCACAGAAAGAAACCTTGGACAGCCAAGCCCCACTCAAAGCACTAAGCTCTTATACCATTAGCTCGAAATCGGTATGGTAGTGTGTGGAGAGACTGAACGAACTGGGCAAGAACAACAAAGTAACACTCTATTGGGTACCAGATCACGTTGGTGTTCAAGGCAATGAAGAGGCAGACTCCTTAGCTAAAATTGGGGCAACAACATCCCTAGTAGGACCAGAACCCTATTGCGGACTGGGAGAGAATGTGACTAAAATTAAAATCAAAACAGCAGAGGAGGCCAAAAGACAAAAAACATGGAAAGAACTCCCAAAGCTGAGACAGGCAAAACTACTACTCAATAACTACAACCTCGAACGGTTTTTAGCCTGCATGAGCTTAAGTAGGAATAACCTAAGGAAAATAACGGGTATCCTCACAAGCCACTGCAAACTAAGAAAACATCTTAGTACCCTTGGCTTAGTGAGCAGCCCTTATTGTAGATACTGAAATATAGAATAGAAACACCGGACCATATTTAAGGTAGTTGCATAAAACTTACGCACCAAAGACATAGACATCTGGGACGTCACCAAATAGTAGAGGGCGAATCTTTCTTTCTTTCTTTCTTTTTTTTTTCTTTCTTTCCTTTCTCTTATTAACTATCCAATTTTATACTATTTCTTTAATTAATTTCATTTAAAATTAAAAATGGAGTAGTAATTTTTCTTATATTATTTTCTTTAATTAAAATTCACTTTATTAGCTATATTGTTATTTTTTTAATTTTTTTTTGTTGTTGTTGTAACTTAGGACACATCATGTAAATTAAATAATTAAGTTTATACTGCCTAAGAAGATATTGTATCTTATTGTATAAATCTATGCGAATAAATATATGAATATGAATATGAATATGAATTACCCTCTCTGAAAATACTCCAAATACTAAAGTTCATCAAGGCATTAAAATTGGAGGAAGAGCTATAAATGAGCAATGCCATTTTGTATCTAAATGGTGGCACAATAGATCTTAAGGTCGCAGTGCAACTAAAACCCTAAAATATTCATTCATTCATTCATTGTTTTCTTTCAAACTATAACGACTAAGCAATATAAAAACATTTAATTATATGTATTATCCACTTATTTCTACCTTATTATTATTCACTTTTTGCGAATTTTTGCGTACGTCACTGAATATTAAATACAATGCAGGCCCGCACATATTTATATATACATGTGTGTCCTTAAAAATCATATGAATATTATATATGCATATTGCATATCTACCAACCTACATCCTTCATTTTGATTATCATAGGTACATATTTACATACATTATGTTCCATCCATGTGTGTAGGTACATATATCTCTCGTAACCTTAAATAGTTGAAGTCGATAATCTAGATTTACATATACTTATGTGGATAACTATGAATCAAGATAATCCTCCTTACACCGGCCTTAAATCTTCATAACTAGATCACCTACCTACTAAACAGCGTCAATGTTTAGGTACAGTTTGTACTACAAGTTGTTAGCTACAAGAGCAAGTTCGTACGATCCAGTCGTGCATTTAATTTATTTACTTATTTTATACCTGACGGGGAAAATTATACCCAACCGATATCATTTTTCCATTCTATATTCTTAAATTTCATAAATCATATACCGGATATAGCTGATTTAATTCAATTCTGCAAACTGCAGGACTGACTTAAAAAAAAAAACAAATGAAATTATTTCATCACAAGAATATGCGTCGTGCAATGCATATAACACAGAAAAATTTCCATATTAATCGAAACACTTCGATTGCTGCATTTAATTTACATTAATTATTAATATTATAACGTTCAGCTGTAAGAGACCGTCCGCAATATACCTACCTACTCGTAATAAAATAATATCCCTTTTCTATATATAGCTATGTATGAGTATCTACTTATGTATAAATAATATTTCTGGCACGTATATTGTACCTATATGCTGTGTGTTTTTATATTTAAATATAAAAATATAAAAGTAAAGCAGAATATTATGTACAATTCAATATTCTGCTGTTTGCTTTTGTATTGTTGATCTTTTATTGATTCTGAATAACAGACTCGAAACACTCGATTGTATATTTACGTACCATTAATATCTGAATATGATGGCATTATGTTTACTTTTAATTACGTTAATTATAAAACATCAATTCGAACTGAAATTGGAAAGGAAGGCAACAAATAAAAACTCCAATGTTCAAGCTTCAAGTGTGAAAGCGAGGTGCACATGCACAAACGGCTGTAGTTTAAAAATACCAATAGCTACACCAATGCAAACATTTCCCATTTTGATATGAAATATGAAATGGAAAGTATACGTTAAAATTCTAATATTCAATGCTTACACATTCCGTAAGCCTTAGCGCATCTTAATTGGCGGTAAAAATAAATTTAAATAAAATGCACGACTTGATCGGACGTACTTGCACTTATGTTCGATCACAGTTTATGCAAAAGATTTCTATTAGGAATCTAAATATATTTTTAAAGTTTAATTTTGTATATACAAAATTTCTTTAATTTTTTATCGTCCATAACAAAATATTAAAAAAAAACTGTACCAAAAATGTAGACTGTAGACCAAAATCGTTAGAGCCGTTTTCAAAATAATAATTTAGATGGTAGAAAAAATTGTATGGCAAGTACCGTTGTTTTTGGAACTAAAAAAAATATTCAAAAATTTATTTGAGAGAATCACCTAAAACGCTTAATTACCAAGTTTGAAGAAATTCGTTAAAAATTTTATTATTCTTATAAAATGTAATTGTATATGTTTTATTTGTTAAATATGTTTGTTGAATTAGATTATTAACTTGAAAAAAATCGAACACTTTTTTGTCGAAATTGACCAACATATTTAATTGCCTATTCTCTTAAACCGGCAAGATATTTAAAAAAACAAACGATTTTTTTTTTGTATGAAGTAAATAGTTTTATGAAAATTTTAAGACCTAAATCATTTCTTAACAACTGTATTCATAAGCTGAGAAATAAATAAAAGTACAAATTATAAAGGTTGATTTACAGCTTTAACAGCTGAAGCGGTTTTCTTTTAACTTAAACCAATAGTCTATTTTTTTAAAATCTTTTTTTAGCTTAAAAAATAACGATATTTGCCAAACAATTTTTTGTACCATAAATGGTAAGTCTTGATTATCTCGAAAACGGCTCTAACGATTTTGATATAAAACATTCAGTGCACCATTAGTCATAGGTATAATGTACATTTTGATCACCAAATTTTGTTATTGAAATGTTATTAACCGTACATGCCATATAACTATTTTTTTTTTTTCAATTTCGACTTTGTAAGGAATTGCTCAACCGATTTCGATCAAAATGTTGACGCAGGAGGTCCTTCAAATTCTACAGCTTACCAAAGTTGTCAAAAAATATTTTTTGGAGTTTTTGAAAAAAAATCAATTTTTTTGAAAATACAATATTTCGAAAACGGATTGAAGATTGTTTTGAAATTATGTTTTTAACTTTATATTAATAAATGCTTAAGATTGCCATACAATATTTTTTTTGAAAAAAAATAAAGAAATTTTGTAGGTATAAAAAAGAAAATAAAGAAATTAATTACGTATAATAATAATAATAATAATTAATTAATAAACTAAAATTATATTTAGCCTTTTATATTAAGAATTGTATGTTTAGGATGTGATCGAACAAAAGAGCAAGTGCGTGCGACACAGTCGTGCATTTTATTTTATTTACATATAGAATTATACACACATTTCTAACATAGTTATGGATTCGTAAAATAAACTGAACACGGTATTTTGATGAAACTTGTTATTAGGATAGTAGTACTTCCAACCATACAGCCTTAACGATTGGATGGATTTTCTTCAAACTTGATGAATAATAGTTTTTCGTTAATAGGCCTACACGTTTCTCTCATTTTTAAGGCCAACAATAACGGCACTCGCCTTACCCTTTTTTGGCCAAAAAAATTTATCTAATTTTTCTCAAAAAGTTTTATAAAAAAATTTAATAAATTAAATTAAACTGTTCATTTGATTTCCTTAATTTATTTTTGTATAGACCCTTTTAATAAATCTAAACAGTATTGTAAAATCAATTTTATTTCAAACTTTGTACTTAGCAGTTTCTTAACATTATCTTGATTACTTAAAAAAAATATGTTCCTAAAAGAAATATGCTAAGAAAACAAAAAAAAAACGTGTGTTTCTTAAATCAGTGCATTAGTCCATATTAAAATAAAATGCAGGACTGGATCGCACGAACTTGATCTTATGTTCGATCACATCGTATGCAAAAGATTTCTATTAAAAATCTAAATATATTTTCAAAGTAATTCTTAACTCAATTTTGTATATGCATATACAAAATTTCATTAATTTTGTTCTAAAATAAATTTGTATGACAATATTAAATATTTAATAATATAAACTTAAAAACAAAAGATTAAATCTGTTTAATTAAAGAAAAAGTAATTCAAAATTCTGAAATAAATACTTAAACTAATTTGAGCTCAAAAAAAAGTACGCCATTTTATTTCTAGGATAAATTTGAATTTATGAAAAAAAAAAATTTCTTAATCTGTGGAGCGGTTTTTGAGAAAAAAAAGTTTTTTTTTTAAACTTTTTGAAAATATTTAAAAAAAGAATTCGAAAACGCAGTTCTCGAATAATAAATTTTTTAAATTTTTTTCTTAAAAATGATTTTAAAAATACAAAAAAATATTAATTAAAAATATTGGTACGCGGTATAATTTGGGCAACCTAAACCTATATTTTTGTGAAATTTCGAAAGAATCGGTTGAGCCATTTAGACTGACAGACTGACAGACTGACAGACTGACAGACTGACAGACTGACAGACTGACAGACTGACAGACTGACAGACTGACAGACTGACAGACTGACAGACTGACAGACTGACAGACTGACAGACTGACAGACTGACAGACTGACAGACTGACAGACTGACAGACTGACAGACTGACAGACTGACAGACTGACAGACTGACAGACTGACAGACTGACAGACTGACAGACTGACAGACTGACAGACTGACAGACTGACAGACTGACAGACTGACAGACTGACAGACTGACAGACTGACAGACTGACAGACTGACAGACTGACAGACTGACAGACTGACAGACTGACAGACTGACAGACTGACAGACTGACAGACTGACAGACTGACAGACTGACAGACTAACAGACTGACAGATTGACAGATGACAGATGACAGACTGACAGACTGACAGACTGACAGACTGACAGACTGACAGACTGACAGACTGACAGACTGACAGACTGACAGACTGACAGACTGACAGACTGACAGACTGACAGACAGACATACAGACGGACAGAATTTTTAGACCATTTTTTTCGTCTTCGCTATTATCGTAATTTCATGTTTGATTGTTATCTCACAACTTTATTTTTCGACGAATGCATAACTTGCCTTATAGTACCTATAATCGCAAGTAAAAATGAGTTCATGTTCTTTTTAACGGGTTTCATAAATTCGACTTCCGATGTAAAAAATCATTTTTTTTGAAAAACCGATTTAACTATTATTTTTAAATTATTTTTATTTGAAGAAACATTTTTTTAAAAATGTTTTCAACATTTGCTACACAAAATTATATTTAAAAAAAATAAAAAAATAAAAGCGCTCTAACGATTTGAAATTTTGTTTGCATAAATATTCTTATTATTTGTCCGAAAATTCAGTTGGTTTTACTTTATTTAGTTTATGCTTTATGTCGAGGACAACCTTTTTTTTCGCGTAACGAAAATCAGAAAATTGACTCCCGTCCCCTGTAATTTAGGTTGCTTTAAACATTTCTGGTCACTCTTTTTTATAGGTATATATAAAAAAAAATAAAAAAATAATAACTAACAATTTTTTTTGGTTTTATTAGAAAGAATGTTTATTTTTAATTACTAGCATCATGGTTTTCCTCGATTCATACAAAATTATAAAATGAAACCCTATACCGAACCATACGTTGGTTACATCCTTTAGAATTACATGCAAAAAAAAACATGAAAATATATAAAAGCGAAAAAGGGCAATACCGAAAAATATCTAACCCTTGTACAAACATTGAAATACCCGTAAAAAAGGAACCGTTTTTTTTGTGACAATACTCGTTTGCTTGATTTTTGTGGCAATTAAACAGACAGTCATTTTTAAGGTTTTGTATTGCGGAGGTAACATATATAATAGAAAATACTGGCCTTATTATCCTGGAATTAAATTCTGGATATTAAAATATGTTTTCGGTTTTTCAACTATGCCACCGAGGGCGTTCGAAATATTACTTGTTTCTTTTTTATTTTCTTCATCGTTAACTTTTACATAAGTTGAACTTGAAATGAATGATTGCGTGAAGGTGCACTATTATGTCATTCATCACGGTTGTCGTTCTTATAAAAAATTAATTAAATCTGAAAAGAAAAAAGATCAGTTAAATTTCATATTATCTACTGAATTAATGTCAAGACATAATCGATCGCAGAGGGAGAAAAAAAATTATAATTTACAGTGAGTAATCGCTGTAAGTTTTATTATAGTCGGTAAACATCGATCAAAAAATAATGCGTCTTAGAAAGGTACTGCAGCATCTAACTGATGAGCCCAGCTGTAGTACCTGGGCGAAACACATTTTGGACTCAAAGTCACAAAAACATTCAATTGGCTTTAAATCCACACAGTCCACTAAAACAAAAACAAAAATAATATAAACATATTGTTTGTGTTTTCTTCAATTAAAGCAGAGGGAGATCGCTAAGAAGACATTATTAGATAAAATAATGTGACTGTATTGGATACTCTTCATGTATATATCAGGCCGTGAGAGCAATAGTGGCCTAACTGCAATTTCATCGAAATTGAGTTTTTTACGAAAATTGAATCTGTACATGTTAAACAACATTTCTGCATTTAATTTTTTTAAATAGACAGTTTTTTCCAGAGTTACGGGACTTTATGTACTAAGGCCAACCATACAAAAATTAAAACCATGAGTGCAAGAGTGGCCTATCTTCACTTAGGCCACTATTGCGCTCGCATATTTGATTTTATTGCTTGAAGATTTAAGTTAGGCCATTAGACAATTTGCACACAGGTGATATCAATACAATAACCTGAACGTAAGTGAGTACCCTGATAGTCTCCTTCGGTAAGCAACGAAGTTAAAGAGTTTCATACTAATTTCTGATTTAAAATGTCGCGTTGGTCGGCGCGGCGCGGTGACAGATCTTTCTCATAAGCCTAAAGGTTAAAAAACTGTCAACGCGACGCCCAACGTGGCATTGTAAATGAGCCATAAGGCTACTTCTACAGCTGTGGCTGCCATTTTACAAAAACAAGTGGAAATGAAGCACATGGCTTGCGCTGAATAATTAAAAGGGTATTTTTCTAAACAGTTTTTAAACTTCGTGTCTGGTTAGTAATATTTATTATTATAAAATTAATTACCCCAAGTTATATTGTTTTATCTGTGTTTTGCAATGGCCTATAGAACTTCTAGTCCAGGTAAATTTTATAAAGCTTATTAAATGTGTAAATATTTAAATATCTATTTGTGTTTCAATTTTGAAGACATTTTTGGTTCAGATGAAGGTTCGGAATCAGAATATGTAACAAGTAAAGAAAATCAAAATGAAAGAATTGCCCACAATACAGTCACCAGAAGAAATTTAAGCCATGGTAAGTCATTTGAGTAATGAAAATATTTAAAACTTATAAACCTTAGTTTAAAAAAATGTTAGGAAAGTAACAATTTTTTTTTCTTTTAGATCTCTTTGTTTTTGACGATGAGATGCTTCCAGGTACAGTATCACAGTTGACACTAGAGAATGTTCATAACGAAGGCACTGTTCCAGAAAGTCTACCGATGCGGTGATTAACCCAGAAGGGCAGAGTAAGAGCAAAAAGCGTGTCCGCCATTTTGATGACTGGAAGCGCAACATACGGAAGCGGAAGAGGAACAGGGGTGAGAAATACGTCAATGTAACAGGAACACATGTCCAAGCCAAAAGTTTCAATGAATCAGTTACTTGTCCGTGTCGAAAAAAATGTCACCAACTAATAACCCTTGGTTCAAATACAGATTTTCAAAAAATTGTATGATTTAGAATCTTTTGATCTACAAAAATCCTTCATTTTTAGCTATGTAAGAATTGAAAGCAAAAAGAGATTGACGTGTGGTGCACATTCCAGAAGATCAAACTCAAGGGAATATTTTATGCCTAATGGTGAAAAATAGTGAAATTAAAGTGTGTAAAGATTTTTTTAAAAGTATTAAAAGTAAGTGATGGTAGAATCTCCCGCGTTGTGAAAGACAAAAACAAAGTTCCAACACCACAAACCAATAAAAGAGGAAAGCACGTGCGATGGTGTTTGGAATTTCAAAAATAGCTTTCCGAAATATCAATCCCATTATACCCTGCACAAAAGCTCAAATAGGATGTTTTTAGCCCCTAATTTAAACATTAGCATAATGTGCAAATTATATCGTAAAAGCTGTGATGATCCGGTTTCAGCGTTTATGTTTCGGAAAATATTTAACGAAGATTTTAATTTATCTCTTCACTCACCAATCACCGATTCCTGCAAAAAATGTGACAGCCTCGACATAAAAATACGCGCTTGTAAAACTCCAGAATCAGATAAAATAAAAGAGTAGGAAATCAAAAAAAAAAAACATCTTATTAAGGCTCAAACATCAAGAAATAGCTTTAAAAATATTACATTAATAGCTAAAGATCAAAATAATAATGCAACAGTTATTGTCTTCAACCTTATGAAAACTCTACCATTTCCTGTTGTATAAACAGGGGTTTGCTATTATAAGCGTCAACCTTGGACCTACTGCTTTGGCATTCACAATACAAGGAATGATGATATTTTTATGTACGTTTGGGATTAAAGCGTGGCTTCAAGAGGGCCACAGGAAATTGGATCCTGCTTGCTAAGATTTATAAAAGAAAATGTGAAATCTAGGCATTTGATAATGTATTCAGATCAATGTGGAGGCCAGAATAAAATTATAAAAATGGCAACATTATGTCCTGACTTCAGATTTGAACAAATTAACTATAAGTATTTTGTTAGTGGTCATTCGTATTTACAATGCGACCAAGATCTTGGGTTGATTGAGAAAAAAAATATTTTCCTAATATTTACATTCCCGATGATTGAATAGAAGTAATAAGCTCTGCAAGAATCAGCGAGCACTTTTTATCTACTCTAAAACTCGAAAAATATATTACATATAGAAAGATATCTACAGAAGGACTGAAGGTTAACTGACTCAAGATTCTAGAGCTTCAATATTTAAAGACCGACTCGTTTTTAATATTTTTTAAATATTCTCTAGAAGAAAATGTTTCCATACCAAGTTTTTGTATTTCAAAAAGAATAAGTATACGCCTGAAAGCCTCAACCTATATACTTAGTACCCCGATGGCAGGTTTATAAGTGTAGAAAAGAAAAATGATTTGATGGACCTTCTCCAATTTACACCGCCAATATATAATTTTTATACCGATCTCAGGAAAAACAAATCTATTGCAAATTCTGCACAGGATTTTATGGATCCTAATCCTAACATATCTAAGACCGATTAAAAATGATAAAACTTAACTAAATTAAAAAAATAAGTAAAAAAAATCATATAAATCTGTTTTATTCACAAATCCTTGGGGTATCTTTAGAGGTTTTTAATTTTTTTTTTTTGTGCAATAGTGACCTATCTGACTTTAAAATCAGTTATAACGGTATTTTGAAGGGTTATATATAAAAAATAAAAAACCTTTTATTGTTGAAACATATTCCATATAGCAAATCAAATCTATGTTTATTTATTATCAAACTACTAGAGTTTTAAAATAATCTGTTTCTTATTTTTGCTCTATTGAAATAATGAAAATTGCAGTTAGGCCACTATTTCACTCACGGCCTCATATGTATGTATGAGCATTAGTAGTTTTTGTAAACACAAATAAGTTAGATACACAAAGTTTCGGATTTGTATAAATAGAATCGAATCAATACAAAGAAAATTCTCTAGATTTGCGCTGCGAAAATTCAGATGGGTTAACTCTACTTTGGCTTCTTATAACCAACGGTGTCTTTTAATTGATTTAAAATCACTTGAAGCAAGGCGAAATTATTATCTTATAATGTTAGCTCGGGATACTTTCTGTAATCAGTTTGATTGCCCGGAACTGCTTTCTCTATTTAACTTATACGTTCCATCAAGGTACTTAAGGATGAGAGAAACATTCTTTTTTGTTCCCAGATCATATACTAACCATGGAAAAACTGATCCAATTACTAGATCCAGTATTGAGTTCAATTCTGTTTGCCAAATGTTGACCTTTGCCTTAGCAGAGAAATTTTTAAAAATACTGTTTGTAAATAATTGTAAAAATTCTTATTTATTGTCGCATTCAAAATTTCTCATGATCATATTGTTAATTTTAGTAAAAATATTATAATGTTTAGTCTAAGAGAATTTTACTCGATATATGGTAATACTAAATAAATAAATAAAATATTTGCTGCAAGTGATTTGTTACTGTGTGTTTTTTTTTGGGTTGGGGGGGGGGGGGGGGACAGAGGACCCTGGAGGGAGCTTAAGTCCTTTAAAACCGCTAAGGGATCACCCAAGATAGGTACTGCACAGAGCGAAAAATTACTACATAAAATCAATAAAATACCCTTATTGACCTACTTTAACAAGAAATCTTATTAAAAGCATTGAATAATATGATATTTTAATAAAGAAATCTTATTGATTAATGAAGAAAATCTTATTGAAGTCTTAAAAAGTTTTTTCTACTTTTTCTATATGGAAAACATATTAAATTATATAAATAATGTGAAAACCTTATTACTTTTCAGTTGTAACTAGAAAATCTTATTATTATTTTTTTATAAGGGCTAATAGTAAATCTTCTTAAATCAAAAAGACTTATCTTGTAAATATGTAGGTAACAAATTCCGTTGTTTTTTCATAGCGATTCTATAAGGAAACCGTATAACTTTTTCAGGTTTTAATTGTGAACTTTGAAACGATAAGGTTAGTCCGTGATCTGCTCGGAAAAAAAGTAATTAAAGTGATAAGTGAGTGTTTGTTATTTTAATTAAAAAACGGAAGACAAAAAATCAAATGTTCCAATTAATGTTCACTTTTACAGGGCTTTATAAAAACACGGTCCTTTTTTAATAAAACTATATTTATTTACGTTTATAGTTATTTAAGTTTATTATGAAGTGTTGTACCACTTAACGCTACAAGAAAAAGTGCTTCATTCTTCTCTCGTGTTTACCTTTTTTGTAAAAAAAAAAAGGTAAATAATTTAAAAAAAAAATGTATGTTTCGTCTTTTCTTTAAAAACGTGAATTGGGAAAATATAATTTTAAATTTCTTCAATATACATTATTTCAAACCGACTTAACCGAATAAGTTGGTTTTGTTGTTTCTTTGAGATTTGTTACTCTTTTCAATAAAACGTAAAAAAGATCTTCTTATTCTACCTAAAAAATTGCCACTTTATTATCAATAAGTCTAAGAGGTGGGCATATTCTATCAATAAGATTTTCTTATTATTTCAAAAAAGACCTCATACTATCAATAAGATCTTCTTATTGTATTTAAAAGATTTTCACATGTAATCAATGAGATCTTCTTATTGTTTCAAAGAGATGTGCTTATATTTTTAATAAGTTTGTCTTATTGTTTTTTTAGAAGTCATATTGAAGCTTAATAATTTATTTTCTTAAAAATATGAGGATATCTCATAAAACGATCATCAACATTTTGATAAGATTATCTCTTTGGTTTTAATAAGACTTCCTTATTGGATGAAAACCATAGAGAAATCTTATTACTTTTCTTCAATTTTATGTGGTAAAATTTTCTCTGTGTACTCTGCAAGAAAACTGTTGGTCAAGAAAACTATTGCTATTGATGCCAACCTACCAATATGCCACCACAATGTTACCCTTCCCCAAAAAACAATTTTGGCCAGCAATTCGCGTAAAAACAAACTTTCACAGGCAGATTGTGAAAGCGGAAAGCACTTTCCTTTCATTGTGTGACGGCGCCTTAATTCTAATTAACAATGTTGTTTAAAAAATAAAGTATGGCAACCCTTTATCATTGTATTTTAATTTTATCCGATTTATATTACGTACTACGTTCACCCTGTGAGAGCTTTGAAATATCGACAGCTTATTAAACTTCACTGCCGTCAGAGTGAGAAACAAATACCATATTTTCTCTGTGCTGATAATTTTTGTTTGGACCCACCTTATGTTGTTATAATTATTTTCATTGTACCTTATAAAATTTCTAGGTGATTCATAACTATTTTGCTTTTTATATTCTCCCAGGAACTTTAATTAAATCATTTGTTTCAAGGTGTCCTTTTCATAATATGTATACCCAACCCACATCTGAAATTAGTTGTATTCTACGAGTATGTGGAAAATGTCTAATGAGGAGTGAAGGATGTGCTGAAGAGACAATGTGGTCACGTGGTAGATACTCGTATTTATGTATTGTATAGAATATTTAAAATATTGTTAAAATCAAAGGTAACCCCTGCTTGATGTATAGGTTTATATGTATACAAGTAGGTAGGTATGTATTATTCCCAAGGATGTTGGTGTTACGAAAATGTATAGATAGTGTATAATAATATGGTTTAACATCCTTGGGTAAATTTGTTTTGTGTAGCTTAATAATATGTAGGTACATATATATTTTCTATACTTACATCTTATTCGTAAATTAACTAAGGCACTTTGTGTTTCCCCTCTATCGTTAGCAGCAGAACATGCATAGAGGCCAGCATGTAAACGAGCAACTCTCTGAAGGACCAAGGATCTTGTTGAAATGATTACTCCCCAGGAAACATTTTGAGTAACAGGCATACCCTAGGGATAGACACAAAAGTAAAAAAAAAATTAATGAATGAATGACTGAACAAGAAGGATGAAATATATGTATGTACATACACATGTGTATACATAAAATGTATCTATGATATGTAGGTAGATAGATGTGTGTTTTTTGTGTGTAATTATTATCCTTAGGACGAAAAAGATATATGTATGTTATATAACAAGTGAATGGGTTTCTAGCTAAATAATCAGAAAATACCCGACAAAATGCGACTATGACTTTTGAATAAAGCCCTTGCAGACATTTTCGAAGATAAATACAAAATAAATGAAAGCAGTAGACGCTGAAGATGAACATAATATTTGCAAGTGGTCCAGTCACAGTCTGGAATGAAATATCAAAGGGATTTAATTGGACTCTGTTGGAAAATTCTTCTTTTTTTATGAATTCTGTGGAAATGAATTTTATTGACATGAGAGCTTGTGATGTTAACTCTCCTTAGACGGTTGGTTTCTATATAAGATGTTCCTTTAAGGTATTTTAGTTAAAAAAAAGTATAAAGAGGGTTTGTGCACTTGGAAGAATGTTAGGCCGTTCAAGTTGTGTCTCAATAAGCAATTAATACTTTCTTAACAAAACTAATTGAGTCCCAGTTTTTGCAGTCATTAGTCTTATAGTCCATTATAGATTTTTTTGTTAAGGAAATTTGGAACACTGTATTTCGAAATAATATCAGACGAAACAATCTTTCGCACCAAGAGGATGTTTGGTTTTATTAAATTTATGTCTAATAGCCTAATTTTGTGGAAGAAGAAAGCTGTTTGCTAACTATTAAATTTTTGTATTCATCAGAAAAAGGGTGTTAGCCTTTGAATATTTGTATCATTTGCATTTTCTTGTCGTTCGTACAACAGTTTTAACTATTTCTTCACATTTCTTCGTGCGTATGTATGCAACGTTCTTCACATTTTTCACTGAAAGTTATTGCAGTTTTTAAATCCTTCACCTTTTCCTGCACTAGAAGTCGAGATTTTAATCAAACTTGACATGACGATGACAGAGAATACGAACAAATTTTTTTCGGAAATTATTTCAGCGATTTTCTTCAAAATTGGTAATAAGTCATTTAGTTGAATGGCTCCATTCTTTTTTTCAATCTTTTTTAGCTCCAAAGATAACGTCACCCGCCACAAACTTTTGGGGAAAAAAGAGTAAATCTCAATTCTCTCCAAAACGAATTAACGGTCAATCGAAATTAGCTGAAATGTTATTAGCGGTAAAATGTTTCTTGGAATTTTTTGAATAAATTTCATTGATGAAAATTCAATATCTCGAAAACGGAGGGAAGGTTTTTTTTTAATTTTTTAATTTTATTTTATTAAATACTTTAAACTGTCATATCAACTTTTTTTTTTAAATTAACCCTCCAAGGCACTGGAGTCAAACAAGGTTTCGAGAACTAGCTATGCACAGATTCATTACATTACCTTTATGAATACCATAACATGAATGTAATACGCTATTTTTTCTCGAATTGATCCATGGTTTATTTAAATAAAATTGAACAATTTGCAAACCATTTTCCGATATGAGTCTATTCATGCTGAATTGGCAAAAGAAAACTTATTTCCAAATAAAAGAGAGATTCATTAGTGTTCGTGGATCCTTGTCAAAAATATTATATCCGTCTTTTGATATATACGAATCATTAAAGAATCTTCTCGATTATACTCCCAAATTTGTCACAGAAACATCATTACTGACAGTCTAAATGACATTTCAACTGACACCAAATCAAATATTAATTCTAGATGCGACAAGAAAAATAGTCTAGTGCTATATTATGCAACGTTTACATGTGCGGTCAACAGTGATGTTTACTGTCCTGTAGAGTGTTTCTTGGTATTTTCTATATGTGATTCATTTTTATGGTAAACAGCATCTGATAGTACTGAACTACGAAATAAGCATCATTATCACACTTGTTACCATTAGCAATGCCCTAGTGTATGTATCACAGCTTGAGTGGAAAATACTTGTCGTTTCGTTTGCATGCATTATATAGTTTGCTATACCTGGAACTCGGGCAAATCAACGCGGCCATCGACAGATTCGAACTGGCTGTTTCCAGCGCTTTGGTGGCAACAGCAGCCAAAGATGTCAAATGACAGATACCTAACACCTCCTTGAGTATGTTTAAATGTCTACATCAATATGCAACGACTTAAAAACGTATGCAAAGAATCCATCAACACGAACTAAGTACAACCAACATCAACTATAAGACAATAAAGTAAACTTCATCAACATTATATTTCGAAGTTCCATTCAATACCACAACAGCAACCAATTTCAAAAGAGGCTGCAGTTAATCAAATCTAGACCTGATGATTTCAAGAATATAAACATGATGATTGTATAGAAATCTCCAATGCGGGAAACAATAGACACCAGCAATGGACAAGTAACAACTACACAGGATAAAGCTTAAGCATTCGCTATTTACAACGAAGGCAAATTTCACACCATCATCCTCCTGATGATCCAGTATTTTTTTTATACATTGGAGGCATCTATACAACAGATAGTGCAGTTGACAGACCGAAACTGACCACCCAAGAAGAGATAACAGAGATAATCAACAACTGCATACTTACGAAGTCGGTTGGGTTAGATGGGGTATCAATCTTCGTCCTGAAGCGACTACCACACACAGCGATGATATTCTTTGCCAACATTTTTTGTTAATTAATCATTCCAATCGCAAAGAAAAGTGCGAGGGATATGATTTTCCTCCTCAGCAACCTAATTAAACTCCTTGAAGAATTGATTCTCAGGAATGTTAAGAAGTTCTGCAGTGAAAATCACATTATCCTTGACATTCAGTTCGGCGTTCGTTAAAACCACTCGCACTGCATCTGCTCCTGAAGCTTCAGCACTGTATCACCATAGCCATTAATAACCAGTATAGGCCACCGTCCGCTGCTTTTTGGATGTCGAGATTTGATTCGACGTTTTTTTCCTCACTCAAGGAATATCAAAAAAAGCCAACTTTGAAAAAGAGAAATGGACTAAGGCGCAGCAAACAAACATTTGTATTCAAAAGCCGCTGCTAAGACTAGTAATCAGTTACAGTCTACAGTTTGGTTTATCATCACTTAAACTTCGATAAAGGAGCTTCAAGGAAAGTCCTGAAAATCTGCACCGGCCTTCAAGCCAGCATAAGAAAAACGAGCAAATCTATGCTAAAACCAAACTAACCCTAACGCTGGACTAGTAGGTCCCTCATGTTGTCAGCAAAAAAAAAAACTAGTTACAAGCATAAAACTTTTTTGATTTTTTTTACAGCAGGAGATGTACGAGCAGTACTTCACTAAGTATATACCCAATTATGATTATAAATTATTTTTTTTTAATTATAAAATATTTCGTCTAAATATTTACTATTTTGTATCTTGTATTTCCACAATGTCCATGCCCTCTCTGACTTCATATGTTATAAAGGGCTATCCATTTTGTGGTTTCAAAAGTATAGGGCTGGAGTTCGACATCTGTCAAACTAAGTTGTTAAGCCAATTATTTTTTCAGTTAAAAGTCTGACATTTACTAAAATGGATCGCTTGACTATCGCACAATGCATAAAAATTGTTAAAACCTACTACAAAAATGGTGATTATGCCACAGCCACATATCGTGCTTTAAGAGGAGATTATGGTTAACATAATCGTCCAACTACGCAAGCAATTGGCAAAATTGTGAAGAAATTTGAAGAGACTGGATTGGTTACAGTTATTGTAAGGCCTTTGCATCATCGTTTCGGTCGTATCACTGAAAATATCGCTGCTGTAAGTGAAAGTGTTGCCGAAGACCCGAATGTGTCGATTCCTCGTCGTTCTTAGGAATTAGAACTGTCTTACGGCACATCTAAATAAAATTGTTGTATTTGGGGTTCTGAGAATCCTCAAGTAATTGAAGAGAGGCCATTACATCCACAAAAATCACTGTTTGGGGCGCTCTTTGGTCCGGAGGTGTGATTGGACCTTCCTTCTTCGAAAACGACGATGGAACGACTATCACCGTCAATTCGGAGCGTTATGGTCATATGATAACCGACTTTTTTTTGCCTGCTATTGAAGAATACGACTTGGAGAATATGTGGTTTCAACAAGATGATGCCACATGCCACACAACTCGAGGGAATATGGCTTTATTGCAAGAAACATTTCCTGGCCGCGTAATTTCTCGTCATGGCGATATCAACTGGCCACCAAGATCATGCGACTTGACACCGCTGGACTTTTTTTCGTGGGGCAACGCGAAAGACCGTGTTTAGGAAGATAAACCTTTAACTCTTGAGCACTTGGAAACATTAGTCAAGTTATGGCTGAGATACCGCCAAATATATATCAAAAAGTGGTCGAAAATTACCTCAAAATACTTGAAATTCTTTGAAACAATTCGTGTGGTGGTCATTTAAATGGTGTGGTGTTTCACACATACTATCAATGTTCAAATTTTATAATAAAAAAGAAATATCATGAAAAAAAAAATATTTTATATGTGTTTTATTTACGTTTACATTGGAAACCGCAAAATGGATAACCCTTTATGTATAACTTAAAAATAATCATGTGTACAAACATCCTTAATTGGCGTGTAAGCCTCTAAGGAGACCTTTCAACTTGATTTGTAAAAAAAATATAAAAAATTTGCTGCGCCAAACAATACAGTAAGGCACACAATTATCAAGTTAAACTTCTGTCTCCATCATAGATATACCAACAAAAAAAGTCCTTTTCAATTTTTTTTGAATAGGCAAATGTTGACAAGGGCGATTTTAATTATTCCACCTCCATAGTTAAAATTTGAAAGCAGTACCTAAATGCAAAACCCATTAGTAGGGAATTTTTGCTCGAAAGTATTGTATAGCTGCACTTGAATGCCCTTGAACTGACAAAAAAAAAATACCTTGAATCACATTTTCCCCCATCCGGAGGCAAAAACCAACCTAGGTGCCTGGTTGATATCCTTTCTGATATCCTTTGTAATAGTGTATAAAATACAAGTGTCAGTAAATTGCGATGCAGAAAACGAGAAGAGCTATACCTATACGGTGATATTATAGACAACACAGAATAGAATTTAACTTAGAACGTCTAAATTCCACAAGAATGATGTGTGCAGAACTGGTGTAGGGTGCTGCAGTTATGAACTCATATAGAAAGGATTATAACAGCATACCAACGATTGTATTTGAGCAAATGTGTGCGCAAATGCATGAAACAACGTTCATAAGTATTATGACTTGCTAGAGATATTATCTGTCATTTTCTTTTTTCATACAAATGAAACGAGCTAGCATACTGTTAATGCACTGCCAGGCCTTATATATTTCCAACACTTCAACATCTTAATTCCTCTAGCACTCAAGTCACATCATATTCAACACACACAAAAGAATAATTTGTATTGTAGCATATACCTAGAATGCGAGTTATTCGTCATCATTTTCAAGCAATGTCCTCATAATGGCTCTCGAACTATAATGCTGCGAAAATGGCATTTTGCAGTGTGCACAAGAGTTTGGAAATTAGATGGATAAGCTATACTCTCTAAGATTATAATTGCACAAAGGTGATGTTTTCCGTTCTAAAAAAAAAAACAAAAAAAAAAGCTACCAATGGTATTGCATGTACCTATGTATTGTGGAGTAAAATATGGATGATACACAGGTTGCAAATTGGCTGGAATATTTGTTTTAATTTCTGTGCAGTGTTTTGGACTTTTAGGCTTAAGGATACTTTTGGGGAAAAGTTCGAAACTTAAGAGGCACTTAGTGGCTTAGAAATGAGCTTCATCCAGGTAGGCAAAGTCTTTCGTAAGAATTTGATTCAACTTGCGTATTTCAACCAACATTTTGGACGTGATATTTTAAAATTGAAGTGTATTTTGTTTCAAGTTTGTGTAATTGGAAGCTGCTATACATCTTACTAATGGGAACAATAATATCAATTTTTCTATAAAGTGAAAAGATGCGGGAGGCAGCCGCGAAGAATCGAAGTTCGTGTTCACCAGGGAACCGTCTTTAGTGCTTTACTCTTTATTACAGTTTTTGATGTAGGTGCTTAAGGCTTAATTGACAGACTTTCGGGTGATTCAGTAATTTCTTGCTAGTAATTGAATATTTAGCATCCTTGACATTTTTGAAGGAAGGCGCAGTATGTGCATTTTGTTATAAACACATTCTAAATATTTCAATGAAACATTGCTTTCCAGGTGTGAAAAGTATAACATACAATTGGGATAGATGAAGTATATGGTGTATGCGGAGAATATTGCCATTTTCTGTGCTAAACAATTTCCCCTAATCTAAAAGAAAGACGACTCAGAAGAAAAAGCCTTTTCATGCCTTAAGACCACACCTCGGAATTCTTAAGATAAATTTTTGGGTTTTTGGACGACATGTACTTATTTCCAAAAAAAAATGGTCTAAGTGGATAAGCTGTTACGAACAAAGTTTTAGGCAATAAAACTATCTATTTTCTGTCTGCGAATACATTTTCGAGATAAGGCAGGCTTTTTTAGGTTTATTAGAATACTGCTATATAGTGAGCAATTTCTACATTTCTAAAGGTTGTGTTAGGTAAATGGGCTGCCATTTCATCTCGTTACCGGCACACTTAGATCAAGGTAGATCCGTTGTGATACCCCGAAATGTTGTAACTTCGAATTGTATAACATATGGGTATTATCGATAATTATTATCGAGCACATGGAATGCAAGAGTCATTCAAAAAAAAAAAACAACTAGAATTCTTCAGTTTTATTTTAAGCAAAAAAGTTGATATTGTGCTCGTTACAGAAACCTGGCTTAAGATCAATAAATCATTTTCTCATTCAAATTTGTTCTGCTATCGACTCGACAGGGAGCCCAATAGAGATGGTGATGTCGCAATTTTAATTCGTATTCCATTCATCCTAACTTAAATCTGCATTGTATTGAAATTTAGGTATAGACATTGCATTAGATGGCAACTCTGAAATGAGTATTTGTTGTGCCTATTTCCCCGGTGGAAACAGTAACACAGAAATTATTACTCTGTTCAAAAGAGATTTGCAAAAACTATTCAGATATCGTCACAAAATAATTATTGGTCGAGATTTGAACTGTCTACACCAGCTATGGAACAGGCTTCGCGCTAATTGTTGGGGCAATGTTTTATATGACATTAATGACAGTCACCCAAATTTCTCGATACTCTATCTTCCAAACCACACTTATATTCCATCTTCACCGAATCAAAGTCCCTTCACTCTTGACGTGTTTATTAGTCCTTTCACGCCTAATAAACTTGGATCTGATCAATTACCTGTTGATATTTGTTTGAATAAAGTTGCAAATAGCAGACAAAACAATTATTACTATAAGTATTCTGCAGCCAATCGGAATCTAGACAAATCATATATAGCTAAACAGAAATTGTCCGGATACTATTTTAGAAGATATACAACATCATGTTCCAACTTTACTTCGATTATAAAAGGAGCGGCTGACTACGCAATCCCTAAGCGAACCAACGAAGACTTTCAACCGGTACAGCTACCTCCTAACATTATATATTAAATTGGACTGGGAAACTTGGAAAGAAGGAAATGGCTTAGATACCGCTATGATTTCTTTTTTAATAGTGTCAAATTTCTAAACAAAGTAATTGACAGAGAAATTTCAAAGTTTAGAAACTATCGGTGGGAAAAACTACTTTCCTCTTTTGATAAAGCTAGTAAGCCCTTTTGGAGAGTTTCAAAGTTGATAAGAAAGAGAGGTTGTAGTATTCCGCCCCTTAAAGATCAAAACCAATTGTTTATTACACCATTAGAAAAGGCAAATCTTTTAGCAACACTATTTCAGCTCACTTAAATGATCCTGATACTATTTGTAAAGTTAATAATTCAATTACTACCATCGACCAATCAGACATAATTTTACCTCCCTCTGACTTTGTGAGCCACTCTTATACAAGCATTCTTATAAAAAATCTAAAAACGAAACAGACACCTGGCATTGACGGTATAAGCAACAAGTTATTTATACCGTTGAGTGGTATAAAATATTTAACAACTATTTTTAATGCGTGCCTAAAACTTTGCTATTTCCCAGAGTGTTGGAAAACAGCATCAATTATACCAATTCACAAACTGGAAAAACCTAAAAATGAAATTAATAGCTATAGGCCTATTAGTTTGTTTTGCAGTGCAAGCAAACTGCCAGAGAAGATAGTCAAAGAAAAAATTGATAATCACATTGATACTAATAATATTCTTCCTAGTTTTCAGTTTGGATTCAAGCGAAGCCACAATGCCATCCACCAAACCGCAAGGGCTAAAAAACATGTAAAAGATAATTTAAATTCGAAAAAAGTCAACTGGTCTCATAATATTAGATATCGAAAAGGCATTCGATATGGTCTGGCATGAAGGATTGCTTCATAAATTCAAGTCCTTAAATTTCTCAATGCCCATAATAAAAATTATTCAAAGCTTTCTATCCGATAGAAAGTTTATTGTTATATTGAATAAAGCGTCGTCCTCTACACAAAGTACAGAGTCCGGTGTACCACAAGGTTCGGTACTCGGGCCCATCCTCTTTAATATATTTGTATCTGACTTTCCTCATCTTGGGGATAACGTCAACACTGCCATGTTCGCTGATGATACAACCATTTACACATATGGAGTAATGTAGGTATATGGATGTTCAGCATACGCTACAGTATTCTCTAAACAAACTAAACGTTTATTTCAGCAAATGGAAAATCAAGATAAATGCTCCAAAAACCCAAGCAATTTGGTTTTCACGTCGTCGTAAGCCATGTTTCTTGCCAGGAAATGTTAACTTTCAATTAGTATCAGTCAACATTGACTGGTCTGAGTATTGTAGATACCTCGGCATTATGTTTAATCAAGAAATGAGCTTTAACAAACATATGTCCACAACCATAAATAATACAAATATGTACATAAAAATTCTTTATCCTATGATATCCAGAAAATCTGAGCTTAGTAAAGACAACAAAATTATTTTGTTCAAATCAATTTTTCTATCCATTCTTCTTTATGGTACAGCTGTTGGGAGTGACTGTGACAAAACTCAAAAAACTAAAACTACAAAGATGCCAAAATAAAGTGCTTACAATTATGTTAGATCTCCCAAGGTCACAATTGTTCGATATCCGAAAATGAACTTGTTCTTCAATTACTAGAATAACAATTAAATCCTACTATACGTTATTTTTGTTTTTTATTTTTTTTTGTTTGAATTTGGTTTTTATTATTTTATTGTGTGCAATATTAGCTTGTAAGTTTCTTTATAAGGGTTTTGGTTGTAGTTTTTTCCCTTAAAAATAATACATTTGAAATATGTAATATCAATCTTCTTTGTATAAAATTAAATCATTGCTGTAAATTATAATTGATGTAACTAATCTATGTCGATCCTACTGTACAATAAATGAATTGAATTGAAAAATCAATATCGAGCTATTTAGAGACCTTTAGGAAGCTCAACAGGCTTTTGCCTAAAAGACTCGAGAGGTCTTCTAATTCGTTGAAGAAATAGTTGCCTAAGAACTTGTTCCTTATAATGACAGAGTGCTGGACAATGACATAGGAAATGAGTGGTGTCCTCATGTTCATCCTCATCATTGCATCCTCTACATAAGTCATCATTACCAATCCACATTTTCTTTTTATGATATCCCAGTGGATTGTTTCCGGTGGGTATGCTTACAAGTGTTCAAATGGAATTCTTGTTTAAGTGGTAATACAACAGAATAGAAAGTTCTTTTCTTTTCAAAATTATGCCATAGTTTCCTGGTTGTAGCACAGGTGTCGAGTCCGTTCCATCTTTCATTGGTTTTTAAAAAATCTTCTTTCCAATGTTCTGTTTTACGACTCAGAGTGGGATCTTAATCAATGGGTCTATTTGGGTAATATCCAGTGTGGGACCCTTTCTTGCCAGCTCATCAGCTCTCTCGTTGCCCGGCACACTACTGTGAGCCCGAACCCAGCAGAGTCTAATATTGTTTGTGCCAAGAACCTTCAGCTCTTCGCGACAGCTAGTACAAGCTTTGACTTTATAACGGCGGCAGCTATCGCTTTTATTGCTGCTTGGCTGTCCATAAAAAAGGTGATATCAGTATGTGATATCTCCAGCATTGATACGTACTTAGCAGCATTTTTCACTGCCAAGACCTCAGTCTGAAAGACACTACTGTGATCAGGTAGCCTAGCGCAGCTGGCTACTTTAAGGTTTTCTGAGGAAAAACGTGCACCAACTCCAATGTCCATCTTTGAGCTGTCCGTATAGATAGTTACTATCGACCCATCAGTATGGAGTTTGTTGTTTACCCATACTCTTCTGTCGGAGAAACAGGTTTTAAAGGGTCTTTTAAGATTTCTCAAAATAATGTGATGTAGTTATGTATTTCAAGTTAGATTTATACTTATCAGTAGCGCTAGTGTAAGTGCTTTCATAAGCTAACGAGTATGATTCACATTACAACGAAAAATGGAAAATCCACAAAATTATATCTACTCCAACAGGATTCATCTACCGCATAATAAATCCCAAACCGAGAGCAGAAAAATTATCGCACTACCATTCTCAACTGGGATCATACCTTAAGAAGTTATCAATAATATTTATCAAAGAGTTTTTTAATTTGGTAGCTTATTACGTGAAAAGTTAACGCAAACTATGAAAGCTTTATGAGAGCTACACTTTTTCCAACAAAAATTGTCAGGACATTGTTTATGAAAAACTTTCTACAAAGCTGTTGGGCTTATTTGAAAACCTTGTTAGTACAAGCTTTCACAATGTATGCATTTTTGAAGGCTTTACGATCCAGAGATACTAAGTGTGGCACTTATTTTAATATTTTATGACTTCACGGAAAAAGCTCTTGAATGCGATAGACTTATTCAATACCCTGCAAACAAATTGAGATGCAAACATTATATCTTCCCTGTTATGAATTTTTTTTAGACAAAGTATAGAAGGACATATTTTATGCAAGACAAAAACAATAATTGTTTTCCGATTATAGCTTAACGTCCAGTAGAAAAAAGGATTCGTTTAGTTGAACAGAGTTCAAGAATATTTTTGAGCTGTAACAGCCTTTCCTTCAGAAAATTATGACACTCCGAGTAACGTTGTATTAAAACTTATACTTCAATTTCAAGATTTAAATTAATGGGGTTTTGTCCACTCATAGAGAAGTTCCTACCCTTTTAATACACACCTGGCTTAACTTTCCAACAAAAAAATTATAACTTTAATTTTAAGCCCCTTGGCCAGTAAATGACCAAGAAAACCAAAGTTTGAATACATACACTTTTTCCGTATTTGTGGAACAACAAACCAATATCAAATGTAAGTAAATGTTTATACTCGGTAATAAGGAGGACAATGTATTCACCATAATTTAAAAAAAAAAATAAAAAATACATACATCAAAACGATACTGTTCAGAAGCAAAGTCATATTTACTCCGAAATCGTATGCATTTCTCTACAAATTTCCAACAAGAGGCACACAAATGGGTAGGATACATAAGCCAGGTAGCACAAGCGCACATAAATATGTATGTCCTTCGTTTAATACACGTATATGATACGATAGTCCTTAGACATAAAAGCAACAGCAGCATTGTAGCTTCTAGAATTAATGTGAAAATATACAAGTTGTGAAAAGTATGTGGTTATGCACATACTCATTTCTGACACCTTCCTCGCAATAAACTATGAAAAGCAACCAATTACATTCAACACCATACGATTCACTGCAAGCATATACGAATTACTAATGAATGATGGGTTACGATGAGCACAATGTGAGCATAAAAAGCAGATTTTATTTTAATTGGTTTTTGCTATATGAGGAAAACTTCTACCTGTATAGCATTTGAAGACATCCTATAAAAATGGTATTTAGAAAAGTCTTTTGAGTTTCATTAGGAAACAAAACTGTAGTTGTTTTTTTTCTGAATATTTTGTATTCTTGGAAAAATTAAATACTTGATTCATTTTGAAAACTTCAAGAAAACTTTCAGAAGTTATTCTTCACCCAATTTTAGCCGATCCCAATTTAAATGATCTATGCTGATTGCGCTCGAGAAAAGATTCACCTTGTCGACAACAAAGTAGAGATTTTTTCTCCTAAAAAGTTTTCAAAAAATCCGGCAACATATAGTGGACATGGTTCCAACCACTATGATTATACAATGTTCAATCTGTAAACAGTAAAAAGGAGCTTTTCACCCCTAAAAAAGCTTTCAAAAGCCATTGAATTGATCGCTTGATACACTTTTAGTGCCAAGAGCTTTTCAATCGTAAGAAGTTAAAACGTATCGCAAATATTTGGAATCACAAGCAGATTTACTAGCAGGGTAACTGCGCAAGAAGAGGATGACTCATAAAACCAATAGCATTTGGATAAATGAACTAAAATGGGCCTTGTATAAATTGAGCGCCTGTTAATGTTTACTGTTTCGATAGTTTTATTTTTGGATCATTCGACAAAGAGCTTTCTGTAAAGCTTTTTGGAGAAAAGGCTCGTTTTTGGTGTCTATTAGCCGGTATTGTAATTGTCAGTTGCTGTACTCCTACCTCATATATGTTCCAGAACTTTGGGGGTGGCCGTGGCGCGTTAGTTGTGTGCTCGCCTGTCAACCTCGTGGTTGCAGGTTCGATTCCTGCCGTTGTCTATGTCTTCTTATATTCCATTAAAAACTAATTCTAAAAACTGTCATAAAATAAGTTGCTGCTTTGCTCATTACATGCTGTTTAGGCATAACACTAACAACATGTGATTGAGTAAACTAGCTTACCCATACAATTATGACCACGAAATAAATAAAATAATGCGAATTATAAGGGACATAAATAAATAAGACATGGTAATTCTCTCCGCATTAGTTCAGCCGCCATCCCTGGAGATAATTCTGAGACATCAACTAGCTCTGTCTCAGAACATCGCGCCACACATCTTTCCTATCCTTCTTTCTCTTCTTCCACCGGATGCCCGCGCTGTGTTAAGAAAAACATATAAAGGGTATTATTCATAATCCCTTGAGCGCGTGCAAAGTTATAAAAAAAAAAAAAAAAAAAAAAAAACTAGATTGGCTTCCCTTGTCAATACCGCTTCGAATGATCAAATGTTCTTGTATTCCAGTTAGTGGAACAGAGAAGGGTATTAGAAACTAATACCCTTACTAAAAAACAAGTTTTTAGTTGCGGTTTATATTCAACTCGTGGTTTAATTACAATTTGTTATTAATTTAAAAAAAAATATCACTGTTTCCCATTATAAATTTATTACTTCTTTAACCCACTGAAAAACGGTTTAACGAAGGAATACAGAATTGACATCATGACAAAAATTTACAGGAACATAGAATACAAAGAAGATAAATATCATATTTATTGTACCAAATTTTCTTCACGAGTCTTCGTAACCCTGTAATTGTATTAATCAAAAATTTTAAATTCATCATCAAATCAAATATCATGTCATATGATTCACATGGGTTCACAAAATATATCTAATCAAAATATATATAATCTAATATATGAACTTCTAATTTGGGTGTTATACATGTACCAATCTAGGGTATATAACGCAAGTGCCTAGAAACATACTGAGTGCGTGGTGCACTACCCTACCAGTTCTTGGTATAGTGTTGTTAATGTTGTACCTTTGGTTTCGACTAGGGCCGGGATTCAATCGTCAGACCTTGCATCTGCTTATGCTACATCAGCTATAGACAAAAAAGCAGCACAGTATGTAAGTCAGTTGAGATTGATGTGGCTAAAATGCAGTGTTGGCAACGCATAACTAATTGTACTTAGTTACATCTCATTTTCTGTGTTACTAATGAAACTTATGTAACTTATGTAACTAATAAAGCTAAAAAATGTTGACTGACTGAAAATAAAATGTACGACTTCATTGTCGAAGGGATGATTCAAGGAATAGTTAAATATAGGTACCCACCTACAAATGTATATTTTAATTTAAGTTATGGATTTTAATTATGTAAGTTAGGAGAGTAAAATGTATCTACATATATATATATATTGATGGAACCTAAGTATGTAAACATGTACATATAATGATGAAAATGAAGGATGTAGGTGGGTACGTAGCTATATACATACAACTTCATAATTTAGGTGCAGTATGCATACATAAGATTCATGTGATTTTTCAAGACACATATGTATATATTTATATCCATATGTATAGGACCAACATTGTATTTAGTATTCAGTGACGTACGCAATTATACGTAAAAAAGGAATAATAATATGGTAGAAATAAATGGGTAATACACATATTTGAATGTTTTTATATTGCTTAGTCGTTACTGTTTAAGGGAAAACACAGATGCAATTTGAATAAATGGATAAATAAGAATATATCAAAAAAAAACTTCAAAAATCGTTGGAGCGGTTTTTTAATAAATTAATTTTGTATGTATAAATTTTTGAAAACATTTTTAGAAAAAAAATTTGAAACGCTATTTGGAAGATATTAATAATATACATATAAAATTCAAATTTAAAAAAACCTCTGTGACTCGTTTTTGAAAAATCGATTTTTCAAAAAAAAAAAAGATTATGTTTTAAAAATCGAAAAACTTTTTTTTTTGAAAATTTGAGTATGTAGTTTTATTAACAATTGTAGGGAGCATTTGCATAAAATAAATTATTTTAATCGGCTTATCCAATATTGAGAAAGTCGAAAATATGAAAAGAGGTTCTATGGGAAGTACAGTTAATAAGTACGCAAAAAAAAAATATTTTTATACTTAAAAGTGAACTTACTAATTTAAGAACACACAACTTTTTTTATAAAAATTCTTCAAGCCGTTTTCGAGAAATAAATTTTTTTCTTAATCGTTTTTAACATTTGTATGGGAGTTACTGTTGTTTTTTAGTTTAGAAAAATAGTTTTTTTACCTATTCAAGATAATGTCAAAAAACCACCAAATGCGAAGTTTTCAAAAAATCTATTGAGTCGCTTTCGAAATTTTGAGTTTTCAGAAAAGAAAAATTAATTTTTTTGAAACATTTTAGAATATAATAGTGTTTAAATTCTCTAGGAGCTTCTGCGTTAAAAATTTCAAAAAAAAAAATCGAACTAAACCTTTTCCGAGAAAATCGAAAACCAAAAAAAATGGTTCTACTAGAGGTAAAAAAAAGAACAATTTTTTTCAAAAAAAAATTGTCAAAGGGTACCCGTTCCCTTCGTTAATAAACTGATTTTTTTTTATAAAAATCGTTAGAGCCATTTTTGAGAAAAAAAAGATTTTTGTTTTTGGCAAAAAAAAAAATGTATGGGAGCTACTGTTATTTGTCCTCGTAAAAAAAAAATGAAAAAAACGTGTGGGCATATTACCGAAAAAACAATATGTACCAAGTTTGAATCAAATCCACCGAACGGTTTAGGCTGCAGACTCGAGGACTGACAGACAGACGGGATTGGGGGACCCATTTTTTGGTGTTCTCTATGATCGTAATGTCATGTTTGATTGCTAGAAAACATTTTTTTACGAATAGCTACATAACTTGAATTATAGTACCTATAATCGCAAGTAATAAACAATAATATTTAAAAGTAAAACAAAAAATGTATTCCATAAATACGAAATAACAAAAGGAAGATTATGAAAGAATTCAGAGATCAAATGCATGCATAAGTTTTTTTTTTTTTTTGAAATAACTATATGCCTGTAAGATCTAAGGTCTTCTAATTGCATCATGAATTACACGGCACTAGCTTGGCACAGTTGATTTGAGAACCAATTATTGACTGTCTCATTTTAACCCATGGGCGGCATTCAATTAAAATTGAAGGTATAGAAAAGAATGCGCCTAGCGTGGGGATCGAACCCACACGTCCTTGTTAGCAATCAAGCATTTTATCCACTGTGCCATTGTAACCCAAATATATATTTAGGTATTAATATAGTTGAACTCGTCAAATTCCGAAGATAAATTTATGTCTTCCATTCTTAAAGTTCCATTAAGGAATATTAATTTTTTGGAACGTTCGAAAGACAGAAGATTTCTCAAAGGGGTTTGAATAAAGACCATTTCGAAAAAGTACGTTCTATTTCTTAATTTTAAGCAATTTTAGTTCAAGCTTTGAAAGATTAAGTGCATAGAAATTGGTTGCCTTCCAAAACTAAATTGGGTTTTCATTATTTTTTTCATATAAAGTTTTAAATACTCCGTCTTTGGATTTAAATAGATCCCATTCGTTAAGTCCTTTATAATTTAAGATTTTTAAAAGAAAGTTATTAATTTGAAAATTATAATTGTTCTTTAATTTGTGATTAGTTTACCAGGGATGTAAATAGTAAGATGCTAGGGCATAAACATAAAGCGAATTATTAAGACGAGATTTTTAGAAGTTTTCGAAATGTGCTGGAACTTTTAATTCTAACCACCAAAACTTGTCAACGTCAGCTAATGAAGTTGTAAACTCAATTTTTTGTTGGGCATCTTTTTGGTATGAATCCGAGATATTCATACGACATATTCATTTTTGACTGCGACATTTTAACTTTTAAATCATAAGTTATAAATCGTGACTTTTTGCTTCGAATTTTATTTTTTGGAGAAATGTCAAAATAATTGATTAGTTACGTTAGTTACGTAAATAATTCAATTATGTAATGTAACATTGGTTATATAATAGTTACATTAGTTACGCGTAACTAATTAAAATTTGTAAAATAAAACTCGCTAAACTTACCAACACTGCCAAAATAGTGTGTTCTGAATTCCACCCAATAGTTAAAGTTAAGCTCTTTTGTTAAAAAAAAACTTAAGATTCCTTAATTTGGTTCCTTGATGTTAAGCAAATTTTAAAAAATGTTTTTCTATAAACCGAAGTACTATAACTTTATATTGGGGCACTACAACAAATTAGAATTATTGTAAGCAGAAAAAATAATAATTAATGCAAATGAACTATTTTAATTTAATAAATGTTGACAGTCCTTTGTTGGGAAATATGCTGATACCACCAATTTCAACTGCTCCAAAACTATAGAATTCAAATTGTACCCTGCCATTTCTACATTATGTGTATACTTAATATTTTCTTCTAATTAGACATTTTTTTTTCTTGTTCTCTTATAGAAAAAAGAACATTTTATAAAAAAAATGAGAACGTGAGTTAATTATTTTTTACCCTTCATGTTATGTAAGAACCGCCATGTTTTTTTTTGTATGCAAGGATAATTTTTTATGCATTGTTAAGAGACATATCTACTTACATACATACATTTGTCTATATGTTTGTATTGTAAGAGATAATTATTCAGATATATGAAAATGTTTTATTGAAATATTTTTTCATTCCAATGCTCATGTTAATGTCAAATGAAAAATAATATTTTCAGAGGCAATTGAGGACAAAAATAATAAAAGAAAAAATTCTTTAATCAACTGGGTATACTCGTATGGAAACTGCGAAAATGCACTATGGTTGAAACTTTGCGGGTGGAATGACATTGAAAGCGGTTTTTTTTGTCGTTGCGTCATCTAGGCCAGTTTTGCTGCTGAAATATTAAACTTAAACATTTTTCTCAACTTAATTTGACACAGAGAAAAGAGGAGAGAATATTGATATTAAGTTTATAATTAAAGTTTTTCACCAAAAAACGGATTTTTAACATTTTAATTTTTAATTGAATTTTCCAAAGATGCAAAGATGTAATAATGAAAATGCAGAAAAAAGTAAGGTTGGTGTTGGCTGGCGAAGTGATTATTGTCGTTTGCGCCATGAGTACGAGTTTTAAAAAAAATTCTTACATAGTGAATATGTGAATATGTTTGGTCCCTTGAATCAAAGATAAAAATCAATTCAAAGTGTTTTTGACAATACATAAATTCAAGCTCATTTGGAATTCCAGCTTATATGAACTATAATGGAACTATAAATAGTGATCTTAAGAAAAATTAAGCGAATAAATTACGCTTCGTTTTATCAATCGAATTTTAAGTTCAGTTCATTTATTTCTGAGTTGGATTTAGAAATTTCAACTATTACTGATGAGACACCTAGCTGTAACTGAGGATGAAATTCTGTTGGAACTGGGGTGTTTAGATAGCAGTTTGAGTTTGCCTCCTGACAATATCCTGCAATATTTTTAAAGAATTGTAGATCGAATTTGTCGAAACCCCTTCTGTTCATTATCAACTCTTCTCTTATTAATGGTGCTGGAAAAGCTCTTATATAACTCCCATTTTTAAATGTGGCTCTAAGCAATCGGTAGAAAACTATAGACCCATTGCTAAGCTTCAGAAAAAGCTTGTGAATCCCTAGTTAAGAAAAGAATGTATGATGCTGTAAAAGATTTTATTTCCCCTTTTCAACATGGATTTGTCAGTGGAAAATCTACTGCAACCAATCTTACATTGTTCACAAATGTTTGCGTGAATTCAATGGAAAGTGGGAATCAAGTCGATGTTGTGTACACTGACTTTTCGAAAGGATTTGATAGAGTGAACCACAACATATTGTTAAAAAAACAATAAGTGGATCAATAGTTATCTGAAAAATCGAGTTCAATATGTGAAAACATGCCCAGAAAAATCAGAAAGAAATTCAAATATCTCGGGAGTTCCTCCAGGCAGTCATATAAGACCGCTTTTGTTTTACTATTTATTAACGACTTGCCTCATACTCGTATCATTTCATATTCTTCATGTTTTATTTTTGATGATGTAAGGATATACAAAGTGATTAAATCTTCAACAGATTTCGAGAAACTTCAGAATGACCTAGATAACTTAGCTGAATGGTGTTTTCTGAATGATCTTTCCTTAAATACCAGCAAATGAAGTATAATTTGTTTTCAAGATCTTCTTCTGCGTTCGTTTATTGTTATAAAATTTTAAACTATGAGCTTCATCGAGTTTTTAATCATAAAAATTTAGGAGTGATATTTGACTCTAAGTTAGAGTTTAAGATGCATATTGATTATATTGTTTCTAAAGGCAACTCTTTGCTTAGGTTTCTAACTTGGAGTTCTAAAGGTTTTAAATGTCCATACACTTTGAAGTCTCTTAATGTTAGCTTCGTCCGTCCTGTTTTGGAATATTGCAGTGTGTTTTGGTGTCCCTATTACAAAAACGCTTCAAATCGGATTGGAAGAATCCAGAAAAGTTTCACGAGATTTTCGCTTCGGCAACTAAACTGGAATTTGCCGCTGCCTCCATATGAAACGCGGTGTATCTTAATTGATCTAAAAAGTCTTGAGGCATAAGGCTTTACTTCCTCAATTCTTTTGCGAGATATATTGTGACGGCACATATAAATTGTCCACATTTAGTATTGTTGCTTAGACCATACAGTCCTGTTCGATTTATAAGATCTAGGGTATACAATTTTTTCTTAATCCCGCAACAAACTACGGTTGTAATGAACCAGTTACAAAAGCTTGTAAATCTTATAACAAATATGCTGATGTAATCGATCTTAATTGACAAATAATGAACTTTATTGTAATCAAGTAAAATTATGTTAACCTATGTAAATTATTTATTTATTGTAGTTATACTTTTATTCAGTTTTTTGTATAATGAATTGCAAAAGTAATAGTTTTGTAATTTTAATTTAAATTGTTAAGTCTAAAAAAGTTTATACTTATAGGCAATCAATAAATAAATATCTTTAATTAGATGTTCTACAAATTTTGAACAAACAATTATGAAAATTCGAAGGACATGAGTTGAAGTCCTGTTGAAATGAACTTATATTTTTTTAATGGAAACATTTTGGGAGAAAAACCCTATTCTTTGAGGGTAATTGTTTTTCTACAAGCCAAGTGTGTACGATTTTTTTTTAAGTCCTAGGTAAGTCTCGTTAATAATTTGGTCTTACTCTTAAATTCCAAGACTCTCCAGCCCACAATAATAACCGGCAACTTGTTCGTCTTTTCTCGCTTGTGAGATTATTTCACAATATACTGTACATTTAAGTGGGTGAATTTCACTTATTTGCTGCGAAACGTCATAACTTCCGAGAAAAATGCGATTAAAAATTTCTCACGAATGGGATGTTTTTTAGTTTTGGCGTATTAAACATGTTTGTCGCGCTAGAGTTGAGGTTAAAATATGTCCTCGTCGACATGACATCATTTCCAACTGCACAATGTCTTCCAGCACTAGGCATGGAAATTTCGTTTTGATCAATGTGTCTGAATAATTCAAAATAAAATTGAGCAACCTTGGTTCTTTGCCAAGTTCAAAGTATGCACTGAAAAAAAGCATAAAACATATAAAAACAAAAAAAATATTAGCGTTGCTTATGCGCCACCCTATAAAAATAATGAACTATTTATAATGCAGAAGGTATCTGATTCAAGGATACTAATCCAACGCAAAATTACTTATTGGGTCGCTATCTTACTTAGAAGGATCAAGCACGGAAAACAGCAAGTGGAATGGGTCTGCAACCCAGAGGCGGTAAGACGATATCGCTGGGAATAGTACTCTGTATGTCATTGGTTTTAAATGCAAGACGGGAGATACTTCCCCTGAACTATGTTCCTCCAAGGAGTGATTTGGAAGAAATGTGTAGATTATGTAACACTAGAGAACGCGAAAACGTGTTCCATTTCGTGGGAAGATGTCCTGTTTTGGTGGAAACCAGAAGTAGTACACTTGGAAAAAAACTACCTCAGTGAAGAGGAAGTCATAGACTGGGAATCCCTTTACAACTACACCAAGCTAGCACTTAACTACAGAAAACGAATCTTAGAAGAACTTTCTTAATTTTATGTTTCAATTTTGGATATTAAACAAAATTAATTAATTAAGTATTAATAATTGTCAACTAATAGACGGCGTAAGCCATGTTTAAAAAATGAATGATACACTAAACTTTTGTAATTTGTATGAAATAAAATCATTTGGTCGGTCTCGGTGCATTATGAAGATTCTTGAGGAAGTGTACTCTATCGGGCACATATGTAGGTATATATTTAAGAAAATGAAAATTTAACAGTTATATTAAATTCACTTTATTAAAACTAATATTAAAATGATAAGGAATTGAGAAAATATATGTTTGAACTATTTAATTTCGGGGTTGTGTATGGTCTTCACTCTTCGGCTTTCCGGTGCGGTTGCGGTCTGATCCTTCGTTGCTTCTTTCGCGTTGTTTTCATTATAGATCATGAATACGGACTCGGGGGAATGCAACCAAGCATCCCACATATAAACATATTATTTGGTACTTGTGTATGGTGATTTTTGATTTCGGCAAAGGAGGCAACAGAGTTTTGTAAGTCTACATAATTATGGAGAAAATCAAAATGAATTCAAAACAAAAACGAGAATACCCGAAAGAGTCACCCAAGTGTTGCAACTAAGAGTTGGTGTACACCAAGGCAGCGTATTGGGCCCATTGTTATTTAATACGAATCAAAACCTTATCATAAGTGAGTATCCAACAAAGTTTCAATGAGAAAATTTAGGTTTTAGGGTAAAAAGAGTATATCTCAGCTGTCTATCCAGGGAATTAAATGGCACTGGAAAACCAATTGTATAATTTAAAGTTAGCAATATTAATACCGAATTTTGCGAAAAACTTTTTATCTTTTTTTTTAGATGTCATAAATGTATGAGAGTAACCGGGTTTTACTATAAAAATTAATTCCGAAATTAAATTTGGGTTTTAACTACTCTCAGAGGTTCGTAAAATGTTTGACAAAATGTAAAAAACAAAATGGATGAAGTATAATTTGTTGATATTAACACAATTCCCTACGAGTATGTAGGCGGAGGGTACTTGCGAGAGAGATGCCGCATTCAACCAAACTCATACATCTAGTCACAAATAAGTCATACCCAGATTGGAAGCCTTCGTACGTTTCACCCCCAAAACCCATTTGTTTACAATGTTGTATTTATACATTTGGCCACACTCGTCGTCCGAATACCGAATATTCGGCAGCCGAACATTTGGTCAACGGTGTGTATCTTTTTCCTACGTGACTTTTGAAATGTTATAATATGTCTTAAGGACTTTTCACATGAGAGCGACCAGCAATCGACGAATAAACTAATAAATTCCATTTGAAACAATTTACAAACCTAAATTCTTCACAAATTCTAAACAAAATTGTAGCAATATAATTTATATTAATGTTTAGACACAAACAATTACTTTTTAATCGCCAAAATACAATAAATTTGAGAAAGCAATATTGGTAGTCGCGAATTGCATCTGATTGTTACGAGCAGTCAAACTCTATTCGCGTTCCACATACCATCTAACCTTCGACGAATAAATTGTTCGCGCGCGTCTAACCTCAAAATCAGACTTTCTACTTGCATTCGTGATGAATAAAATTAAAGCCGTGTGAACGAAGTGTCAAAATGGACGAATATTCGTTCATTCGTCGGTCGATCTCATGTACATAGTAATTTATTGGATTGCATTTCATTCGGCCAATGATGTGTTTGTGTATCTATATTCCTACTTCCTGTCTTATTGTATTGCATTGCATGTGGGCCGAGAGTGTGGAAGTATTTGTTTCCATTTCCGAGTAAATCGTGCTTAATCGTTTGCTACCAACGAATGCCGAAAAAGTAGTTTTATTCATCAAAACTTACCATTAGTAGATTTTGAATACTAAAATACAAATTTTTGAATAAAAGAAAACATTTATTGTAAGATAATAACCTTTTTTATTCTCCATTTGTTATTCGGTATTCGGCCGAATACTGAATATCAAAAATATAGGCCAAATAGGCCGAATAGTGGCCGAATATTCGCGGCATCTCTAGTTTCGGATCTTTATCTAATTAGCTAATGCATCTAATTTCTCTTATTGTATATGCTTAATAGGTGTTACGTGTGTGTGTGTTTTTTTTCGTTCAAGGCTTGAAGTTAAGTATCTTTCTCACTTTGGGGAGAGATCCAGCAGTTTTTTTTTTTTTTTTTTTTTTTTAGGCGACTAATAAGACTAATAAGGGATAATTGGACTAATAAGGCGCTTTAAGAAGCCCGAAAAAACATTGATCATTGAATGTATCTCTGAAAAGCAGAAAAAACTAGAACACGATTGGAGACGATTAGAAGATGGAAATGTTTTAGAGAAACCTATTGCTTCTGAAATTACCATTTCATGTCATGACAAAGTTTTGAAACCCCCAATTCGCATACTTGCAATCGTTCCGAAAATATAACACACACTTCATCATGTTTCGAAAACCTAATTTCAACAAAACTACTTCAAACTATTTCACTCTTCAAAAATGTTCCAGTGCCCATTTTTTTTAAGACATAGTCAGTTAGCAGAGGTCTTAACTTCACCCAGTTTCATTGAAAAAAGTAAAGCTCCAAGTTCTCCAAGATCCCAATATTTGTGCCGAATGTTGGAAAAACAATTTTGAAACAAAAATACGAGAAGCCTGGATATAATGTACAAAATGTGAAATGTGGCTACATGAAATCTGTACATCTTACAAACATTACAATCTACGCTTTGCACAGACTATATAGAAAGATAGATATATAAATAATTTCTTTATTTAAAAAATAAATTATTTACAATATTTGTTTCTTTAAGGTTAAGGACATGGCAATTTTGCCGTCTGTCTGAAGGACATTTCATAACACAATACAGATAAAGAAGTTAAATTTATATTTTTAGCATATTTTAAGTTAATTAATTATTAAGCTTTTAATTTAATAAGGAAACAAGAGTGTTTTCAACTATTTTGAGATGACTTGAAACACAATTATAATAGGTATCAATTTTGAAATAATTTGAAACACAAAAAAAGATTATAACAATTTTATAATGATTTGAAACAATAAGATTTATCAACTTTGGAATGATTTGAAACACAAAATAATGATTTATCAATTTTATAATGATTTGAAACATAAAAAGTTGTAAGTACTTAGATACATTGCTTGAAACTTAAACTGTAATAACTGGTTGAAGTTATGTAGTGCTACAGTACACTATTGCGGTAATTTAGAGCATGTTTGCAGTATCACGGTACACGGTTGACTATCCGAGATCTGAATTAAGTATTTCATAAAGCCGAGTCGGGAGCAGATAGCTTTCTTCAATATGCAGCCGAATCTCTTGAAGTAGAGGACACGTTGCGAAGAAGTCGGTGATGTCTTCAGGTTCTCTTGTGTTACATAGACTGCAGATATGTGTGAGATCAGTTCCATGCGGCATAGAGTTAAGGTTCAGGATTTCGACTCGGGCTCTAAATATATAACTAATTGCTTCAGAAGAAAACTCGTTGCTGAAATAATTAGTCTGCGATGGTATTTGGTGGTTGAGGTTTTTATACACTTTTTTTGATACTGTTGTTGAGGCCCTTGATAAATGATGAGTGAAAATGTTTTCATCAATCCTGGCGATAACATCACAAAACAAAGTGTGCCACTCATTCAAATAGGACTCCATAAAAGATACATTACTGCCATTAGAAAAAGCTAGCTGGTTCCATTCTTTAAACGGAGAGGCAATTACTTGGACGGGCCTTGCCATAATGGACTTGTGAAGGATACTATCATCCCTCTTCATAACTTTCAATATGTAGTCTGAATTAGTTTTTAGGTTTTTATGTAAAGAAGCGTTAAACCAGACTCCACATATATAGCATAATTGGGCGTTGAGGAAGGCAATCTAAACAAACGTTTGAAGAAATATTTTTGTACAGCTTCAAAATCCTCGAGTTGCAAAAATCTAAAAATTTGGGTACCGTATAACATACAGCAGTTGACTGTGGCATGAAAGACATGATATTTAAATGAATGATCAATTTTTTGGTTAGAGTAAAGATTGGCTACATTACATTTAAAGCTAATTTGGCTTCCTTACTTTTCTCTTTCACGTGCTTCGAAATATTCAGATTGTAAGTCAGCAAAACTCCGAGATATTTTAAATGATGAACGAGCTCGATAGGCTCGTTGTTTAGGGACCAATTTTCCTCTGGGAGCCTTCTTCTCTGGCGCGGTTCAAATATCATTACTTGTGTCTTGTTAATATTTACGCACAGACTCCAGGATACGCAAAATATACTAAGTTTGTTGATTTGCAGCTGAAGGGTAAATGGATTGTCAGCCAGTAAAACTAAATCATCAGCGTAGAGCAATACCTTGACTTGTATACCGGCAAAGAGTATTCCTCCCGGAAGTAAATCACACACGTCATCAATGAACAAGGCGAATAATATCGGACCTTATATACATCCTTGGGGGACGAATGTTGTCGTTTTAAACCATTCAGAGAATTCACCTCCGTCCCACACTGATGCAGTAGATGAGGAAAGAAAGTTGAAATAAGACATTAAGAACTTACGAGAAATTCCTAACGATGACAATTTGTACTTCAAAGCATTTCTATTTATCTTGTCAAAGGCTGCTTTATAATCCACAAAACAAGCATATAATTTTTTTTCTGCTCGATTGATCTCCTGGCAATACTCGTGAGAGCGAATATATGGTCTTGCGTTGAGAATTCTCGACCCATTCCGCCAATCTTTCATAAAGAATTGAAGGAGCGATCTTTCTTAACGAGTTGAGAATCGAGATTTCTCTATAGTTCTCCGGCAAGAGATTAAAGACGTGAGCAAGAACGAAAGTAACACGTTTCATAGTCAAATTAATTCTTTAAATTCAATGAACTTATCATAAGGCAGCTCTTCCACACATACATGGAGAGAAAGCATACTTAATGTATTTTTCTTTTTTAACGTTTTTATGAAAATTGTTATTCTTTTTATTTTAATTGCAGAACATAAATCCAATGTAAATCTTTTGCATAAATAAAGTTCATTTAACTGAATTAAAAAATATACATACAATGATTTTCGAAAAAGGGCGGCATCTCTCACGCAATTACCCTATTACATTAACAGTATGTCCCGCTTAATAACATGTATAATATTGTCAATTTTTCGGTCAATTATCCTGTTGGTTTATTTGAAAAAAATACCCGAAAAATAAATTATTCCTCCATAATTTTCATTATTAAAATTTTAAAAAAATCAAACAATCAGAATACACTTATATCCCAGAAGTTGTTCATACCTAAATAAAGAACAATGTTTCCTGGTTGTAATAGTAAAATCGTCAGAAATCTTTTAACAATCAAAAAACACCCTTTACAACATAATATAGTTAAAATTTGAACATCTATGTTGTTTTTTGTTTGCCAACAATTATTTATGTCAAACATACTTACATTGTGCGACCATGTTATTCGATGTTCCTTAGGGTTCGCTTTGATGTGACATTCAAAATATACATCATCACCCTCTTTAATATCGTCTGGCTTCAATGTTGAGCCCAGTGATAATGTCACTTGTGGTGGATCTGTAAAAGAAAAGGAGATGTTAAGAACAGTGAACAAACCCAAAATTAAAATTTCCTCCCATCCTCATGGATTTTTCTATGTGTATGTTTGTTAGTGGATGTGTTTTCATAGCAATTTGAAATTATAATGTCTTTTGTTATTGTTAAAAAAAGCCCAAAAGGCAATAATACCCCAGTCAACGCTCCTTATTTAGATTACTCATGACTTGAAATTACTATATAAAGGATGGTCTTTTTTTTTCCTTCTTGGGTATAGAGGTCTATTTTCAAGAATATAAAATTTATTGGTATCCGGTTGTTGTTTTTGAATTTGATAGGACAGTGTTAGATGTTTGAATGAGGGCTGGGTTGGGTAATGTCTTGTTTATGTTTATATTTGTAGATGCTTTGGATAGCTATAGAGATTTTTTACGGGTATACACTTTTACCGAATTAGGCGTTTTAAAATCTGTTAAATTTTGAGTAGACAATTTTTTTTTTATTTTGATCTCGTAAAAAGCTTGAAAAGTTGTAAATTGAAGAAAATATAAGTGGTGTTTTATTGCTTGATTTATTCAAACTTAATAATGCAAAACAAATTGCATTCACTTAAGCGACTTCTCTACTTTTATGTACTCGTAATTTTTCTGATGTTTTTTTTTCTTAATTTGATATATAAACAGTTTAACACTGCGTTGTATAGGATGAATTTTTAAAGGATAATTTCTGCTTATAAGGATCATAATTTTTTGATTAACTTATATATAACTATTGTTCCACAAAACTCAAGAGTTTTTTATAGCCAATCAAAAGAGAAGAGCATACTTAATGAAAACATTAGAACACTCGATAGAGAGTAGCAATTAGTCAAGGACATAGAATATAAAGAAGTCAATGGTGTAGAATTGAGCCAAGTCTTTGGAGAGAGCCGCTGAGATATTTTCAATGATCAAAACTTTAAGCAATCGAGTTTTAATATTTATCAATTATCATTTTATAGTTATTGATAATCATTAAAATCACAATTATAGAAGATGGGAGAGGCGTCAAAGCTCGTATACTGCTTGTGTTACGTGCGTCGTGTGATTGTCAACAAAAAAAATACTGTAAGCGCCTAGACAATTTGTGTTGAGCTTGTATTAACGCTTTTAAGAGACGGGTTGACGAAGTCTTAAGGACTATTCATGAACGAAATAGCCGAACCCCAACATTGACATGACACAATATAGTTTATTTGAGGCTTAAACAGGTTTTCAATAAGAGCAGGCCGATAAGGAAATCCAATAAACCAGGTTGTATGTGAGGTATTGAAAAACTATTTAAAGTCCTTGAGATCCTTATGCATGCCATTGTTAATAAAATAAGATACTATTGAAATATTCACGGCGCTTTAAACCGCTTATAAGGATTCCACACCTCTAATTTCAATTACCTTACAGAGTAAATCTGACTGAGTTGGAATGATGTACTGCATTATATTGACTTGGAGTGCTATCGTCGATTGTGGCTTATTGCATTATGGGAATAGACATGGTGACCTTCGAAAATCCCTCTAGTTAGCACAAGTGCCCATTCTCAATAAGTATGGTAAGTCGCATGGAAATTCTTCTAACATATATATATACAGAAAACCTTTAAGATCAGAACAGTTTAATAGTACTGACAAATCAACATTTTTGGCAACCCCAGGCTACAGCCTGAATTATACCTGCATTTAGATAAACTTGCAATGTAAAATACTATCTACATATACAAATATATTTCACATGGTGCTATTTCCAAAGATAAAAAGAAATAAATTAAAACGCACGACTGGATCGCACGAACTTGCTCTTATTTTCGATCAAATCGTATGCAAAAGATTTCTATTAAAAATCTAAATATAATTTAAAGTCTTTTTTTACTTAATTTCTTATATATACAAAATTTCTACAAAACATTAGTACATTGGATAATCTTAAATATTAAATAATATAAACTTAAAAATAAACGATTAAATCGGTTTAATCAAAGAAATAAATACTTAAACTAATTTGAGCTAAAAACAAAGTACGCCATTTTATTTCTTGGATAAATTTGAATTTATGAGAAAAAAATTTAAAAATCTATGTAGCGGTTTTTGGAAAAAAAAGTTTTTTTTAAACTTTTTGAAAAAAAATTAAAAAAAAATTCAAAAACTCCAATTCATAGGTATTCAGCAAATACATATAACTATAATTAAAAAAAAATAATGAACAGTTTTCAAAATATAATTTTTACTTGCGATTTAGGTACTATAAGGCAAGTTATGCATTCGTAAAAAAAAAAAAATTCTAACAATCAAACATGACATTACGATAATAGAGACACCTAAAAAATTGATCGGCAAAAAGTGTCTGTCAGTCTGTCCGTCTGTATGTATAACGAGCTACAGCCTAAACGGCTTAAGCGATTACCTTCAAATTTGGTATTTGTAATTATTTTGGCATTCCTCAGAGGGGAAATTGAAATTTTATTTTTAGGCCTACAAATAACGGTACATGCCATATGACCTTTAAGGAAAATCTTATTTTTCTCGAAAACGGCTCCAACGATTTTGATAAATATTTTTGAGAATTTTTTTGTTGGTATTAGCTCGTATCATTCGATATGAATTAAGTTTACGGGAAAAGTCTATTAACGGTACTTTTAATATAACGGTTTTTAAATTTTTTATCACTAACTGTTCATTGGATTTCTGTCAAATTTTATATCTGAGAAGATCTAGGTAGCCAAACTAATTCTGCATATTAAAATGTTAAATACCATTTTTCATATAATTAAAATTAATTTTTGAATTTCTTTTTTTGAAAAATCAATATTTTTAAAACTAATAATTTTATAGACACATGTATATTAATAAGGTCTACAAAACTGCATATCAAAATTTAAAAAAAAAATTGTTTTTAAAAAACTAAAAATGAAAAACCGGATTTCATCAAAATCCTTTTATATAAATTTATAAACTTTTTTATAAAATTTTCATTGATCCGTGGCATCTAATGCCGTTCTTTGTTTTTTCAAGAAACTGATTGAAGTGATCGTTTTAGCACTTTTTATCAGTTTAAAACACGATTTTTACCCACCTATACACCATTCGCTTTCATTATTATACATAAATGTATATTATTATGTATACATAAATATGTACATATATGTACATACCTAGGCGCCATCTTTTTAAATATACATTTGTAGGATGGTACCTATGTCACCATTCCTTTAATCATATGCATTCGACAATTCATTATACTAAGAATTAAGGTAATCTTACCTACTTGGGATTTAAACCTGCACAGGATAACTAAACAAGACTACCTATACCTAATAACAACTTCAGTTGTTAGCTACTACTTAACACTAGTTTTTAGCTACAAGAGCAAGTTCGCACGATCCACTCGTGCATTTTATTTTTAAATGATTTTACAAAATATAACGAAATATTAATTAAAAATAATGGTATGCAGTACAAATTGGGCAACCTAAACGTATATATGTGTGAAATTTCGAAACAACCAGTTTAGCCTTTTATACGTATGAGATAGTCGAATGCAAAAAAAACGGTCCTATGGAAGGTACCGTTTTTAGACATTTTTAAAATTTTTTTCAACCGTATGATCAGTTGTATCTAAACAGCTGCACTGATTTTTTAAAATCAAAATCGTTACAACCGTTTCGGAGAAAAATAGGCTTTAACGTAACGGTTATATGGCAGGTAGCGTTTTTTTTTTTTTGAGCTAAAATAAAAATCAATTTCCCCTCTATACACCCAAAAAACTCGATACACCAAGTTTTAAGCAATTCGGCGCACCCATTTGGGCTGTAAGTGTCATACATACAGCCAGACTGCCAGATTTACGGACAGAATTTTTAGACTATTCTTTTTGGACGCTATCATCGTAATGTCATGTTTGATTGTTATCTCAAAACTTTGTTTTTTCGACAAATGCATTGCATAAATTGCCTTATATAAGTACCTATAATTGCAAGTAAAAAATTAGGCGTGGCAGTTAGCGGATTTTAATTAATTAAATATCAATTTTGTTGTTGTTCATAAGTGTAAGCTTTAAGCAGAAAGGTGTGGCCTAGGAGTCAACCCTAAGAAAACTGAACTTGTGCTATTTTCAAGAAAATATAAAATTCCTCACGTAGATCCGCCTACTATCAAAGGCATTCCACTATCTTTCTCAGATAAAGTAAGATACTTGTGTCTTATTTTAGATAAAAATTAAGTTGGAAACCTAATATAGAAGAAAGAGTTAAAAAACACTTTTCGCTTGTAAAAAAGCTATAGGAAATAAATAGGGCCTCCGGCCCCGTATTACTCACTGGCTATATACTTCGGTAGTCAGACCGATCCTTACCTACGGCGTAAAAGTATGGTGGACCGCTCTAGAAAAAGCTGCGAATCGTGACAAATTGAGCGAAGTCCAACGATCAGCTTCAATGTGTGTAAGCGGAGCATTAAGGACAACATCCTTTGCAGATTTAGACGTTCTACTCTATCTATTACCCCCCGATATTTGCAGCAAACAGACGGCAGCGAGCACAGCCGCCCGCCCTAAAGCTTCTTCACAATGGATCAATAATGATATTGGCAATTCTATTATTCTGAATTCGTTCGGATCACTTCCAAGTTACATCCCTAAATTAGAATTCGCAAAAATTTCCAAGTCACCATCCCTCCAAGATCTGTCTGGGAGGACTTACGCTTCTTGGAAGATGATGCTATCCATTTTTATACTGATGGATCAAAAACTGATGACGGGATTGAGTACTCGAACAGACTTAAATTACCTAAGTCTCTCCTTCCGTCTCCCAAATCATTGTAGCGTGTTCCAGGCGGAAATTATGTCAATCAGAAAAGTCCTCTCCTGGCTGAAAGAAAACGTGATATCAACTACTGGTGTCCGTATTTTCTCGGATAGTCAAGCCGCTATTAAATCTCTGGAATGGTCCTCTACAAACTCCATAACTGCTCTCAACTGCCGTTCATCTCTCATGGAGATGGCGCAGCAATTCAATATTCACCTATGCTGGGTGGCAGGGCACAGGGAATTTCAGGGAATTGTAAGGCTAATGAACTTGCCCAAAATGGAACGACACTACCTTTATTACCTGAAAAGGCAAATATAGGTATACCTATCGCTTCATGTAAGTTAATGCTGAAACAAGATGCCGTAGAAATGACATACCGAAGATGAAATACAACAACCTGTATGACGACAAAACTTGATCTGAAATGCTCCAAGTGTTTGATATCCTTGATTGCACATTAGCTCCGTAATTGGTGTCATAACTGGACAATGCCTCATAAGCATGCACGCAAAGAGGCTTGGCGTTTTTTCAAACGATTTTGCAGAAGCTGCATGGATGAGTAGGACGTGGAATCTGTTCCTCATATTCTGTGCACTTGTTCTGCTACATCTCAAAGCTCCATCTTGGATACTTTTTCTTCGATGATCTCAGCGATCTAAACAATATAGACATCTATAGTCTCTTACGCTTCATTGGGAGCTCCAAATGGTTCAACGAATATGAATATTATCTGAGGATTCATGTGGTATCACAAACACAACGGACTAACTCTGGTCCAAGTGTGTCAGCTACAATGTTGACAGCCACCTCGACCTATCCTAACCTGAGTGCAACCTTCGGACTTTTTGTCTGAATCGTTAGTGCCGTTTACAGAAAACCAAAAAAATGATAGAGGTGAGCGGAGCAGTAGGCGGATTTTACTAAAACCAATTTCCTCTGTTTTGTTCGTTGATAAAAAATTAACTCTGAAAATTTCAGTAAAATGATTGGTTGAAAAAAAACTGAGATACGTATAAGAAAAGTAGGCGCCACAAATTTTTTTTTTATCTTAATTGTCTCAAATACGGATTTCAAGATTTTAATAAAAATTAGTCAATTTTAATAATAATTAGTATTTTTTTTTACATATTTTGTTATTACTGGTACCTGGAATACAAGCATTTTTTTTATGTTCGACTGTCTTATAAAGCGCTCTATGGATTTCGATTAAAATTTTTCTATATGATGTCATTCGAATTTAAAAGAATGCTGCATACCAAAATATATATTTTTTTTAATTTAATATTTCGAAAACGGGTGGGTGACGTTTTACTATATATTTAAAATTGCAATCCCATTTTTTTTTTTAGAAAAAGATCTAGAACTTTTGGAGATACATAAACATTTATGTAAAAAACGATTTCAAAAACGTTTTTTTTTATAACCATTTGTATACGAAATGATCGAACATACGAGCAAGTACGTGCGATCCAGTCATACATTTTATTTTTCTTGTTCATAGGACGAAACTTTAAAAATTGCATCCAAGTTTTTAGGGAAGTTTTCGGGAAACCAAACATATAAATAAAATTTAGCTGTTTTGAAGAAACTAGCCGACCCAGCTCTGGAAATTTAGGTGCCAATTTATTTATTTAATTCATTATCATTCTATAAAAGACAGAGAATTCATGATTTTACTTAAATTGTTGAATGTAATGAGAAGTACCTACTAAGCACTGGAGAACCTGGAGTCCCAAGGAAAATAGTTAATGGTACACAAACTTTCAAACCTATACACATTTTTGACACATTAACAATTTTTGTACAACAACAAATGCTCCTGGGGCCCAATTCCGCAAAAGTGAATGCTTTTCCGTGCAAAAAAATTATTCACCTTCAAAATATGCGTGCAAAAATTTGCCTATCTGTGTACACGTTATCTGTCAAAAAAATATGTATCGCACACTTGCGGAATCGGAAAAATGTATGTGTACACAACCTTTTTGTGTACACAGGGAAAACTCACGCTTGCGGAATTGGGCCCATGGTTCTTACTCTTGCACCTTTCATTATTTCCATGCTAAACCAAAATACGCCTTTAAAAAAATTCAAGAAATATCAAAATAACCCAAAAGAATGGATTTATAGATGAGCACGCTTCATACACCCCGTATTTTCACGACCCTTTACCTCTTATGAAATGCCGCCACATATGAAATAAATAATGATTGTTTTAGTTTGTATAAATTCAATTATATCAACTTCGAAAATGAAACTTAATTATTTTCTAAATTTATTGTGACGGTCTTTGTTCGAGTTGTACATAAGTTTTCATTAGAAATTAAATATTTATTTACACTTTTGCAACACTTTCCTGAACTCAGCTATTCACCATCCAAGTATTGCCCAGCACTAACCCAATTCAATAGATAAGTATGCAACGAACACTCAAGAGTATGCAATTTCTAATTCCTTTTATATATTTCATTACATTATCCAATGCACAAACCATTTTCTTTGTGTAGTTTTTATTTATTGTTTTAAACAATTTCTGTGTAGTATATTTAAATATTTTTGGTATTGTGCACATATATGTAAAAAAATCCTATGGTTTAATATGTAATTTATGCCCGTTCGGTTTTTGTGGGCAGCGAAAAGTGTACCACAAAAACATGTTCGTCGTCTTATTATATGATAAGGTAATGTCACCAAATCGATCGCTATTGTGATATTAATTGTGTGCAACGTAGCGCCATCTGTCGATCACGCCCATATCGTTCAATTTTGTTTTAACTGATCTGTAGAGCCGTAGCTTTACGTTGATGCCGTTTGACGAGATTATACCAACGGTCTCTTTCGAAGAACACGGGACAAATGAAATCACAACGCACCGGCCACAAGACCAGCACCAAACAGTGACTTATAAAAACTCGCGCCTTCCTATACACGGCAGTTGCTTAAATTATTAAAAAATGCGCCTCGTTAAGATCATAAGATTTCATCCTTTGGGCGTGCTTCTCAATTGTGAAACTTAGCACAGCGATTTGGTGTCAGTTACTTAGTGTACGAGTCATAGGTCGTTGTTACTAAAAACTCACAAATACAAGCTTAGGCTCCGTTCGTTTAGTAATTGCGTTTAAATGTGGTTGAGTTGTGTGATAGTCAAGGATTTAAGTGTCAACGCATTGGCGCCATAACAAAAAAAAAAAAACAAATAAAGTTGGTGGTACAAATAGCACATCAACGCCAAATTATATGCATTGAAACGTTGACATTGTGGCGAACGAAAGATGAAGGCGATTTTGGTTGACGTCTTGTTAAAATCTCAAAATCCTAACTATAGAATATTTTCAATATGGCATTCAACTGTGATATACGCGCCATAACAGTTATAGCATATGAATTATAAATAAATCAATCCCTACAAAGTATGCAAACATAATAATCACAATGCCCTGAGTGCACAATTTGTTATTCCGCATTTAATTGAACTATATAATAATGATGTTACTTTTGTTTGGGATTTATGCCAAGGAGGGATCATGACCTCCATTATATGTCCTTGCCATTCCCTCCGGACCGTGCTTGAGTTGCTCGTAATTCTCGAAATGTATAAAGCTTAACCAACAAAGTTCACATTTTGCAATTAATTTTAAACGCCTCTCCCTCCTCGCTGCCTCAAAAACTTATTACTTTATCAGAGCGAACATTATGTCGCTCGCTCTTAAAATGAATCCTTAATAATTTCCAATTCGTGAAAAAACATATAAAAAATTTAATTCCACTTTTATAAACCAATTTTAACAAAACAAATTGGCACCTGTTAAAAGGAAATTGGATCCATTCACCTTTTCCTAGAGTCAAAGTTGACATTTAACAAAAAAAAAAGGAACACGGTGATAAATGAGAGGAAAATAATAAAAGAGACATGTCCTTGTTGGTTGCTAGTTTGTCCCGCCATGCCACCCGGTAGGGTAATTAATTTTTTTTTTATTTTATGAAAACATTAAGCTCCTTTCTGACTGCAATGACATGGAACGATGTTGTAGTGTGTGTATATGGAGATGTTTGCTGAATCTGTGGAGCTGAAAGGTAACCTGCAAATTTTCTTGCAACTTCGTACTTTAGTGTCGTGTGGTACTTCAGTTTTCGTATGGTTCCAGCATAAATAGAGCCAAACACTTCATATTAACATTTGGATGTGTGTGCAGCATATTTGTACAGCAGTGCACACAATAGTACTTATATGTATGTATATACATGCATGCATACATAGCTACGACTTATCATCCTGCAAAAGCTCTTCATGCACTTGAGAATATTATACGCTTAACATTGCTCTTATAACATTGTAATTACGTAAGTACTAAAGTAACAGCTTGCAAGTGCTGCGGGTGGAATGATTCTGTATGGGTCCTTGTTGATTGAAAAAAAAATTATAAATGTGTAAGCAAGTGTGTGCGAGGAGGTTTTTTTCTTTTTGCTGGTCAGTGTTGCCTCTGATGCGCGGATGTTCTTAGTGAAATTATTTTAAATGAAAATTTATTTGAGGTAATTTTTTAATGTTTTGTATTTTAATTAGAATCTACAACTGAAAAGGAAAATATTATAACAAATAAGAAAACTCCACCAAGAAAGAAAGCACAAATAAAATGCAACAAGTGAAAAAGTTTTGCAGATTATGGTAAGAAAAAAATATTGAAAAATTGTTCAAACAACAAGAATTTTTATTCTAAAAATTGGCAGCACTTTTAATACAATGTGGTACACCGAACTTGTTGAAACTTTTTCGTAAGTAACATACATATTTGACATTATGTGTCATAGCCATACCCTCCGCCTCCTTAGCTTGTTTTCACTTTGAGGTGACTTATAGTTTTAATTTTATTTAACATAGGATATAGCCAAACGTAAAAAAAACTATAATTTTTACATTAGTAGCTTTCCGAATCGAAAGTATTAAATATGATTTAAGCAGGGCGGCGACCTATAGCAAGAAAGGACCCACGGCTGGCGCATAAAATATTAGAATATATGAAATTGTATTGTTTTGCCTCCTTGACGCTCGTTGCTTATTCATGCAGTCGGTTTCTTAATTGGTCGGCCAATCGACACACGTCTTCTATAGGTCTTGATATCCTATATGATTTGGCAACGATAAGTTTTAAGACTTTATCTATTACATAACAGAGAGAGTGTGGTGTGGAGTCGTGCAGGTAATATTTGGTCAGGGAAATGCCTGATGAAACCAAATATTTCCCATATTAGTTCCCTGACATACATAACGTATGTATATGTTCCTTAAAAATTAAGGTTAAATATCAGAAAATTTAGTTTTGATTTTGGTGAGTTGGGAGGTCTTCGAAGAATTGCCATGGATAAGTAATGACATAGGAATTACGTTGAACGTAACGTAGAAGCTGACGAATACGCAAATTGCAATGTATATCACCATTATGTGATACTTATATGAGCCTATCAAAAGAAAGGGAACGATTTCCCACAATCATAACTCCAAGAATCCCAAATTAAAGTTAGTGTCCATCAAGGGACCGTGTTGGGCCCTTTACTATTTATATCCAGTTATTAAATACCTGTTTGAAGGTAAAAATTATGGAATTCATGGGTCCATCTTTATAATGAGAGCTTGCTGCATGAGTGCATTTTTTAAAAGAAAAGTTTTCTGTGTAAAATCTGGCTGAATTTTTCACTCATTATGAATATGTATAGAAAAAAAGTATGAATTCATTTAATTTTAGAAAATTGGCAACATTGTCCTGCGTCGTCGTTACACTCGTATGAAAATCGCTTAAGCATACGACTAATCCACCACCATCAACCACCAACCACAAAAAGTTGGTTTTCTTGCTGGCAAAGGAATATTTATATATGCATGATGAAAGTTTTAAAATTACATCTAGACAAGAGTAAGGAGTTGTTTTTATTTTAATTATTTTTGGAGATGGGAGGTGTCTTGCAAATGAATTTTAATTAATTACACCGAGAAGTTAGCTAAAGACTGAAGGGAAATATAATGTCAATTGTGTGTGTAGGTATAGACACTAACCTTACCTCTGCTAATCGGATAACCCATCAAGTACTTCAATCTCGGTGAGATATGCTAAACTAAGACATTATGATTTTATAATTTGTTGTTGGTTTTGACGAAAAGTTGGTAACAAATGCATATGTATGAGTACTTGTAAATATAGCTACTTTGTTTGTTCTCCGGTTATAATTTTTTTCCTTAAGCATTTTTATAATCTCGGCGAATCGTAGGGTGAATTTTAGCACAGATAATTTGGCACGCGCCACACTGGGGCAGAATGCCCTAATTTGTGGCATCAAATCAGCCGTTACAGCTAGGAACCTGAAATTTTGCACGATAGCTTGGGAGACCATTCATAAGATATTTTTAAGCCCGCCCACTCGACACGCCCACTAAAACGCCCACTTTTTTTAAATTTGCTTATTTTACAAAAAATAAAATTCAAAAAATATTTATTAAAGATCTAATTTTTGTCCACTGCACTTACCTTGCACACCCACTTTAAGGCCCCCTTTTATCGTGAAGAAAAACAAATTAATCAAACGAATTTTAAATTTTGCATAGATATTCATTATTGAAACTTTTAATTAAAAATAAAAAAAAATTGCGCATTAAATTCAAAATCAAATCAAAATTATTTTTGCATCTTTAGAAATCATCGCTATCATCACTGTCATCATGACTGCCATCATTATTGTCATCATTATTGTCATCATCATTATCATCAGAATCAAGAAGAGTGTTTGGTTCCTGGGCACTTGGGGGTCTTAGCAAGTTGACTGCTTCTTTGGGAAGAGACTGGAATTCTTTTTTTTGTAATTTTTGCTTGGATGATATAATCGGATCCGAGCTCAGTAAAAAGAAATTAAATACGTCTTCATTGGTTTTTTCACGACTTGATTTTCTTGAGAAGTTCTCGCGGAAATTTTTAAAATCTTTGTTGCGTGCTTCTTGCGCTTCCTCCGAAAGTTGGCCGATCGGCAACAGTGCAGAAGATATAATTTCTGGGCCATGAATAAAATATTTATGCAAAGTGGGAGGCATATGATACCATGGATATTTACTGACGAAGCATCTTGCTGTGTCATGTGCGAATTCCCTGAATTTGTTTACATCAATATCATATCCACTAGCAACTGCAATCATAATTGTGTGTATTTTTTTTATTAGTTCTATGTCTATTTTCGTTATTTCGGCTGAGAGTTCCGGGTTTTGGAAAAACCGCCTAGCCGTGTTGCCATCATTTGTGTTTCCAAATCCCGGTTTTGGTTTATCCACAATTAATCCACATCGATCTCGGAACTCCTTTTGAATCCGGGCCTTATTTGCTGCCACGACTTCCTTGTCAATACCGCGAGCTTGCCATTTTTTAAGGGGTAATTTGTATGCTAAATGAAGAAGACATTCAAACATTCGTATCCACCCATGTAAAACAGACAATCCAAAAGCTAAGTGTCCTGTTTTTACTGGTCGTGTAATCATTTCTTCCACTTTGTTGAATTGCTTCGATGTTGCTCCACATAAATAACATTTTTGGGTTGAGGTAGTGTCAGTTAAGGCATTGCACACTTTTCCATCAATCATGGCAAAAATTAAAGAATGATCTACTATTACAGACTTATTACCGATAATTAAGGAAGTTTTTTGAAGTTCTTGAATCTGTGTATCCACTCGAGCTTTTTCTGCTTTCGAAACTTCAGTTGACTCTTTAATATATTCAATTTTCAAAGGCCTGCAAAAATTCGGGGAAGGTGGACGAGGGTTTTGCCATATTATATGTTCACCACTTATAAGTCGAATAGGGACTAAACAGGTTATGAAAACAGCAGAATCTTCAGCTTCTGTTCCGTGAAATGCTTGTTTATAGGAACTATGTCCCGAGCTACAATCAAGCCCCCACTTTGATATTAAAGAACATTTCTTAAGTTCTTCATCTTCTATTGTCTCAAGAACACACTCCAACATCGAAAGTAGTCTTTTTGACGTAATATCAAGTAAAGCTTGAAGACTGACTTCTGCACTTGTAGCTGTAATTTTCACTTCATCTTTGTTGGGATAGCAATCTTTCTTTGCACTCTGCACAACTTTGTAGGATGGAAATTTTTCAGGAGCACTCATTCTTATCACATTATATTGGTGTCGTGATAGTTTGGCTGCCACTAATACTGCCAAAGCATCTTCTCCACTCATACAACTTTTGTCCTGCGACTTGTTAAATGCTTTTCGGTACTTAACAGCTCTATTGGGGGTTAAAGTTGCTTCTTTTAAGAGTTTTGAGGCTTGGATCTGTCCGGAAGCTCTTAAGCTCATCTGAGTAGCATAATTGAGGACATCAACAGGTACCGAATCTCTCAAATTCTGCGTTTTTAGCCTTTTTGATCGTTCAGAAGAAGCTTCAAAACTTACTTCAGGACGACCACGTTTTTTTGCTGAATCCGGTGATGGTGCTCTATAGAATGAAATTGAACTGTTTAGCCAGCTTTCATTAGCTTTAAAAAAAATTTCCTCGATCCTGCAAGTTTTCATCCACCGAGTCTTGAAGTCAGCTTTGAAATGCGAAAATGTTTTACTTAAAACTTCTTTTTCGGTGTTTTCAGTGCTTCTTGTAATTTTTTTAAGTTCTTCTTTTAAATAATTGAACTGTTCTTCTATGATAATGCTCCCAGAGCTTCTCATAATGCCAACTAGTTCACTTCTGGCTATAAAAATTGAATTTGAAGAAAGTCCTTAAACAACGAAAAAAAAATGATCAACCGAAGGCACCATACAAAAATCAAATTATCACAAAAAGTTCAGAAAAGTAGCAGGGTTTTTTGACGAAAACACAAAATACACATCAAACACATTTAAATGACACCAGATTTAAAACTCGGACGAGCCCGGAACACAACTAAAAGTCTACAGGATTTAAAAAAACTTTAAAACACACACTTTTTAAAAACTGATCACAGGACATCACCTCTATCTCAAACATTTTTTTTTTTTTTAATTATTTTGTATGCCTTACATATTGTGACATACCTGAAGATGAAGGCTCCATACCAAGATTTTAAAATTACTTGCAGACCAACAAAAATTCGAGCTTTAAACAAAGAAGAAAAAAACACCAATTTTTTTTCTGTGTCAACTGAAAAAAAAATCAAGCTTCAACTAAGCTGCGCTGGTGGTGAATCAGATCAGTCTAAAAAGAAATTATTTGGAATTTTTAATAAAGTGGATATTACTTGATCGAAAAATAAAAAAAAAATTTAGATATTCTCAATTTAGTTTTTTGAATTAATGCCAGCTATTGGGCCATCTTGCCCCAGCGTGGCGTATTGTCTTTTTAGAAAAGGTTTTTAGGATGCATATGCAAATTATTTATAATTATTTAGTTTAGATTCATTTCACTTTTCCAATGACTATATTAAACCAACAGTAAAAATTTTGGGACCTGTTACTTGCGTTATACATACTTATACTGGACTTTAGGGCAGTTCTTGCATTTAACAAATCAATTTCGAGATTTTGATAAGCATTGGAGGAAAAAGAACACTAAGATAGAGGGTCCTCCGATTCCGCCTGACTGTAGGTTGCCTAAGATGCTGAAGTAATTTTTGCAAACTCGGAATTAAGGCGCCTTTGCTGATTACCTAGAAGTACTTGCCATAAAATCATTACAAATTTCAATTATCTCGAAAGCAGCTGTAACAATTTTCATTTTTAAAAAATCTGCATAAAAACCTGTAGACGTAGCCTACAATTCTACCAATAAAATGTTTATTAACAGCATCAGCCATATAATTTTTTTTTATTTCCGACTTCCTCATTAACTGCTCGATTTCGATTTCGACCAAATTTATTTACATAGGATGTTCTTGAAATTGTGAATAATTTTGCATTGATTTTTGAGATACATTTGCATAAATGCCACTATTTATTTCTTAGCATAGGTGTACAATAAGTTAAAGATTGATGGCAACAATATTGTCTTTATTAAATACTTCTCAATTTTGACAAATATCTTAGTGGTTTAAAACATAAAAAAAACTAAATTTTCTAAGTTAACAAACAAATTAGAAACATTAACGGATTCATTGTCACAAATGGGTGGCAATGGCGCAGTGGATAAAGTGCTTGATTGCTAACTAGGACGTGAGGGTTCGATCCCCACGCTAGGAGCATTCTTTTCTATAACTCCAATTTTAATTGTATGCCGCCCATGGGTTAAAATGAGACAGTCAATACCTGGTTCTCAAATCCACTGTGCAAAACCAGTGCCGTGCAATTCAGGTTGCATTTAAATGACCTAAGGTTTGTTAAATTAAAAAAGAAAAAAAAAAAACAAAACAAAATGTAAGGGAAATTATAAAATTTTTAAAAGACCTAAGGTATAGTTAAATTAAAAAAGAAAAAAAAAAACAAAAAAAAATGTAAGGGAAGTTATAAAATTTTGTTTACATAAATCAGTGACATAGTTTCTAAGGTTTTGCATGACAAAATAATATTGTTTCGTTAATTTGGGAAAAAACGAACTGCTCTTATTGGAATACGGGTGCTTTTTACTTTACTCTTTCGACACAAATTAAATTTTCAGTGCAGGCCTAAACGGAAAAGCGTTTTCCAAATCAGCAGCAACAGTATGTGTTTGCGCCATTTTCAATGAAAATAAATCCCAAGAAAAAATATTTACCCGCCAATGCTTTTTCTATTAATTTAAAAAAGTTGGAAAACAACCCATTACGATCTACCTACCTGATCATTAAGTGCAGAATGATTTTTCTAGTGTCGAGCTATCCGTGATCATTGATCAGCCATTCAATACCCTCTTGTTGAATCAGAGTTACCATTTACGTTGTTGCACGTAGTTACTACGTTTTCTGTGGCTTTTTGTTAAATAGCTTTCAGAATTCATGCTGTTTATAGTTTTTTAAAGAAAAAAATAATTCAATCAAAAGAGAAAAAGTGTTGCAGTTGGTGGGTTTATGTTGTCATGTGTTCATGTATTAATAATAGATACAGAAACAGAGAAAAAAAAATGCACTACTGGATTGTACAAACTTGCTCTTGTAGCTAACAACTCTTAACATCGTCAGTTCTACTCACTGACGCTGTTGGTAGGTAGCTAGTCTGTTATAGTTATCCTATCCAGATTTAAAGCCCATAATGAATTGTCGAATGCATGATTCAAGGAATAGTTAAATACGTACCTACAAATGTATATTTAAATTGATTTTAATTATGTAAATTAGGAGGGTAATAATGTAAATATGTACAAGTACATACTATGTATATAATGAAAGTCAATGGTATATAGGTGGAAAAAAATCGTTTTTTAAACTTATATAAACTGCCAAAACCATCACTTTAATCAGTTTTTCGGAAAATCGAAGAAGGCCATTAGATGCCACGGATCAATGAAAATTTTATAAAAAAGTATCTCGAAAATTGTGGGCCGGGTTTTGATGAAATCCTGTTTTTATTTTTTTGTTTTTGAAAACAAAATTCTTTTGATATTTTGGGATGCAATTTTTAGAGACTATTAATGTTCATGTGAATATAAAGTTTAAAGTTATTTTTTTTTGATTAGTTTTAAAATTATTGATTTTTCAAAAGAAAAATTAATATATTATTTTAATTTAAAAAAAAAGTTATTCAAAATTATGATATGCAAAAATAATTTAGCTACTTAGGTCATCTCAGATATAGAATTTGAGAAAAATCAAATGTACCGTTACCTGGAAAGCCAAAAATTAAAAAAAAAAAAGTTCTATAAAAGGTACCGTTAATAGACTTTTCACGTAAACTTGGTTCATATCAAATGATAGCTATTACCAACAATAAAATTCTCAAAAATTCTTATCAAAATTGTTGGAGCCGTTTTAGAGAAAAATAAGATTTTCCTTCAAGGTCATATAGCAAGTACCCTTATTTTTAGGCCTAAAAATAAAATTTCAATTGCCCCTCTGAGGAATGCCAAAATAATCTCACATACCAAATTTGAAGGTAATCGCTTGAGCCGTTTAGGCTGTAGCTCGTTATACATACAGACGGACAGACAGACTGACAGACAGACATTTTTTGGCGACCACTTTTTTAGGCTTCTCTATGATCGTAATGTCTTATTTGATTGTTAGAATTTTTTTTTGTGAATGCATAACTTGCCTTATATTACCTATAATCGCAAGTAAAAATATCGCATAATAATGTTGCTTAAATTAGCCGTGTTTTTTTTATTAAACCTATTAGCAGCACACCAAGATTTTTCTAAAAAAACCGATCCTTAGCAGTCTGATTTTATGTTGCTATTATCGACCTAGGGTCAAATAACTAAATAAAAAAATAAACGATTGATATGTTATTATTTCCTCAGATTAAAGGCATAAGAAAAATAAAACTTGAAGTAAAAAATTCAAATAAAATGGAATATAATAAGGGTATTCATGCAACGAGATAATTTTCCGCTTTGCAGAAAGATTATAAGATCATTTTCTGTCAGACCTTTACATGAACACCCCTTTAAAAATACTTGCGTGAATGTGCGATAAATATTCAGATGTTAATTGAAATAAATTTATGAGGTTTATTTATTCTATTTCTACATCAAATTCGTGAGATAATTTTATCTGATTTGCAGAATATTTTTCCACTTCCAAATTTGACAGTTCATATTCGCATAGTACACAACAATAAAAGATGACAATACGCCAAAAGATCAACATGTGACAGAAAACATTTTTAATACGTATCTCGTAATTGGATTGAATAGCCATGTTTTGATAAAAATTATGAACAAATAACAACAAATAAACACTATAGAGAACGATTATGTCCACGGTCAACACGATTCTGAATTCAAAATGATGTAAGATCGTGAAAATCTGGTTTGACACGAATTTTATGGTAAAGTTGAGTATCTAGGATATCGATCAATAAAATTAGACATTTTATGGCTAGGCAATAAGCTATATTTTGAAATATTTAGAATGTATTCCATGCCAAATTTCGCCTATATTTTTTGGTAAAAAATCTTATTAATCTTTCAATGGAACTCGACAGTTTATGTCTTGCAATAATAGATATGCACTGACTTCCTCCTGAAATGCTTGTTACTATTCCAATTTTACAGCTTTGTTAGGGGCGCTGCTCAAGTCTTAGTTCATTTTTTAGGCAATTTGACGGCAGCTGACACAAAGCCAAAAGTTCGTTGCGTTAGTAATTATAATTTCCTTCATGTACTTCAATAGATGGGAAACATTTTTTTTGAGAAAAGAACTCATAATTGACTGCTTTCAGCTGACCCTTCTGAATCGCTCACAGAATATGTTCGGATATTTTGGTATCCGAGATAACTTAACTTGACAGAAAGAAGAATCTATGAACAAAGACTTCGACAGTCATGAAAGTCAACGAAACTACCAACTTAACAACATAATATCATTCGATAATCGAATAAATGTCACAAATCTATCCAAAGCAGACTTTTGTCTCATAGGTAAGCTAATGACATAGATTCTTTTATTTCAGTGTCGCCAACTAAATTATCGATTTCTGCAATTATTCGTTGATTCATTAATGGGCATTGAAAAGTAAGTGATATTGTTTTAAAAATGATTTTTCAGACAAAAAAAAAAGATAATCTGAACTTAGTTTAATTAATTTTTAAATTAGCAGACGGCAACTCTGAACACTTTTCTCTCTTATTCAAGGCCATTTATAAAATAAAATATGGAAACCATTTGAGAGTTGTAAACTAACCTAACCTGAGCGAGAATCAAGCGTTTAATTTTTGAGTAATAACCATTATTTTTATGATCATACTACTTAGTCGAATTGATAAATTTTACTATTAATAAATATAATTTTTTCCCTTATGAGTCATACTGAAAGTGATAGGTATTCCAACAGACGCGCTTTCATTTAAACGGTTCTCATTATTCTTATGTGTGTTTAATTGTGAAAGTTTGTCGTAACCTTAAAAAGCCGATTTTGGACATTTAAAATATTAGACATCTATGTATTTAGAAGAATCGCTGTTACTGCATCCTTCTTATTTTATTAATAGTGTAGTATATATAAATATTAAATTGAAAAATAATTTGAGTTGAACTTATTTGAGAATACTTCACGACAAAATCCTTTCAGTGCATTCAATGGATATTATTTTAATTGGCGCCCAATGCGAGTCCCCTGCATTATTATGATGTAGGTATTCAAAATATTCATTCATTGCCTAACATCACATCCCCTTTTTGGAAATTCATAGATTCATGCATGGAAAAACACTAGACACAAGCACACTCTCAAAAGAACATAGTGAAATAAGGAACAATTGAAAATGAAAAACTTTCTTAACAATTTTAGTTTACAATAGGATGTGCAGTGCATAGAATTTTAGTCGTGTCGTAGCGTGGCAGAGTATGGCACAATGATTGTCGGGTCGGTCGCTCGCAGGCGATGCCATCTCACTTATTCAATCTTTCGCTCACTCAGAATCTCGGTAGATAAAGAAATAGGTAAATGCTGGCTATGCACTGGAACGGTGGACCAGAGAGACCGTAAAGCGGGAAGGAACAACGATCACGGGGTACAATTTTTTTACCATCCGTCCTGTTTAAAAGTTTTGCGTTCTTTCCGCACACTCCTTGGTGAAACTTTTTTCATCTTTTTCAACCCTATTGTCGGTTCCCTCCCGATATACAGTTCCCTAAGAGAAACCCAGAGTTTAGAGCGTCCTGCTTTGTTTATTCTCTATCTTTTTTATTCTTTATTTTTAGTTGTGTTGTCATCGTATTCAAAATTTAGTGAGAAAAGAAAAAAAAAATTAATATTTTGTAACCCTTGTACCTATTTTTCACTCTCTCTTACTCTCAGCGCGTGCATCCCCAAAACGAAATAAAAAACCCCTGAATATAATTTAATACGGAAAGCTTACGTTATGATGTTGTTTGGTTTACTTTATTCTCTCTTCGTTTTTTTTTGTGTCAGATGGTGTACTGTTTTGCAGCCGCCCGGCCCTCCTCAACGAACACATAAATATTTTTATTACAATATATCGTCGGTTGTCCTTGGTGTCCTATAGGCACCCGCCCAAAAGCTATCATCGCACCCTCACAATACCGGAATGTGGAACAGATTTAAGTATGATATATTTGAAAAGTATGAATTGTGGTTTTAATGCAAAAATATATATTGAAATGTTGGATTTTTATTTTTATCACTTTTGCTCAATCGATGCGCGGTGAGAAATGTATTTTTATGTTTGGCTAATTTTTCCGTCTCTAGTATGGATTTGTGTCAAACTAGGGTTTCTGTTTAAGTTTAGGGTTTTCATTTAAAAAAAATCAGTTTAGTATTTGTGGGACAAAAAAAATGAGTTTGAATTTCCGTCAGGTTGGGGGAAAAACTCTCCTATGTTGATTTATTAGGGGCGGGTGGTATACTTTAGGCAGGACGAACAGTGAGGTGTCCTGAAGTCAGTAAATTTGAGTCTATTTTTTTTGTATCAGAATTTATGGCCTCATGAGTGTTTTTTGATAAGGAGACTATTAGAAAAGTTGTTGGGATAAAAAATGAAACGATATGACTTAGATTTATTGAAGAACTAAGACCTTGGAGGCTGCTGAAGCAATTTATATGTTGGGGAATATTTCTTTAGGGCTATTGAAGATGTTTTGAAATTTTTGAATTTATTTTATGAATAATAATTTTGATGAAATTATTTGAATATTTTTTAGTTAACATACTTGAATATAAAAATAGTTTTAATTTAAATCAGACTCTGGCGGCTTCTGTGTGCATTTTCGGTAAAAACAAATAAAAATAAGTGACATATTCGTGATCAGGTCCCATTGCGGAATCTTATTTATATTAGCAGTTATTATTCTATAAGCGAATCTCTACTGCCCTTAAGCTATTCCATGTTAGTTCTTTCTAAAAGCTCTGGATCACTTCAATTAATAAAATTGTGCTTTTGTCAGGAATTCAAGAGATTTCACTGGAAGTACTGTCTTCCTGAAAGAAATTACAGTGACCGTAACGTTGCAATATTGTTTGGGTTAGGGAGGTCCTTGAATTAAAAAAAACTACATCCATTTTTCTGTGAGAATTCCTTAAAGCGGGTGGTTTTTTAGACGTGTGGCTTTCAATCTGGCAATACTTTTTCCAGAATTAGTCTTTTTGACAGCTGTTACTTGATATATGCTCAGTGTGGTTTGCTATTTTATAATGAAAAGACTTAATCCTGAACAATGTTCGCAAATCGTGCATGAATGGGTCCAAAACCAGATAGCCATATATTAAGGTTTTCTAAAGAAAATTTTGTTCAGAGATGAAGCTCACTTTTGGTTAAATAGGAAAGGTAATAAGCAAAATTATAGTATTTGGAGTGATCATAATCCATACGCCATTGTTGAGACGACGTTACATTAAGTCATTGTTTGGTGTGCTATCTTCTATATGCATAGAGGGATTCATTGGTTCCTATTTGGAACGTTATAGAGCCATGATTAATGAATTTTTGAATTGGAGGATGTTGTTGTGGACGAACTCTAATTCCAACCGGAAGGCACTACATGCCATACACCCAACGAAACATTCAATTTATTGAAGGAAAATTTTGTTTATTATCTCGCGTCTAGGGGTTGTGGCGTGGCCTCCAAGATCGTGCGATTTAATACCGCTGGACTATTTTTTATGTGAAGTCGCTTTTCTACGCAGATTGATGTAACATCGTCGTTAAAGGTTCCAGTCTAGTACACTATATAATTGGTGGGCAACACTGCGAGTATTTTTTTCATATTGTCACTTTTTTTTTCTAACCTTCAATCGGAGCTTACCTTTTTTGTACTTTTGATTACATTAATTTAATTTGAACAAATCTTTATAATCTTTTATAAAAAAAGAAAACCCAACACTGGAAGAGGTTATTCAGATTGCAAAACTCTACGATGAAACTACGAAAACATGCAAAACATGGTGAATGCAGTCCATCAATCGCATCAACGATCAAGAGGTAAGAGAATAAATAAAAAATGTACTCGTAGTAAGAGTGCAGCAGGACAAACTAATAAGTCGTGCCCTGGATGCGACATCTCTCACCAGCGATCGGAGTGCTTCACCTATGAAAACAAATCGATCTGTAAGAAATGTAAAAGAGTCGGACACATTGCAGTCGTATGCATGCCATCAAAACTTCCAGAATCCTCTCAGCATAATCGATCATCCCAGTCAAACAGTCAGAAACAAGACGTCCCATTTGAAACCGTGAGTACTGTTGATTTATTTGATTCACTTGTATCACATATCGAAGTTAATCATAGTCATGTACCTTCAGATAAGCTATTCGTAGATGTAAGCGTTAATGAGAAAATTCTTAAATTTCAAATAGATACAGGTGCGTCGTGTTCTCTTATTGGCCTCGAAGGATTTCAGCAGCTGAACAAATCCATTGTGTTTACCTACACCAAAAAAATCTTGAGAACATATAACAGTAATATCTTACAATCGAACGGCACAATATTAGTTGACGTAGCCTTAGGGTCACATAGTGAAAATTTGAGTTTGATACTCGTAGTAGTTGACAGTCAAAGCGCATCCAATATTCTCGGCATGGATTTGTTTCAAAAATTGCAATTCGCATACTGAAGCCAAAGCACATCAACAAAGTCAACGAGTGCAGTTCCTTAACCCCTCAATGTTTCAAAGTAGACCAAAAATCCCTTAAGGTAGATCTCGAAGCTCTAAAAATTGAATTTCAGTCCACATTTTCATCGGAACTTGGACTCTGTTCCACGTATAAGGCCAACATAGTATTAAAACCAAATGTTCAACTAAAGTTTTATAAGCCATATAATTTACCCTTCGCACTTTATGAAGACGTACGCACCGAAATTAAACGATTGGTATCTGAAAATATCCTCAAGCAGGTGAATTCAAGCGAGTGGGCAGCCCCAATTGTGGTGGTGAAGAATTTGTGCTGACTTTAAGGTCACTGTAAATCCTCAAAATTGAAATCGATCGATACCCAATACCAAGAATCGAGAAGCTGGTCCATAAACTTAGTTGTGGACAGTTGTTCACTAAAATTTATTTGAGCGACGCTTATCTTCAGATAGAACTCACAGAGTCTTCAAAAAAGCGAATGCCATTCGGAATCGCGAGCGCACCTGGCATCTTTCAGAGAACTATGGAAGGGGTAGTAGCTTGTATACTTGGGTGCACAGTATACCTCGATGATGTCATTGTCACTGGTAAAAATAATGAAGAACACCGAAATAATGTCAAAACACTTTTTGGAAGGCCTCCGCCTTCTCTTTCTCATATTCATCAATGATTTCCTGTCTGGAATTTCTAATCCACTAATTGTATTGCTAACGATAGTCAACTCAGCTCGAAAAATGTCTCCCCATCTGATCTGACTGTAATCTAAAAATTAAAGTTTGTTTTCTTTTTTAGATGCATGAAAAGTTTCGATGGTTATTGTCTATTGTTTCTGTTTGACAGTTGAAAATCTCAATTTTTGTTGACTTATCTGTTCAGTAAAGTATGGCAAATAATAATGAATCGTTTACCGTCGAAATAACACTTCCGAATTGTGGAAGTTTATTTTAAAAAAAAAATTAATCTGATCGCGAAGTTTATAGAGCATTTCTTATTAAATGTCTTCGTCAATAAGCCGTATATGGATCAATAAGCGAATACAATTATTATGCCGTTAACGATTCACCATTAAATCCATTAAAATTGATTATTTGGTGCGTGTTAAACGCCGCTGTCACATCATCGGTTCTTAATTCTTTCGCAATCAGGAAGGAGCTGCGGTTAAGGTGAATGTCGAGCTCTATCTAGGCATATGCTGACTGATTTCTTGTATCCAAAATTTAATCAGCCAAACGTCCACGATTTGGTTCCACAAAGGCGCAACTTGCCCTACAGTGCTCTTAACCATAAATTTGGTGCAAAATCAATTTTGTGACAGCTTTATTTCCAGAAGTGGTGATGTTAACTGGCCAGTTCATTTATGCGACTTTACGCCGCTCTCGAGTACTTTTTATGGGGATATGTTAAGTCATTGGCTTATACCGAAAACCAGCATTGAGGCATTTAAAGCCAATATCCTAGCCACCACCATAGATGTCATGTGGACAGATTTATTAGAAAAAGTAGTCAAATTCAAAATTAGAAACAAAATAAGAAACAAATGCCATGAAATTATCTACCAGATTATAATAATAAAAAAATCATTCCAACAATATTTCTGTCTTGTTTATTATTATTTAAGTTTCTCAAGCTCTTAAAAAAACACCCGTTGTCGGAAAATACTAAACAAACTAAGAAAAACTCAAATTCATTGTAACCTTTCATTCTAAGTGAGCCCACCCACTATAATATAACAAATTTCTCTGTGTAAGTATCTAATATCCTTATGGCTTTAAAACCTCTATTTCAATTAGGGAAAATTATAAAAAAAAAGAAAAAATAAGACTTACATATTACGTTCAAAGGAAGATTATCCTCCAGGGCAGAATTAGGAAGTCGTGGATTAGAGCCATCACACCTGAGCATTGTACCATCATCTTCGGGCATTGGATTAAATGATAAAATCGATGTTACTTTCCTTCCATTTTGCGTTGTTTGTACCTGAAATTAAATATTCAATTAAACTAGAGTCATTTATAATTCAAAACTAACTCTCACCGTTCCCCGCTTAAACGGTCGATTATTTTGAGTCCATTTAACATCTGTATCCGGCACCGAGCCATCGACAATACAAGTTAAATTATATTGCGTTGCAGAAGATAAGACTTTTGGCTTAGCTGTCAAGTTTACAGATATAGGTCGCACTGGAAAAAATAAAGACAAATAAAACAAATGCAATTTAAAAAGAAATCAATTAAACGTAAAAGTTCTGAACAACCAAACATGAAAATCTTTTGATTAATTGAGTTGTGATTAAAATATTCAATTATTCATACTTTAGCTACATCGAACCAATTAAAAACTATACTCTCACTTAATTGGAACGTTCACCTATTCGTATCATCATTATCATCATCATCATAACCCATACCATTGTCCCCTTCATCACCATCACCATCTTTGTCATCAGAATCAACCATCAAAACCAACCGATGATGATTGTGTTGCAATAATTAAATTGCAAAAATATGCAATCACAAATGAATATGGATAATGTAGGTCGTCAGACGTCTGTTAATCACTCAGTGAGCTTTTCTGATTTAAATTCTTTTATTATCATGCAGCTGTGTGTGTGTATAGCTATATCCGTCTTCTCTTTGATGCTTATTGAATGGTTTTTATCTATCTTATCTATTTTGCACGGATATTATGTATATTCTTTCATTTTATTGGGGTCAGATGCACCATAGGCTTGGCATATGAGAGCTTAAAATACTCTTTGAGTTTTTTTTTTTTTTATTGAAAGTAAGATTTATGTTTCAACGTCTTCAAAAGAAAAAAAAAAGATGCTTTTAGCTTACCTCAAAGGCAAATAGATGGTTTAATGTACATAATGTGTATTTATGTGAAGATGTCTGAATTTGAAAGGATATTTTCTTAGGAAAGTTCAGTGACTTAGAATGTTGGTTTTTCAATTTTGCTTATTTCATTTTTTATATCAATCAGGGAATTGTATTTAAAAATTAAATCAGTTTAAAATGTTTAATAAATTTGGTGCCAGTTTTAGGTAAACAAGTTTAAAATTCCGTGGTGGGGCACTGCTTCACGATTTTTGGTCGCATACTTGAACTGTGAACATGTAGTTGAATATCACTTATTTTGCCGAAACCAGGGATTGAACTATTGAACCACATATATACTTTTGCATAGGGAGCTGAATATTCGAAAATAAACACAAATCCTTAGAGAGTATTTTTCTTCCTCTATATCTACTGGGTAATAATTTGCACAAAGTAATGGACCATAGTATAGGTATTTTTAAATCAAAAAAAAAAAATTAAATGCATGACTGGATCGTACGAACTTGCTCTTGTAGCTAACAACTTTCATGAGCTAACCATTGAGGCTTAGTTAGTTAGGTGTAGTTATCCTATGCAGTGTTAAGGACTGTAGGTAAGATTACCTTGATCAATGAATTGTCGAATGGATGATTCAAGGAAGAATTACATTAGTAACTACATACAAACGTATATTTAAATCTATTAATGGATTTAAATAATGTAAGTTACGAGAGTAATATGTATGTAAATGCATTGTACATACAGATGGAACCTATGTATGTAAGCTTGTACACATACTAATGTAAATGAAGGATGTAGGTATGGGTAGATAGCTATATGCATATAACTTTATAATGTAGGTGCAATATGCATACATAAAATTTATGTGATTTTTAGAGACATATATGTATATATAAATGTATGAGGGCCTTCATTGTATTTAGTATTCAGTGACGTACGCAAAAATTCGTAAAAGCGGAATAATAATAAGCTAGAGATAAATTGATAATATACATAGTTTAATGATTTTATATTTCTAAGTCGTTATAGTTTGAGGGAAAATAAAGATGCCATTTGAATTGATAAAAAAATAAGAATATATGAAAAAAAATTCAATAATCGTTGGATCGGTTTTTTAATAAATTATTTTTATGTATAAAATTTTGAAAACATTTGAACCGCCATTTTGAATATATGATTAATATACAGTTAAAATTCAAATTTCAAAAAAAAAATGTGTGACTAATTTTTAAAAAATTGATTTTTCAAAAAAAAAATTATTTTTTTTTAAATCGCAAGACTTTTTTTTTTGAAAATTTTCGTATGCAGCTTTATTAAAAATTTTAGGGAGCATTTGCATAAAAAAAAATTATTTTAATCGGTTCTTCCAATATTGAGAAATTCGAAAATATGAAAAGTGGTTCTATAGGAAGTAGCGTTAATAAGTACGCAAAAAGAAATGTTTTTATACTTAAAAGTGAACTGTACTAATTTTAGAACACACAAATTTTGTTATAAAAATTACTGGAGCCGTTTTCGAGAAATACATTTTTTTCTTAACGGTTTTTCAACATTTGTATGGGAGGTACAATTGTTTTATTAATTTAGAAAAATATTTTTTTTTAACTATTGAAGATAATGTCAAGTAACCACGTCGTTTTCGAAATTTTGAGTTTTCAAAAAAAAAAAAATTATTTCCAAAAAAAAAATTTTCTTAAAAAATGTTTATATACAATAGTGTGTTAATTTTCTAGGAGCTTCTGCATTCGAAATTAAAAAAAAATCAAATTACCGGCTTCTGAGAAAATCGAAAATCAAAAAAATGGTTCTACTAAAGTTACCAAAAATAACATTTTTTTTTCAAAATAAAAAAAAATTATCAGAAGATACCCTTTCCCTTCATTAATGAAATGATTTTTTTTACAAAAATCGTTGCAGCCATTTTTTGAGAAAAATAAGATTTTTGTTTTTGGCCAAATAAAATGTATGGGAGCTACTGTTATTTGTCGTCTTAAAAAAAATTGAAAAAAAACGTGTGGGCATATTACCGAAATAGCAATATGTATCAAGTTTGAAGCAAATCCACCCAACCGTTTAGGCTGCAGACTAGAGGACAGACAGACAGACTGACAGAATGACAGACAGACGGAATTGGGGACCCACCTTGTTGGTGTTCTCTATGATAGTAATGTCATGTTTGTTTGTAAGAAAAAAATTATTTTTTTTTAAGAATACTTGCCTATATACTTTTTTATGAATAACTTGCCTTATAGTCCCTATAGTCGCAAGTAAAACCATTTTTTTGTAAATTTGAGTATGCAATTTTAGTAACACTTCTATGGAGCATTTATATAAAAAGAGCCTTATTTTAATCGGTTCATTCAATAGGGTGAAAGTCGAAAATATGAAAATGGTTCTATTGAAAATACCGTTAATAAGTACGCAAAATAAAATATTTTTTTTAGTTTAAAGTGGATTTCACTAATTTAAAAATATTTTGATGACTTTGAATGCCCAACAACAACTTGAGTGCGCTACCACCAAGTTTTTTCTCAATTATTTTTGGCTGGAATTATAGCTATTTCACGACCTGCCAAGGTCGATCATCAGATTCCTTTGCTCTAGTGGTGCTGGACTACTTTTTCATTTTAATTGAAAAACTTCTTGTGCCTTCATCGTGTATTGAACCATGACCAGCCGCTTAGTAGCCAACGCACTTCGCATCACGCCACCGAGCCCACATGATCAGATCCAAATTAATGCATTAATAGCGCTTTTATTAGCCACACAAGTTTGTTGTTGTTTATTCGGGTACTTTCTTATTTTCTCCTTGCTCGTTTATAAGTCAACATTTTTGTTGTTCATATAAGGAGGGAGATTTTTTTTATGTGAAAGATTTTGACACAGGTCATTTTTATTTGTATTACATTAAGTTTTTGTATGTTTACATACTTGCTTTTTAAAGCCATTTTTCGTATCATTTGATGACTTTGAATACCGACCTGCCAAGGTCGTGAAATAGCTATAATTCCAACCAAGAATAATTGAGAAAAAACTTGGTGGTAGCACACTCAAGTAATTGTTGGGCATTCAAAGTCATCAAATGATACGAAAAATGGCTTTAGAAAGCAAGTATGTAATCATACAAAAACTGAATATTATTTAAAAATACACACACTACTAAATCAAAAATCTTGGAGCCGTATCTGAAAAATATATATTTTCCTAACGGTTTTTTTTCCAACATTTGTGAGGAATTACTGTTGATTTGTATTTTAGGAAAATGAAAAGGTTTTATTAACTATTAAATATAATATTAAAAATCTACCTACCAAATACGAAGTTTCCAAAAAAAATCAATTGAGTAGTTTTCGAAAATTTGAGTTTTCGAAAAAAATTCTTTTTTTTTTTTAGTTTCCAAAAAATAAAGTTTTTTTTTTAATTTCCAAAAAAAAAATTTAGAATTTAGCTTACGTTAGTATTTAAATTTTCTAGGAGTTTCTGTATAAGAAATAAAAACAAATCAAATGAACTGTTAGAAAATTGAAAACCAAAAAAAATGTTTCTACTAGAGTAACCAAAAAAAACCATTTATGTCATTACCAAAAAGCACGTTTATCCTTTTTTAATGAACAGTTTTTTTTTTATAAAAATCGTGGGAGCCGTGCTTGAGAAAAATGAGATTTTTTTCTGACAAAAAAAAATGTATGACAAGTAAACTGCACAACTTAAAATGTGCATTACAATTCCGGGAACTTACTTTTTTTTAAACCCATGCATTCTTTTGGGTTCTTCTTTCCTTAAAGAATTATGTTTGCTATCATACGAGTATCTGGAAGCTGGAATCTTCATCACTATCGACCAATTAAAATTCTTAAAGTTGCTTATAAAATCATTCAGAACCTCCCAGTGGTCAAATATTGTCAAATGTTTCTCTTGGCTGGAAAACGACAGACAGAACTGAAGGAATGACACCCGTATAGGCGTGAAATGCCTATCAGAATGAAAGGCAAGCAATAAATGGTTGGGAGTTATAATTCTGTGTGCCCGAATTCGGTTTTCGAAATTGTGTATTTCAAAATTCCATAAATATGAATTATCAAAATACCTTATTTATGTTCAAGTTTCAATCTAAGCCCTCAAGCTCTTAAAGATTGACCTGTGCGTAGGTATATCTAGACAGATATGTAGTAAATTTATGTCTGATGCAAATATAATATTTTCTAAAGATTTTAAATTAGTAGGCAACAAATAATACGCATACGACACAGTGCACATTTATTGTTGTGGATACTGATTATGTACTATTTAAAAAAAAATAGGATCTTTGAATTTGTGCTCAAACTACATAGGTACATATGTGCGTACAGTTTATGACAATGATTGAGGTTGTAATTATTTTTCGAAAATATTTGCGTACTATGAAAGTTGATTTTTATGAGAGTTAATGAGGGCAAGGCTTGCATTTGAAAACAAATTTAAGTCGAGATTTTGACTAAATTTGAAATATACCTGATAGAGAATACCAAAAAATTGAGTATAAAAATTCTGTCTGTCTGTCTCGCTAGCCTACAGCCTAAAGGAGGAGATGGATTTTCTTCAATGTTTGTTCTTGTTTTTTTTTTGGCTAATATGGTGAAACGCTTTTTTTGACTGATTTTTTTCTTAAACCAAAAATAGCGGTTGTGAAATTGTTTCGTAGCTGAAATCTAAGGTCGTATAACTCAGGTGCGATTTTTTTTATAGTACATGCATACATACATATCGCCAGTAAAAAAATTGCGTTCTTATTATCATTGGCTAAACCGATTAATTTTTTTTTGAATTGAAAGTATAAATAATATTGCACATTCAAATCAAAATATTTATTTTTTTTAATTAAAACTGCATTCGCGCATTGGATTTATAATGGATGTTCAATTTATCTTCTGGAAATCAATTAAACAACTAAGTTGCTATTTTTATAAGAAAATGGCTTCATCGTTTTAGGAAGATAGATAAAATTGCAATCAAGTTCTATCAAAATCTTGAGATCGATTTTCTTCCAAAGGCGAAAACTACCGCATAGTATACCTACATACATATAATATACGGTGCATCGTATAGAGTTATCCGCAATAAGCGGTGTCAATTTAAATTTAGCAACATTTTCGAACTATCGAATACGACTCACAATATGACTTTTAAAATTTCAAAAAATTATCCACCGTATATTTCCTACTACAAAATTTCACTACAAAATTGTTGAAAAAGTTTCGTCTTTTCATTCCATGGAAGGACAGTTTAGTAGTCACCCTAAAATATTTAAGTGATTTAAAATCAAATAATTGTTGAATGGCATTCAGATCACAAACATATTGTTATTACAAAATCAATTGTTCTTAAGCTCAAAAGCTTACCTACTTATGCTTTAGCAAAATCCTCTAAAACATGTAATAGTCACCAACCACCACGATGAAGCTTTTATACTTACATAACATCCCAATTCGTATGCTCCTCTCAACTGGCGGCACCAGCTTTGTGTTGGACGCCTGACATCTATAAGTATTATTCAAAGCCGACCGCGTAATTTGTGGTACCTCCAAGCGGTTTACTGTCACGTGCCGTGCCATTGATACTCCAGATCCTGCTTGCAAAAGCTGTGTGCCATTAAACCACGTTACCGTTGGCTCCGGACGTCCTGCAAAAATTGAAAGAGAAGACACAAAATGGATTACTCTATACTATTATGTGACTTCATTCATACAAAGACAAAAAGACGAAACGACATTTCCATTGTGGTCTTTTGACTTTGGTCGATGATTGGATTAGCACTTGCAACAAAGCCAAAAAAAAAAAAATAAACTGCCATCGTAAGCCATTGTCAGTGTCATTTAATAACTTTATGGCTTTGGCAGAAGTCAGTGGCAGATTGAAGTTGACATTGGGGTAGCATTAAGTGAGCGATTGACATGGGAAATATTAATTAATCAACTAAAGTGGCACACACGCCATATATTTCTTTTTCCTGCAGTGGTAATAAGAAAATAATGGGGAAATGGGGTTATAATGGGCAAAAGGGTTTCAATAAATTCTTGATATGTTGCGAAAATGATTTTAAGACGAATTTTATTTCCTGAAAGAATTTAAGTAAGACGTTGACAAATACTAAAGAGGATCCAAGCTGTTGGGCTAGCCCTCTATTACAGAACCAAAATGTACATATCTATAAATGGGGACACACAAATATGAAAATAATGTCAAAGTTGTGTTCTGTTAAGCAGTGGCGTAACTATACCACCTGAGGCATGTGGCAATTTTTTTGGATGGGGTCCTCCGGCTTCCCAGTAAAAATAGTCACGTTAGAATTTAATTTTATGATGTAAGTAGTTACCGAAGACTATTAATAATATTATGTGCATTTTAGTTAAATATCTAGTTATTTTCAAGAGCATATGCTTATACAATTATTTATAATGAAAAAACAATTTACTTTCAATAAGATTTTTTTATTCATAAGATTCTTTTCTCCGAGCTATCTATTCCTATTCCGCAAAAGTATCTATAACCTCGTCAAAGTTTAAAGATCGGGCCATAGAACTTTCAATAGTCAGAATAGCCAAGTTACGTAGCTTGTCTTGTGCCATAGAGTTTCTTAAATAGGTTTTTATTAATTTTAGTTTCGAAAGTGATCTTTCATTACTAGCTGAAGCCACAGGAATTGTAACAAAAATCATTAATTTCAGAAAAGCTGAACGACATAAAATGATTCTTTATTATTAATAAATCAGCAAGTTCTCTAATACACGAACACTTTTGTTATTTCATCTCTGAAAGTGGACCGAAAACTGAGAGTTTCGCTGTCAAATGATTCTGATATTTGTTTTTTATATAATGGGTTATCCATGTTGCGGTTTTAAAAGTAAACTAAATAAAACACATATAAAATATTTTTTTTCATGATGTTTCCGTTTTTATTATAAAGTTTGAACGTTGAAATTATGTGTGAAACACTACATCATTTAAATGACCACCACACGAATTGTTGCAAGCATCGATTCTTTTGAGGTAATTTTCGACCACTTTTTGACACATATTGGAAGGTATCTCAGCCACGGGTCTTTCCCGGAGCCCTACAGAAAAAAGTCCAGCGGTGTCAAATCGCATGATCTTGTTGGTCAGTTGATATCGCCACGACGAGAAATTACGCGACCAGGAAATGTCCTTGCAATAAAGCCATATTCGATCGAGCTGTGTGGCATGTGTCACCGTCTTGTTGAAACCACATATTCTCCAAGTCGTATTCTTCAATAGCAGGCAAAACAAAGTCGGTTATCATATGACCATAACGCTCCGAACTGACGGTGACTGTCGTTCCATCGTCGTTTTTGAAGAAGTAAGGTCCAATCACTCCTCCGGACCAAAGAGCGCCTCAAACAGTGACTTTTTGTGGATGTAATGGCCTCTCTTCTATTACTTGAGGATTCTCAGAACCCCAAATATGACAAGTTTGCTTACTAACATACCCACCGAGTGGGAAATGCTTCGTCGCTGAAGAAAATTTTGTTCGAAAAATCGCCGTCCACCGCCTGTTGTTCAAGCACCCATTCAACGTACTACGACGTTGTGAATGGGTAGTTGGCTTCAGTTGTTATGTAAGTTGGAATTTATATGGATATAGGTGTAGATCCAAATGCAAAATACGCCATAATGTGCCGTAAGACAGTCCTAATTCCTGAGAACGACGAGGAATCGACACATTCGGGTCTTCGGCAACTCTCTCATTTACAGCAGCGATATTTTCAGTGGTACGAGCGAAAAGATGATGTACAGGCCTTACAATATCTGTAACCAATCCAGTCTCTTCAAATTTATTCACAATTTTGCCAATTGCTTGCGTAGTTGGACGATTATATAAACCATAATCTCCTCTTAGAGCACGATATCTGGCTGTGGCAGAATCACCATTTTTGTATTAGGTTTTAACAATTTTTATGCGTTATGCGATAGTTAAGCGATACATTTTCGTAAATGTCAGACTTTCAACTGAAAAAAAAAATTGGTTTAACAACTTAGTTTGACAGATGTCAAATTCCAGCCCTATAGTTTTGAAACCGCGAAATGGATAACCCTTTATATCAACAAACTCTAGAGGTTTTTTTAATAAATCAGTGTCATTTAAAATTTGCAAAGAGGAAGTGGCAAGACACTGACAAACAATTTAAATCATTTAAAGGACACTGAAATAGTTACTATAGCTAATCTAAATAAAATTATATGCAATTTTTGTTGAAAAATTTAATTTTATTTAAAACTTAAGCCAAATCAACAGAAATTAATCACTATCCGATAGCCCGCGTTACTCTGGGCCTGGTAGTAGTTATTTATAAATTATTTTTTACCTCCATCGAAATTAAACTTAGACATGAGAAAGCATAGAGTACATTCAAAGTTTTTTTAATGAATAAAAAAAAATATCTTAAAACCGGGATATTTCAGAAAAACATTTTTATTTCCGTTATTTATGAAATATTCTCAAAAATGTTTTACCATTTTGAAATGAGAATTGAACACGCCAACTTTTAAGGTAACTTGCCAAAATTTCGTAGTACATTTTTTTTACACTAAATATTTTACACTGAATAAGGGTCATGTTCAAATGTTGAGCAGTTAATTGGGCAAAAAAGTAATGTGTTCTTGAAAACAGATGCAGGTGTGTTTAAATTTTTGAATGCAATTGTCAGAAGGGTTATTCAGGGTTTCATAACAACAAAAAAAACAATGAGAAAAACTAAGATTTTGATTGTTAACTATCGATTTACATATACATTTTTTAAATGCGTAATGACGGAGCTTTCAGTGTGACTGGCTTCTATCTTATTTGGTTAACAAAATGAGGGACCGTCACTAGCTCGCCTGCGTTACCAATGTACCGTGACAAAAAATGAAGCAACCAATGGATGCGTTCTGAAAATTGACATATTTTTGTTTTGAATGTGTTGAAATTTTAATTATTTGTTTGAATTTTTATATGGTCTTTAGTTGTGCCCCACTTTGGTTGATTTGAAGTACTTAGAAATATTATAATTCTTAAGTACTTATGTACAAAATTTTATAGGCTACTGTTGATAAATAATTTTATAGTCTGCGAAACGAACAAAAAAATAAAAGTTGAAGAAATGTTTGTTCTTGAAAATTAAGTATCAGAAGTAAGTATGTTCCAAGACCTTAAATGACTGATGGAATTTTCTAGACACCTGACAAAACAAATTCAAATCAAAAATCCATAACTGTCATTCCCAACTAACAGATAATAAAACTGATTCCTTTTAATGGTATACCTACTTTCCTATAAGCATCTTAAATTTTAAAGCCATTTCAACTCCCTATACTCACGTTTTTTTTTCTCGTTTAATTCCCAATTCGCACAGGCCAAATGCTATCAATCATTCTCTATAAAATTTGCGAATTGATTACCATTTACCAAACAGAAGTATACTCTATACTCATACTTTGTCATTCGTAAGCAATGAAACGTAAGCGCAATGCCATAACATCAATTACAATCAAATTCGTTAATAGGCCATTAAATCTGCCTTATCTGTGCCTGTCATGGACAAGACGTAATATCGTTTACAATGTCAAGCAAGAATAAAAAATTGTATACGCCTGCCTTATACCATTCCAACCTCACACCGTATACCTATCTAATCATTTGCAATAATTTTGTTCTCTCTCTAAGGACTACTGGCTCGTCCGTATGCGCTTCACACTCACACCCACCATACCTTTATTGGTGTTAAACACGAGCATTTGAGTGCCACAAAACATCCGCTCTCGTTAGAATGTTAGGTAGGTATATTCAAATGGCTTTCTCTACTGCTTCCATTATCCTCTTAAGATTCATCTATAATGGCCCAATGAAAGAGGACCACAATTTTCTTCACCAAGTCAACCGAATTCCATTAGGCTAACCAAAAAAAAAAATAACATAAATAAATAAATAAAAGGAAACAAAGTTAAACAGGGGCTGGAGAAATTCCTTTGTCAACAATGTGGTGAATATGGAGTGTCATTTTCGATTATATGGATGAAAATAAAGATAAAAAAAAAACAATCTATAAATAGGCAATTTGAATGCTAACAATCATTGTTAGCCTATTTTTATAGCTACGATTAGTTTAGTAAAAAAAAATAACAAAATGAGATTGGATGATTTTAATGCCTGATTCACATTGTCAAATGTAAAACCGTGACCATCAAATTTAAGGATTGCACAAATTATTGTGAGAGTAGCAGTTTTCCGTAAACAGAGCTGAGAAATTTTTAATTAATTTATTATCAATTTTGTTCGTGGTGCAAGAAATTTTGAATATAGAGTTTCGTGTCTATTGCAAATCCAACAATAATAATTAAAGGAGTTCTTATCAAAAGTTATCTTAATAATGGAGTTTAAGAAAACGAAGCATTTAAAGTGCTTTATTTCGAAAAATAAACTAATTTAAGGACTTATGGAAGCATCAATTTCAAAAAAATTCCAAATCTTAGACACGTTTAACTTTAGGTTGTTAACAAAATGTCATTATTAAAAATCTTTTCACCTGTCAAGCGCTACACAATTTTTACAGAAATCAATCCTTCTAATTTCAGTTCTAATTAAAAAGTGAGAAATTTTAAGGGCGTAAATACTGAGTGCGGAAACTGACAGTGTAGTTTTAAAAGGCTAATAAGAAAAAAACTACGCAACTTACCAGAAATTAGATTAATTTAATTTGATTCAGTACATTATGCCGTTTTATGTATCAAGTTTTAAAATGACATCAGACACATGATAACCGCCAGCAGTGATTAAGGCGATTTATGATGTTCTTAGCCGTATTTTGACACATTTTGACTGGTGTAGCGCCAATTTCCTCCCGAAATATGCTTTTTAAGTTCATCCCAGGAGTGAGGCAGATATTCAAAAAACTTTTTCTCCAGGAAGCCCCACAAGAAATAAAATGCACAACTGGATCGTACGAACTTGCTCTTGGAGCTAACAACTTTTATGCAGTTAATCATTGAGGTTAAGTTAGTTAGGTTTAAAGGCTATATAGGTAAGATTACCTTAATTCTACATACATTGTATTCAATATTCTGTGAAGTACGCGAATTCGTAAAAAGGGAATAATAATAAGTTAGAAATAAATGGGTAAAACACATAATTATATGTTCTTATATTGCTTTGAGGGAAAACAAAGATGCAATTTGAATTCAAAATTTCAAAAATAGTTGGGGTGGTTTTTAATAAATTAATTTTTTACGTAAAAAAATTTTGAAAACATTAAAAAAAAATTGACACGCCATTTTGAAGATATTATTAATCTTTACTATTATATAAAGACGAAACAATAATTACTTATGTCAAGGGTAATCTCAGAAAGTATTCAACCGATTTACTTGAATAAAATTTTATAATTTTCCTTATTCTCTTAAGCATGTCTTATGATATTTTTTATTTGTTAAATATACATATGTATAGAATTAGATTATTAACTTTGAAAAAAAAAATCGTACACTTTTTTGTCGAAGTTCATCAACATATTAACCTACGCTCTTAAACCTGCTTGATATTTTACAAAACTGAGATTCTTATAAAAAGCCAATAGTTTTATGCAAATTTTAAGATCTAAATCATTTCCTAACTGCGCTTACAAGCTGAGAAATAAATGTATTTACAAATTATATACTCGTATTTATTAAATTTTTGTATTTTTGCATCTATGATTTGCATTTAATCGCTATGACTGGGTAGCTGCTTTGTTCCATTTCATTATCGTTCCGTAATTGTTTACATTTTCTTTTGTTAATTTGCTTCTGAATTTCTGTATGCTAAATTGTTCGTTCATCGATTAACGTACGAAAAGAAAGTATTTATTAACATATTCAAAATTAAACGTATATGTTTTAATTTTGAATATGTGTGTAGTAAAGGACATAATTATTTGCGTTTATTGTTTCTCTTTTCTCTCGTCTTGAGTAATAAAGCACATATAGAGGCCGTAAATAGAGTTTTAAAAGATTTAAGGTCTTCTTCATCGAAGCTTATGGGTGGAGTAACAATGTTTTTTCTTGGAGATTTTCGTCAAACGATCCTAATTATTCTCAAGGGGGCTCGGGCTGATATCATAAAAGCTTGCCTTAAATAATCTTTTATTTGAAAGAGTGCCCAAAAACTTCAACTTCAATCCAATATGAGGGTAGAACTTACTAATAACACTGACAGTGCTCAGTTCGCATCTCTTCTGCTAAAAATTGGTAAAGGAAAATATACTATCTCAGGCAAATATACTATCTCAGGCTCAGATAATATAATTCAATTAAACGAAAGTTTCGGAAAAATTGTTCACAACACACATCAACTTATGGAGACTTGAACTCTTTGCAATCGATACCGTTTTCTTGGTTTTGTGAAGGAGCTATTGTGTCACCAAAAAATAGTTCAGTGAATGAAATAAATAACCATGTGCTCCTAAGTTTAAAAACAGAGTCATATCAATACAAAGCAATTGACAGTGCTGTCAATGACAATGACATGGTAAACTACGGTCAAGAATTTCTCAATTCTCTCAACCCTGCAGGTCTTCCATCCTACCAATTGAATTTAAAAGTTGGCAAACCGAGTATGCTAATAAGAAATCTCAGTTCCCCAAACCTATGCAATGGCATACGCCAACAAGTCAAAAAGCTTTGCAAAAATGTAATACAAGTTCAAATTCTTACCGGTGCAGTAGGAACTCATGCACTTATTCACAGGATACAAATGATACCAACAGATATTCCCTTTCGATTCAGACGTCTACAGTTTCCATTAAAACCATGATTTTGCATGGCAATCAACATGATTTTGCATGGCAAAACTCATTGTCAATCATTTCAATTCATTGGAGTTGATCTCAGAGAAAATGTTTTTCCCATGGTCAACTATATGTTGAACTTTCAAGAGTAGGATCTAAAAATAAACAGTTTTTACTTCTTCATGAAAATGCTAAAATGCCTAACATTGTATACCCAGAAGCCTTTAAATAAAACAAATTTAATATGTGCTAATATCTGTTTTTTTTTAAAGAATTTATGGGAACATCACCTCTTTTATTAGGCTACGATAAGATTAACCATATTATTTAACTTTTTACTAAAAATATGGCACCAATCGTAGAAAAGGCCTTGGTTGATATAACAATTATAGTAAAACTAATTATTCTTACCCTTTGCGAAGCAACGCATACATATAAAATTCAAATTTAAAAAAAATTCTGTGGTTTTTGAAAAATCGATTTTTCAAAATAAAAATTTATTTATTTTTTAAAAATCGATTTTTTTTTTGACAATTTGAGTAGGCAGTTTTATTAACAATTCTTGGAGGCATTATCTTAATCGGTTCATCCAATATTGAGAAAGTTGAAAATATGGAAAGTGTTTCTTGGGAAGTACCGTTAATAAGTAAGCAAAAAAAAATATTTTTATACTTGAAAGTGAACTGTACTAATTTAAGAACACACAATTTTTTTTACAAGAATCCTTGGATCCGTTTTCGAGAAATACATTTTTTTCTTAACGGTGTTTTAACATTTGTATGGGAGGTATACAAGTTATTTTGACACCAACTGTCCATGGAATATTAGGTAAAAAGTTTGTCGTGCTAATATTAGATTTATTTAAGTAAAATAAATTCTAACCAATTAAAACAAATGCTTGCTTATACATCCAAAGAAAATGTGAAGATTTTGTTTCTTCTTCATATCACAAACCCATATTTTGAAGCGAAATTCTGCAACTTCAAAAGAATAAAAAACCTACAGTTGATGCAGGCAATAACAAATACTTTGTGAATTGAAATTACCCCAGACAGCGTCTTTGCTGGCAGCAACCCGTCAGATACTTATGTGACGTTTAATTGAGCGCTGAATGTTTCACAGGGAGTGTTGTAAAGTTTATCTTGCAACTCCAAAAAAATTTAAAACTTGTGGTTTATCAAAAATTTATGTTAAGACTTGTGTATTCGCTTTAGGTCTTTAGGCATAACCGATAATTTGGCGAAAACCTTGTTTGGGTTTGGTTTGCTATAAGATGCTATAAGATCAGCAGTAAAAACATTATACTAAATATGCAGAATCGGCTTTAAAAAATGTAAGGACTGCTCCATCTTCTCGCAACGTCATTACTACAGTTTTGTAGAATGTACATGGAATAAATTTAATCGATTATTATCGAAAAGAAGAATAATAAATAGAGAATACTCTGCGAATAGTTAATAGTAATGAAATAAAGCAAAAACCGTCCTCATTTTTATGAAGGTAGATAAAGTTCGAGCTTATAAATTAAAATTTCAGCTTCGGCAAGTCATTTTACTTTCGATAATACCTTAATATCTCAGTGGATAAAGTGCTTGATTGCTAACTTAGATGTGTGGGTTTGATCCCCACGCTAGCTGCATTCGTTTCTATACCTACAATTTTAATTGGATGCCGCCCATGTGTTAAAATGAGACAGTCAATACCTGGTTCTCAAATCCACTGTGCCAAACTAGTGCCTTGCAATTCAGGTTGTATTTAAAAGGCATTCTGTCTTACAGGCGTATAGTTAAATAAAAAAAAAAAAAACATTTAGAAACTGAAATGATGATATTCAGATACTTAGCCCCGTCGAAAAATTTTGCGTTTTCCAAACATAACTCAATAAAATGCACGACTGGATCGCACGTACTTGCTCCAATGTTCGATTACATTAAATGCAAAATATTCCTAATAGAAACAGCTAAATGTATTTTTAAAGTCGTTTTTCACTTAATTTTTTATATATTTATAAAGATTCTTAATTTTTTTCCAAAAAAAAAAATAGTATGAACATTTTAAATATTTAATAATATAAATTCAAAAGCAAAATTTCATAAAAAATTATCCACCCGTTTTCGAAATATTGAATTTTCATAAAAAACATTTTTTGATCGAAATCCGTTAAACCGTTTATGAGAAAAGCAATAAATCAATAAAATGTTTGTATGGCAGGTACCCTTAATAACAAGATATTTTAAAATGATTTGTTGGCCAAAATGTATACCATCCCTAAGTTAGTACACACACCAACTTTTTCAAAATCGTTAGAGCCGTTTTCGAGATAATTAAGATGGTAGAACAATTTGTATGGCAAGTACCGTTGTTTTTGGGGCTAAAACAATGATTCAAAAATCTATTCTTGACAATCACCTAAAAGTCTTAAACACCAAGTATGAAGAAAATCGCTGCGCTACAGACAGACAGACAGATTTTTTTCCATATGTAAAAATTGTAATATAGTACCCTATATCGGAACTAAAATTGTTCTGTGGTAATGGGATTCGAAACAATGAAGATGTTGTATCTCTTCTAAAGCTATTACAAATCGGTTGGAAATAAAAAGCGTGCTAAAATTTTTTTCTAATATGTGCACTCGAGGGGTTATAACTACCCTTTAAATGTTATAATAAAGTGCGAATGATTAGGAAAACTGGAGAAGATTTAATAGGAGATACCGACGCATATTAGTTTGAATATCAAAAATAGGGTCGGGTAAAGCGCTCCATATTCGCTAAAGATGAAATCTCTATACCCAATACTTGACATTGTGTCCGAAGTTGGGATCAAGGGTAAACCGCTGAGCATTCCTAGAAAGGCAAGTTTGACGATTAAATTGATTTAGGGCAGAAATGCAACTGGCTATTTCATTAGAAAAATTCTGACGGTTTTCGAGAGGTGCAATTGTTTCCGTCATTGCTCTATCACCTATAACTTTTAAAGCTCTTTTTGGATTCTATCCAAGAGACTTATGGGAGTTGTGGGAGCAGCTACCCATATATGACAGTTGTACTCAAGCTTTCAGGCTTCTTAGATTATGAATAGCCATATCAAAATATTTTTTGCATCATCAAAGAAAACCAAGACTACAGCGTTTTTGGCAACATCGAATATGTGGTCGTTTCACAAATAGTGGTCGATGATGCACATTCCAAGAACTAAAAGTTAGTCGGTTTCATCAATGGAAAACGCCGCTCATATATAACAGAATTGGGGAAAGGAAAACGACAGAAGATATCATTGAGGTCTTGATGTATTTAGATGCCAGATCCAGTTTACGAGTACTGGATCTGGCATCTAAATACCGATTTATTAATGCAACAGTATATTCTTGTATGCCCTATGGTGTACAAGTTTTCGGATACATTAACCTCGAAGCTTTTGAAAGCCTTCAAAGGCATTTCTTTAAACGTCTATTCCGATTACCAAATTCAACACCAAATTATGCCATATATGTAGAGTCAGGTATAACACCATTATATACACAAAATTTGAAGGCAAACGCTGACTTCATTACAAAAGTTATGAAAAGAAATGATGTATGTCTTCACAAGCCTATTTTGAAAAAAATTGCTACAAGCAAATGCCACGCGCCGTTTAAAGAGCGGAACCAAATCGCTTTATCGCAAGAATTGTCTCTAAGCTTAACAAAAACCAATGTTGGTGAATGGCAGGACCAGTTTGCAGATGTGATCGCTAAACTAGATCATAAAATGTTTGTAGAAAATCTTTTAAAAGCAAATTCGTTCGCATCAAGAATGATTTACCGAAATTTAAATCATGAGTTAATTTCAGATGTCATTTACTTTTCTTGGGATTACTCATCCGCTCAAATAAGTATTATATTTAGAGCCAGAGGCGAAATTTTACATTTAAATTTTAAACCGCACCGTGATGATTTGCCGCAACTCTGTAATCTATGTAACAGAAGAAAAAAAGAAGATATTTACCAATTCTTAGCAGTCTGTCCAATCTTACAATAAATTCGTCGGTTATACTTTCGGGAAAGCTTTCTACCATTACATAGATTTTATGAAATCCTAAATGGAGCATTGGGTTGGCTCAATCTATATAAATTTGATCTTAACATGATCTTAATTATCGCAACAGTTTCACCTGAGTAAGTGAATTAGCCAATTATTGTAGTTTAAATTAAAACAAAAATGTTTAAAGTTATAACGTAATAAAAAAAAACGTATATACTTTGTTTATATTATTTAATGTTAAATATCTTTTGTTTTGATTTATTTCTTATTTCCTAACATCATAATAAAAAATGTCATATCCTGTAGACGCCAGTAATTGCCACGTCCTTATTCTTATGAAAACAAATTGTAAATAAATTTATGATGAAAAAAATAAACAACCAATCTATTTACATATATATCTATCTACTCGTAAACTCTACAGAACTTAATGACCTCACTAATCGCTTCGTTTTAGTTTCACATCCGACGGATATCGGAGTGAATTTAGAAACTAGTAAGAAAAGCTGAAGGTACTTTTGGCGACAAAACAAGTATTGGATTAATAGTTTCAGACAAGAAGTCGTTAAACAAATATCAGAGAGAGTGTCGCAGATAAAACACAGCCCTTAGGGCACACCAGCATTTATTTTATGAATTTGATACTTAAAATCGTCAAATAAAACTTAGATTGAGTTGCCCGAAAGATAATTTTTAATCCAACGAAGAAGATAAAAGAAATTAATTAATACCAAATTGTACGCATTTTTGATAAGAGAGCTTGGTGCCAGACGGCTTACAGCAGAACACTTTTTCCGGACAATAGGGGAGCTAATATCTCTACCAGCGGATTTGTGAATGTCAAGATCTTTATCAACTCTAGCAACTGTACTAGAACGAAAGAAGATACATCACAATAGCAACTTTTAATGTGCTCAAGCCTTAAGTACAGGAGGAATTAAACCAGTTTCTGGAATTGTAGAATTAGCAACAAACCGTACAGCTATTAAATTTTTCTAGTGAGCTTACTCCTGTGGAGTATCATTGGAAACGAGTATTGGAACCGAACAGGTGGTAGAACCTCGGAGGTTTTCTACAAAATGACCACACCTTCTTACTAACTTTGGCACATTGTAGAATATTTTGGTCATGATATCACAACGTTTTTTTTTGCATCAAACATTAAATTATTCTACAAAACCTGCCTCTTCTGAAATACTACCAACACTTTAATTATTAAAGTTTGAACATGCTCTATAAGATTTTTCTTTTTTTTGTACAACTTTATCGTGCTTTGGGTACTCTTTTCATCTCAAAGCCAAAACTGAAGCCAACATCTTGATGAGAAAAAAAAATCAGCCAAACTGCAAAAGAGCTCATAAAAATAAAATTATATCTCTACACTTAATAAAACCAAAGAAGTAAACAACGACATAAATAACAGACAAAAAATAAAACAAACTCTTTACAAACTTACATTAAGTGCCACCTGACGAAAACTATTTCCCAAGCCTCGAAAACAGTTGGTAGTTATAGTTGAACCAACAAGAGTGCATTACAAAAGTTAATTATAAAAGATAAAACTTTTCCACTTGGCGGTGAAAAACTGCAGTTATGCATGGAATGAATGCGAAATGTTCATTGTAGACCCCAAAGACCCTGGTATACACTTTGCAACATCAGAGAAACCTCAGATGTCAGTCATCATTGTTACACATTAATAAAAACCCAACCTCATCAAGCACAGACATCCATAATAGGAGTGAGTACCAATGGGAAACAAAGACTTGTGGCAGTGTTGAAAAAAAAACTAAAATAAGCATTATTATACAATTTTCTTTAGAAAATACTGTGATTCGTCTTTCGTATTTCATTTTGCATTTAAAGTATCTATACGTTATTGTATAGAACTGGTCTATAGAAGGTATCATGCTTAGCAACAATAAGGATCATAATTGTGTTTGCTTAAGATTTAAGCTGCACCCGCAAAAAAAGTCTGGCAAAGGCTCCTTAAAATCGGAAGTGGATATCATCCCAGGAAACGGGTTGAATTTCACTTTGCGTGTCACTGAGTCGTCGTCGTAGCTCGCATTACCTTATAGTGTCCTGCTCCATTGATTGTAAGTAATATATTGTGTCAGGCATTTTTTTTTGTTTTGTTCTTTTCGACATCGAACTCAACGATGACAACGACAAAAATAACGACGACGTTACTTATATCAAATATCGAACAAAAAAAACAACAGATTCAAAATAAATCCTTTGCACGAAGTCAAAAATTACTCATATTACAGCAAGAGACTAAAAATACTATCAACAGTCTTTAGGTAAGAGTACACAACGGGCCAATATTATAAATATGTTTAAGAAAAAAAAACAAGAAAAAATGAAAATCCTCCTTTCATACATACTACATAGTTATACAATTCATGGACATCATTACTTTGGACATTTTTTAGAGTGCTCTTAAGGATCATGGTATTATGATGACGGCCATAACGATGACACAGGAAGTCTTGTACAACTTGTCAGTGAACTATTGCTTAGGGAACGTGTACTTACTTAAAGTTTGTGAGCATTTATTAGTTTTTAAGTATGCCATTTTTTTTGTCTTCTTCGAAGTGTCGATGAGATAAAAATTGTTTGTGAGATAATTATTTTTTGAAATGAAAAGTTACTAACGGCGAAAGATGTAAATTAGTGGGAAGTTTATAGAAAAGCTGTAACAGATGGTGTTATCAAGTTGTAATGGGAATTTGACAAAAATACTAACTTTAGGGGCGTATTTAATATGAAGTGGGTACAGGATTTTGTATTTGTCATTAAGTAGTAGAAAGTGCTCCATTGATGAAACTAATGTACATATTTTTCCCTTAATTAAAATAGGATGGAGAAAAAGAGAAGAGATTTGATGGTCTGCCGGGTAAACTCTTTAAAGATTATCAACGATTATTTCCAATAAATCAAAGCATGTTTCAACTTTGAGTAGTTTAGGAATGAGCACACATACTAGAAAACTGTAACGAATGGCAGCGCTGGCCATTGATATCAAATACATGTAACCGTATAAAATATATCTTCTGGAATATCGAAACAAAATGTAGCAGTTAGTGAGTCTCGATCGGCACTTTGCCGAGAGAGCAAATGTTTAGATCCGAGAGGAACGGAAAATAAAAGTGGGTTTTTTTTATATAATTTTTAGCACATATAAATTAGTTCGGACCAAATTAACGAAATTAGTTCGGACCAAAACATAACATTATGGGCCTTCGAATCGCGATGGAGGGAAAAATAGAATGGATTACATAGATTCGGGAGAATAAGGTTTGGTTTGGAGGCAAACTGCGCATAGCGATATGTGTAGCCCATCCTTAATTAATTTCACTATTCAATAATATTCTAGGAAGGAAATACATTTTTTTTCAGCTTTATCCGTCAGTGATTTACAACCACCATTCTACTATTCATTTATTTAATGTTAAAACATTTTTTCAGCTTCTTGCGTCGGTGATTTACAACCACCATTTTACGATTCATTTATTTAATTCCAAAACTTTTTTTCAACTTTTTGCCTTAGTAGTTTAAAACCACCATTCTACGCTTCATTTATTAAATACGTATTTTTTTTTACTTAAGTAGGTAGTTATCTTTTTTTTCTCTCCTTTTGGTTAGTAATTATTCCAGGTGTTATATACAAATTCTCCTTTTGGTTAGTAACCAAATACCATACAAACCATACCAAGAATATCAGTTCGAGCGTTTTACCGACCGTGCGTCGCTCCGTATCCGATCCACTAATATCACCACGGATACAGCAAACACTATACGACAAGCACGCTACTCTAACACTGACATTAATAATAACAGCAACATCACATGACGACTACCCTTCCATAACCCGATATTAGTTATAACCCTCGGTAGTACTTAATCATCAGCAACAATACTTGAGCAACACCATACGACCAGTACACTACACTAACACATCATCACCATTCACACAATACATATCTGAAGCAAGCCATCCACCGAGTCAGCATCAGCAAATCACATTACGATGCGACGTCAGCACTCTGAGTATGGAATCTTCATTTTTCGTTCTTACAATTCACACTGTGTCACAACAGATAATATTCCAAGAAGATGTAAGATATAACGATTTGGCGTGAAACTTATATACTCGAAGAGAACACTAGTCTAATGGGATTTGATGTGGAGTAAGTGTTCCATTGAACATATCATAAGTGGTGGCCGAGTTTTTGATCAATTCCGATGCTTTATTTAGTGTATTAGTGTGCCCGCTGGGAATATTTTGAGTAACAAAAGTTGTTGTTTTACCCTCGGCAAAGCCTTGCGCTGGAATTACGAGTATATTTCTTTAGGTCGTTTTCCCTGCTTGCTCGTTCTGAGTGAGATCGTTGGTTAGTGCAATTATATAAAATATATGTAACAACAAGATTATTACCAAATTGTATTGCAAGATTGTAAAACTCTATTTTATACGTAATACGTAATAATCAGACAGAGTTCCAGCCTTTTTAACATCCAGTTATTTAGCTTTCTTCGAAATATTCTGAACACACAACACAACGAGCTTACCTCAGCCGTATGAAAAAATCATCACAAAGCATACCGTTTCTTCACTGTTTTCAAGACAAATAAAAATAATTAAAATAACAGCCAAATGTCAAAAACGAAGACTGATAATGGTTCTGTCCATAATCCGGTATTGTAAAATATACAATCTGTTGTGAATGTAATCTTTACAAATCCTGTCACATGGATTTATTTGGGATGTAAAAGATTGCAACAATTGTTCCAATTCATTTCCAGCAATCACTTTTGATTGCATTTTTTTTAATTAAGCGCGCACTCAAGGGTTATGAATACCCTTAAAATGTTTATAAACAGTGCGAGCGATTAGGAAAATGCGATAGGATTAGACAGGAGATACCGATGTACATTGGTTTTAAATGCCTAATTATCGCAATGGGAGGGAAAAATTCGGTCGGGTAAAGCATTCCACATTCGTGTTGTGCGGCTAAAGAAAGAATCTCTATACTTGTCAGTACGTCCGAATTTGGTCTCAAGGGTAAACTGATGGGCATTCCTAGAAGCGCGAGTGTTACGGTTGAATAGTTTAAGGAGAGAAATTCAACTGGCTATTTCACTAGAACACTGTCTATAATAATACCGATAGAATAATGAAAGGCGGGAAACATTGCGACGGTGCGCGAAAGGCTCAATTGTTTTAGTTATTGTTTCATAATTTAAAGCTCTTTCTTGGATTCTGTCCAGGAGACTTAAGTGCGTTATGGGAGCACATGCTCAAATATGACAATTGTACTGAAGCTTTGGACGAATAAAGGCTTTATAGATTACAGCCAGATCAGAAGTGGAAAAATATTTTTTGCATCGTCTCAGAAAACCCAAACATCTTGCAGCGTTTTTGACGACGCGACGTCGAATATGTGTTCATTCCACAAAAGGTGGTCGGTGATGCAGATACCGAGAACTGAAAATTGTTTGGTTTCCTCGATGCAGCGCCGCTAATGGACAACGACATTGGGGGATGGTCCCGCTTTAACAACAAAAGACAGCGTTGGGTTCTTAAAGCATTAAATTCTACGCGGTTTTTTAGTCCCCATTGGACAATGCTATCTAGATCAGAATTTAATAAGCTAATCATACGCTGCCGTTCAAGTTCCACATCCGAAGGACATGGGTGAGAATCTAAGAACGAGTAAGAAAAGCTGAGGGTACTGTCGTCAGCAAAACTGTGTATTGGATTAGAAGTTTCGGACAAGAGATAATGAGAAAGAGTCGGAGACAGAACGGAGCCCTGGGGCACAATAGCATTTATTATACGCTTCAGGCGTATTTTTGACATTCAAATACAACCTTAAATTACTGCTTATGCTAAGCACAGACGTGAACCATTGCACCCATTACACATAAACCCAAACCTAAAGTCTTGAATAATAATGCATTTTTATTGTCTAGCAGACATGTCACATTCTCTTTTGCCCACAATCATAATAAGGAGATGGGGAAATCAGAAATACCAATTTCGAGGAGATAAAAGGAAAAATTAGATATACCTAATAAGAAATAAACTGCTGACTGTGTGCGCTGTGCACCAAATACGCTTTATCCCATACGATTTGTGCCGTTTGCTTTTCGGCCAAGGACCAGGGACTCTATCCCTCTACCAGTATTTTAGAGATTTTTTTTTAAACTCTATCTACATGACCTTGTCATATTGGTGTGAAGGGATTGTACCAGAGTCCAATTAATTAATTTTTCACAATATTCAACCTGCTTCGAAACCTATCTGTCGAAGTTCCCATACAGCATAAAATGCACTTGAATAATGCCACGCGTCATCTATATCAAAATACTCATATTTCAGTTGGCACATTCGGTGCACAAGCTATATCAAAATACTCACATAGCCATTCGTCATCTTCAGTGCATTGGCTATGTTATTATAAATAAAAATGAAGGCACTTTAAGGGGTCGCTGGTTTCTGACAGTAAATATGTCCTCTGAACACCATAAGCAACACTTTCAAGCGGATGGTCACTTATTCACAACCAGAGATATGCTGATTGTGCATATCATGCGAAATTCGATAGAATGTATTGAAAATCGAAGCAATGGTTAAATACCGATAATAGATTTTGAGTGTTAAGAATAATTGTATAAAAAGAAAGAAATAAAATCAAATTATTCACTTCAAATTCTGAAGCCGAAACGAACATACTGTATTTTTACTTGCAACTCGCTGGAAATTCAGTAAGTCCACTTTAATGCTCAGACGCCCTACAGAGTAGAATTTAGGTTTTGGCTACTAGCCGGACCAAGTCTGTTTGTTAAAGGTAAGCTAAGGACGAAGTAAGTCACCACATCACAGCTAACAAAATATTACATTGGCCGGTAATCTATCTTTGTTCAATTTCAAATAAGTAGACAACATATATGCAGTTCAATATCTGAGATCTAAAGATTGATCTATTAAAAATAAAAATTATCGTCAAGTGGTTAAGAGAAGAATATTCGTTTATGGGCGGGCGGTGCGGCACGGCGAACGCATAGAAGTGGTACAGGAAATAAAATCAAGTATATAGGATTGCTAATGTCAGCTAATACTATAATATTGTAAGGGAGACAAAATTGCACTTAGGGTTATGTAGTCGAATTCCCTTGGAATACAAAATATTTACTTGGAAGCAAAAACCTGGTATTTTGAAGCAATCACAATAAATTCTTGTATGCATTATGGTGCACATGACCTTCAAAGGCCTATTTCGCTAACCCAATTCGACTCCAAGTTATGTTATCCACGTTGAGTCAGTCAATACCCCAATTTACTTCAATTACATTTTTTTTGATAAAAATCATGAAAAACACCGATGTCTGCACAAATCGATTAGGACTAACACTTTGCGCACATAATCGTCACCTTTCAAAAAATGACAAATTGTATAGCGACATCACATGGTATCCGGTTGGATCTTACAGAAATTGCAAATGTTATAGCTACGTATACGTATGAGCCATTAGAAATATTCAACAGCAAGAGTAGAAAACCTTAATTTTTCTTACGTTTCGCACAGTTCAGACCAGCCAGTCTTGTGCAGCTTTTGTAACAGATATGTATGAGCGGCATGACTTAATTTAATTAAATTCATTTCATACTGAAAATAGCATTCATATTGTGCGTTATGCAATTTGATCAATTAAAATTACTTACTCAAAAGTTCATCAAATAGAAGGGAAATAACTAAAGGGTAACAATGTCAATATGTTTCAATTAAACCGTAATGATTCAAGTGTTAGCCAGCCTTCCACTTTTTTACTTGTGATTATAGGTACTATAAGGCAAGTTATGCATTCGTCGTAAAAAAAAGTTTTGAGATAATAATCAAAGATGACATTACGATGATGGGGAAATTGATTTTTTTTAGCTAAAAAAATAACGGTACCTGCCATATAAAAAAATCAGTCCAGCTTTTTAAGTACGACCGATCATATAATTGAAAAAAAATGTCTAAAAATTACTAAAAACTGTACTTTCCATAGGACCGTTTTTTTTTTTATTTCGGCTATCTCATAAGTCTCTTCACCGATTCTTTCGAAATTTCACACATATATAGGTTTAAGTTGCCCAATTTATACTGAGTACCAATATTTTTAAATAATATTTTTTTGTATTTGTAAAAGCATTTTAAACAAAAATTTAAGAACTTATATTTTGAAAACTGCTCATTAATTTGTTTTTCAAAAATTATAGTTATATGTATTTGCTGAATATCTATGAATTGGCGTTCTTGAATTTTTTTTAAAAATTTTTTCAAAAAGTTAAAACAAAAACTTTTTTTCTCAAAAACCCCTCCACAGATTTTAAAATTTTTTTTCTGATAAATTCAGATTTATACAGGAAATAAAATGGCGTATTTGGTTTTGAGCTCAAATAAGTTTCAATATTTATTTCAGAATTTTGAAGTATTTTTTCTTTGGTTAAGCCGATTTAGTCTTTGTACATATAAAAAATAAAGTAAAAAACGAATTTAAAAAAATATTTAGATTCTTAATGGAAATCCTTTGCATGCGATGTGGTCGAACATAAGAGCAAGTTCGTGGAATCCAGTCGTGCATTTAATTTTACTAAAGTGCGCAACATTTTTCGTTCTATTTTCAGGAGTGTACACATAAAAAGCTAGATCATCCAACAAGTGCACACTATAAGCCAAATGCAATTGGTCATATGAGAAATAAGAGATTTCAATATTGATGCCAACAAATCTAACTATTGTCCCCGGGACTTAGTAATTGTAATATCGAAAGGGCGGCGCACGAGAAATTGAAGACGAATAGAAAATAAATGTGAATCGTTCGGAATAAGCGGAATTATCGGAATCTGCTGGAAGAGAACACTTAATTTGCCCCGCAAACGTTTGCTTGAACGACGCTCAATTAGAGATTCTTCTTAAGAAAACGCGTTTCGTTACAAAGTTGTCGTGCATTAGGGTTGCGCAGTTTTAAATTGTGTGGCATCATGTTCGGAGCATTCAAAGTATTCAAAAATTCCGTAGAGTTAATGGCTTTGGTTTCATACTTTTTATTTTTATGTGTGAATGCAGCTCGCCGACGCGGCGATTTAATTCTGACGAATGACGGAAATCAAATCAATTGGCATTCGAAATATAAGTTTGTTTAATTAAACTCACAAAAATTATTAAAATTTGGCCTGATTCACAAATCACTAAAATCGGATTGCACCAGAATTAAAAAAAAAAAATTGTGGAAAAATACGAAAAGCACACTTGCCTTATTGTAGTGTAGAATGGTAAGTGGGATCAGCTACAACCTCTGATGGTGTATCCTCCATAATGTCTTTCCTTGGGCAAAATGGACTAATTCATCAATTTCAAAATTGAGTTAATTAACGATCCGTGCCGTAACCTTTAAACTTGACTAAAAGTCAACAATGCAAAAAGATAAGTTTATTTTACAATAATTCAAACTATCTTATCTATCATATCCCTTAGCTACTCAGTTAATATGTAACTATAACAAACATCTTGTCATTATTCTAAAATTTGTATTTTATGTGTTCCTTTAGCAAGAAATTCCTAAATCCAATTGTTTACCTGTCAGAAAGGTATATCTCTTCCTTTTACGAGTACCTACACCTATGCATTAAGTATGAAAAATAAAGACAGTCATTTGTTAAATAGGACACCTCTAGTTTGTTTATTCCTCAGGGGGATGACATACATGAAAGATGAACATAGTAAGGGTGTACCTATTACATACATATACATACATGTGTTTTAAAGCTACTTTGCCTCATTAAGATGTAACCAACAGCATTTAAGCCTTGCATGAAACACCTTAATCCTTTTTGGACACAATAACGTGCTCAACTAAATGTATCTACTATACACATTTATATGTATTTTTGAAGCAGTTTGTGTATGCGTGTGAGTTGAAGTAGCACCTTTTATGTTTTATTCGTATAGCTAGTTATTGTTTAATTGTATATTTCTCCACCAGAATTAGAGAGCTTGTGTAACGACAATCAAAACATTCTCAAAACTATTTTAAAATAGTGCACACAAAAGGGTGTTCCTGTTAATGTATTGTCATTAAACACAAACATAAAAGTTTAACACGGTGTGGTATTACCACGGCAATTTTAAAATTTATGAGCTGGCGTTGGAATATGATTTAATTGAAAATCTCAGAAATTCCTGTAAGCCTTAATGATCCAAACAAATAAAAAATAGGGGTTTGAAGTAGCGCGTGCAGGCGCGTGGTCGCCCTATGGGACCCCGGGAACTTTCCCGGGGCATTTGCCAAATAACGCTTTGGACAAAATATGTGACTGCACCAATACAAAAGAAAAAGACGTACGTGATGAACCTTTGTCCTTTGCCTGTTTATTTCTTTCCATTGCTCTAAAATCACGAACAAAAGTGGACCATAAATATTGTTGGAATTTGGGATTGTGATCAATTCTCCGACGAAGAAGATTTACTTAAGAAAGTTGATGAATCAGCACCTATTGAGAACAAACATATTGAAGCTTGCAATTTTTGCTTCGGCTGTGTTCATAAATTAATAGTTGATGTTTTCTTTGCAATATAAAAATTTATACAAAATTTATAAGTTCCTGCTTGACCTACCGATGGTACAGGTAAAATGTGAAAGGAGTTTATCTTAATTAAAAATTATAACAAATAGATAAATATCAACCATGGACAATGATAATATGGAGCCGTATATGTTCATATATGTTAAAACTAGCTGACCCGGAGAACTTCATTCCGGAGAAGGAGGCGTTTTTTATTTTAAATCCCGGTAGCAAATTTGCTCCCACCACGCGCCTGAGCGCGTGGCTCAGGACATGCATGCCCACTCTGTGAGAGTGTGAGAGAAAAGTAGAGTTACGGACCGAGACCGAGACAAGACAGAAACTATTCTTTAAAGCACCCGAGACAAGAACAAGACGAGAAATCATTTTTAGTACATAAATTCGCCGACAGTCTCGCTGGTCTCCGTATTCTATGCGCGTTAAAATATCAAACCACATTATGTACATAGTTATACTCAGATAGCAGATAGAAGCACTGATAAAATCCAGAGAATAGTACGTACGATTTATGTATGCAAGTCGTTGGAATAGAAATCGCTCATTTTTCAGACTTTGTTTCCCCCTCTGGAAAACGGTGACCTTAAGATTTTTAGGTGGCACTTGGAAAATTATATTATTGAAAGATCAAAATATAGTTTATTGCCTACCTACCAAGCCATGCACTGTCAAAATTCATTGAAGGATGGCTACGATTTAAATGGATTAAAAAACATCTACAAAATTCAAAATTTACCACAGAATATTCGAAATTTTTTCGATTTAAATTTTTAAAAGTTAATTTTAAGCCTTTTGGGTGAAATTTGGAAAATATTATGGCCTTATGTACCAGAGTTTTGAGGGCATATGGTTCTATTACGCCAGCTCCAAGGCCACAGGATATGTACTGGGCCCGATATCATACGATGCGTTAGGGACTTTTTCTTATGGAAGCCTTTGAAGTCACAGAATCTAACTTTTTTTTTTGAAATGATAACTTCTTATGGGAGAGAAATCCGTTTCGTTACGTAACGCGTTACGGAGCCAGTCAGTCTGGCTTCCCTTTCTCTCACGTATATGGAGAACTTTTTAAATTAATCAAATTAACGAAGAACTTTTGAAGCTTTTCTCAAGTTAAGCAATTTCAATATCAAATAACTCAACTTAGATTTGTTTAAGTTGTCACATCTGTCGGGCGTCACATGTTTTTTTTTTTTTATTTTTCTATCGATTCCGTTGAAGATCGAAAACAGGATAATTATATGCTTACTAAATTTAGTAGAGCTTTTGAAAAGTTCTGTCACAAAACTTTATCAATAAACTAAAGGCTTTAGGATTCAACGAGATGCTCTTAGTGTAGATATTGTCTTGTTTAGACAACAGAAGTTATTGCGTTACTTTTTGTAATCAAAGTCTTAGTTGTAATGGTGGGATGTATGTGAGCATAAAGAAAATTACACAAACAATTTAAATGTAGCTCTGTGATTCTGTTTCTTATTTCAGTGGTAATTGCTTAAGTTAAGTCCAAGCAGCAGCAGATACCAGTGTTTATGAAAAAGCTATCCCATAAGACGTACACTACAAATATTAATTGGACAGAGGTTAAGTCTTCTACTTGGCTAATTAAGAATTTTCATTATAGAAATATTTTATGACTTTTAGTGAACAATGCGTTTCGCCCGGACAAGGTAGTTGCGCTTATCAGCTTGATGCTATCGTACCCTTCTAAGACAGAATTTTTTTTTTGGTCGATGACTACCGGCTTTAATAGAATTTGCAGCATATACGTGCTGCACATTATTTATATTTTTCTAGGGGAATTTGGTCAAATTCATGAACCTATAAATATGCAGTATATTATGCCAGTCGTGTGGCTAGTAATTGTAATATAAGAAAACGCAAAAATATAAACGTAATATTTTTAATTTTGTTTTTGTGGACTTTGTAGACTTAAGCCAAATTGAAATATTGTGTGACCTTTAATCCATTCTGTCTTCGTTTTCTTCCATGGTCACAAAGATCGACACTGCCTCCCTATATTAACCTTTCTTTTCTCTCGGATCGGCACATAGGCAGTTTTTCAAGTACCATACATACGAGTACCTATGTTTTATTATTAAATTATTCAACAGCTTAATAATATCAACAAAGTAGATTCACTGAATCAAAAAACCAGCATAACTCACCAAAAATTCCTTAGTTTTCTATTTCTTTTTTATAGAAAACAACTTGGTCAAGTGAAAAATTAAAATTCGAGCAAAAACAAAATTAAACGGGTGCTGAATTCTTAATTTTAATTAATTAATTTTACACTCACAGTCTAGAATTTGATATCCCTTACTTTCGGGTAATTTGGTAACTAATGCTCTTGGTAAGAAACAACTAATTGTTCTTTTCTTTTTTTGTTTTCTTGAATATTTTTTTTTTCCTTCCTCTCCTTTTTTCTTTCCATCTTTTTTTCTTCTTTCTTCTCCTTTTGAGAAGAATTTGATTTTTCCGAATTGGAATTGGAATTTGAAATATAAATTTTATTGTTTGGGAAACCTTTCGGTACAAGGATAAAACCCAAAATATTTTCGACTATGTTAAATCATGAAGATCTGGACAAGAACTGCTTTATTAAATTGAATCTTGGTGAATCTGTATACATAAGTTGGTTAACATAGTTATTAATATCAATAGAATGTACATGTATGTTTGTATGTAGGTATTGAATATGTATATGTATAACATAAATACTATAACAGACTATAAATTACAAAGATTTTTTTATGTATATAAAAGAACTCCGTAAGATTTTACTTATTTTTTTCTTTCTTTTTTTTTCACAAAAAAAAATCAAAATTAAATTCTTTAAATTTCTGTTTCTTTCTACAATCTCTTAAAATTCTGTCTCTGTTTCACTGCTAATATCTCCAGTAAGAAGTGAACGTCCGTATATTTTAATGTCCATTCGAAACTCTTTTTCACTGCCAACCGAATGCTTTTGGCCTATAAGGATGAACCGACTTCGATCTTGTCATTCGACAGCTATATACAGCTATTTGTTGAAGATTTCCGCTGATGATGAAATCTGTCGATCAAACTTACTCACAAACATTACCCAGACCATGTTTCGTCATCATCAATTCCCGGGCCGCAGGCTTCACTGCCCGGAGTGGCGAAAACGATGAACGCATCCAGCCCTATTTTCTATAATTTTAAAGAGAAATTTAAAAAGAAAACAAAAGGCAACAGAAATTCAAAAAATTCAAAATCATTTGTCCCCTCCTAATTACTACTTAAAACCCAAGAATGTTATGGATAAAATGTTGACAAGAGGACAGAAAAAGCAAATACCCCATAACAAACATTTTCGAAGATCAAAATGGCAGTTATTTCCCTACTGGTTATTTCGAACAAAACAAATTCGTGGGCTTTTGTCAAAAAAATAAGAATTGGGATAAGAAGGTACCATTTCATTTTTGTATAGAGTATAAACCTTCTTAAATATAATGATGACTCTCTAAAGAGTGACATCTTTCGGGGAACCAAATACCCCCGAACTTTTCGTTGGTTGTCGGAAACATTTCAGACCACCTGTCCGATTTTTTTTCCGTATATAAACTATAATATCTCGACTCGAATAAAGACCGTTTATACGTAATTGACTTCCAAATTGGTTCTTCAAAGTACTGAGAGAGTGTACCGATGGCTGATGGACCATGGCTGCCCTACTCTCTCTCAGTAAGTTCACACGGAAACACCTGTATAAACGAAAAACAGTGAAAGGTGTGAAAAGGGTGATCACGGAAAATTTTCACGTGACACATCAACTTTTTCGTTTCCTGTTTATTTGACACATTTTCCTCTTATGTTCTTCTCTTTCAATTTTTTCTTCTTTCTTTCTTTTCTTTTTGTTCTGCTTCTACACTATCGTTTTTTTCTTCATTATTCTAAATTTCCCTCCTGTTTCCTTCTTTCTCTCCATTAAACTAATCCAATCATATGAAACACCCTGTAGCCGGTTCATGAATTCCCCTTTAAACTATTCTCAAAAATAGACAGCCAACATCCCCTATAGCCTCTACCAAAGCTCAACCACACATTAGGAATAGCAAAAACACATCTTCAAAGTGTCCTCATGCATAGAATTAAATTTTGAAAATGTGCACAACATGCAAAGCGAGTCCTCCAGTATCGTCCTTAAAATTTCTACCAGTTTCACAATTTCCAGAGAAAGTGTATCAGTACCAGCACCATCATCACCGACCATGTGGTCGTTTTTTGTCTGGCATAAATAATGTATGACCAGGAAGCACCACACACATACACACATTTATATATTCATACAAATAGGCACAGAAACTGAAACAGGACGCACTTAAATGCAAGAATTTAGCTCCGAAGTCACATCCCTGTGAAAGTATCGGACATATAGAACTTCCTTCTTTCCTGGCGATGCGATGGCAGACTATACCTGCTGGTCTAAATATATTTGTATGTACATACGTAGGTAGGTATAATCGTGTACATATATATGGAGATGGCGATGCATGGTGATTTAAAATCGGTGAGGCGGTGATTCGTGGAGCAATTACAAACTGTTCAAAAAGTATGTTTGACTTGCTTTCTTTTGCTGCTCTGAATGTTTCGCTTTTGTGTTCTTGTCTTTTGGAAATATTCACATGCTGGTTATGAGCACGACACATAGAGGCTGGAAGCTGTTGTTGTTATTGCTGTTCATTTCTCCTATAAGTATTCCTATGTGTGTACCTATATACCACCTCGTTTACTCGTCCTGTCTTATAATAGCAATGCTCCAGATTCGATTTGATATTTGAGTACACCTGCAGTTTTGAGTATATGCATGATTGTATTTTTTTTTTGTTGCGTATACATATAGATTGGGTGAAGATGAAGTATTTTTCAGTGCAGTGTCATTTTCCTTCTGGTTTTTGGATGGCACACTTTATCACAGAATCTGCTGAGTGAGATGATAATTTTCTAGATAGAGAGAGAGTGTGTCTGTGAATTTGTGAAACACCGAACACAGATGTTTAATCAGACATCAGAGACAGTTTTGAAATTAATCAAGAACAAGATGAAAATTTCCTCGCAGAAGAAAACTAGAAAATTTCAATAGTTTCCTAGAATAGCACCTAACGACAACGACGACACGACGCACGATGACGACGGCCGAAGCGACGACAAGAAGAATGACAAAGCTATGTTATGGTTGGGAGGATAACCAAACCAGAATGTGCTTTTGTGCTGCAATGCTCATCAATTTCCATGGTACATACTATTCTGTGTCAATATATATAAAGTTTACTTTTTATTTTATTTTTTTTGTTACGTTTCTATGAGACAAAAAGAAAATGTGAAAGTTCGCATGCACTTTTATGAAAATTGTGCAGGTAGTATTTTTTTCTTTTTAATTTTAATATTGAGAGTGAAGATTATACAGTGTTGTTATACCAGTTTTTCTGTTTGGTATTTAGTTTTTCCTTAATCCTGATTTTAAAACACGGTAAAAAAACGTTCAGGTTAATTCTATGAAAAGCAGCCATGAAGATAGAAATATTCTAAGCTTGTCATCAATTCAGATGCTTATAGATTAGATAAAATAGAAACAATTCGAGAATTGAATTCAATACCCTAATTTACTTCATGGAAAAAGTCTGTAAGACAGGGCATGGGGTCCATTTGGAACCCAAAATGTTTTCAATGATTTTTTTTTTATATCTATGATATACGACTACTAATCAATTTTAATCTGTCTAACACTAATGTATGAATGAATTGCAAACCATTTTCAAAACTGTAAAGTATAAATTTAAATAGAAAAGTAATAAAGGGTTATCCATTTTGCGGCTTCAAAAGTAAAGGTAAATAAAACACATATAAAATGTTTTTTTTTTCATGATATTTATTTGTTATTATAAAGTCTGAACGTTGACATTATGTGTGAAACACTACATCATTTAAATGACCACCACGCGAATTGTTGCAAGCATCGATTCTTTTGAGGTAATTTTCGACCACTTTTTGACACATATTGGGCGGTATCTCAGACATAACTTGACGAATGTTGGTTTTCAAGTGCTCAAGAGTTAAGGTTTATCTGCATAAACACGGTCTTTCACGCAGCCCCACAAAAAAAAAGCCCAGCATTGTCAAATCGCATGATCTTGGTGGCCAGTTAGTATCGCCTCGACGAGAAATTACGCGACCAGGAAATGTCTCTTGCAATAAAGCCATATTCGCTCTTGTTGTGTGGCATGTGGCACCATCTTGTTGAAACCACATATTCTCCAAGTCGTATTCTTCAATAGCAGGTAAAAAAAAGTCGGTTATCATATGACCATAACGCTCCGAATTGACGGTGACAGTCGTTCCATCGTCGTTTTCGAAGAAGTATGGTCCAATCATACCTCCGGACCAAAGAGCGCCCCAAACAGTGACTTTTTGTGGATGTAATGGCCTCTCTTCAATTACTTGAAGATTCTCAGAACACCCCAAATACGACAAATTTGTTTATTAACATAGCCACCGAGTGAGAAATGTGCTTCGTCGCTGAAGAAAATTTTGTTCGAAAAATCGACGTCCACCGCCTGTTGCTCAAGCACCCATTCGACGTATATACGACGTTGTGAATGGTCAGCTGGCTTAGATGTTATGTGAGCTGGACTTTATATGGATGTAGGTGTAGATCCAAATGCGAAATACACCATAATGTGCCGTAAGGCATTCCTAATTCCTGAGAACGACGAGGAATCGACACATTCGGGTCTACGGCAACACTTTCACTTACAGCAGATATATTTTCAGTGCTACGAGCCAAACAATGATGCACTAGCCTTACAATATCTGTAACCAATCCAGTCTCTTTAAATTTCTTTACAATTTTGCCAATTGCTTGCATAGTTGGACGATTATGTAAACCATAATCTCCTCTTAAAGCACGATATGTGGCTGTGGCAGAATCACCATTTTTGTAGTAGGTTTTAACAATTTTTATGCGTTGTGCGATAGTTAAGCGATCCATTTTCGTAAATGTCAGACTTTCAAATGAAAAAAAAATCGATTTGACAACTTAGTTTCACAGATGTCGAATTCCAGCCATATACTAATGAAACCGCGAAATGGATAACCCTTTACATCAGATCATCAAGAATGTTTTATGAAAATTGTAACAAAACTCTAAGGGATTTTCATTTAACCCTTCTTGGCTGTCAAAACTGAATAAAAGCTATTCCCGCAACCACAAACATATGTTTTCCTTGTCTACTTTAAAAGGCACTCAAACCGTTTAACACAAAAGTTAATTACTAAGTTAGCATAGACAAAATAAATTCAATTTTCGCCTACACACTGAAAATCTCCCGTCAGCTACATATGAAATAGCGACTAACCTTATACGTTTCAATTGCTTCTGGATGAGTTGAGCCAAGCATTATCTGCGAACTATATTTCATATCTAATTTAACAATCCGTGAACAGCTGAAAGGATTTCGTGGCCGTTGTAATTTTCGCCAATACATGCCTAGAAAGCCTTCCAAATATGGCTTGAAGTTCTGGTGACTCAATTGAAGCTGTACGGATTATCCATTAAACATTTTAATATACACTGGGAGCTCTGACCAAAGTACGGGACTTGGTCGTGGATTATATGTGGTGAACTCATCGATGCCGTCATATTTCAACTGGACACACCTTGCTATTGATAACTTCTTCGCATCCGTGGCTTTGGCCTTATACATAGTTGCTCGATAAGAAAATAACCATCCGGAAAAACGAAAGAGATGTAGATACCAAAACCTTTTATAGTGAAGGAGTTTCTTGATGACAATAACGAGCCCGTATAAATCAACAACAGAAATCAGTATCACTCAGTTCAGTCATCCGCATTTTGGATTTTCTGAGAAAATAGCCTTAGTAAGTCATGTTTCAAAGCAAACAAGAAAGTGGTTTTTCTATCTACGCAACAGAACCTAAGAAAGACACTTCCGGTTGTCAAAATAAACCAGTAATGATACTTGATTACAACCGCATCAAAGGTGGAGTCGATGTTTTTGGCCAAATGGTGTCCATTTATTTTTGCACACGTAATACAAATCGTTATCCAATGGTTGTATTTTACAACGTGGACGACGTGGCAGGCCTAGCAACCGTCATCATTCTTCAAAACTTCAATCCACCTAGAGGAAGCAAACATTTTTTCAAAAACGAAAAGCTTATTGAACTGGCGGAGAAGCTAATGGAGTCGAAACTGAATAAGCGCTTACAACCTGGATCACGATATACAGTAGGAAAGTAGACAGCTTTGGATGCCCTCCGAATTATGGGAAGAGTTGGGCTGGTCCTACGAACAGTGCTGGAGATGCTTGCTTGTAAAAGGGGCATATTTGACCTTTATCCATAAGTAGAAGATAAGAAAAGCAGAACAACCTGCGATTTCTGTTAAAAATATTGTTGACATGGCCACACAAATAACGGAGGTATGTTTAAATATCTCCAGTAACTCGCAACAACTTCAAGCTAAATATAATAACTAATTACTAGAGCAAATGTGGTTCTTATTATAATTGTATTGTGTATGGATTATTTCGAGAAAAAAATCGCAGAAAACTCTGTATTACAATTCTCATTAAATTATAAAAAATGAATAGAAAATTAAATTTTGTTAACTGAGTATTAATCCCAAGGCGAAAAAATAAGAAACAAAATAGTTATGAGCGTTCAAACATGCTTTGGGGTCCAAATGGACCCCATGATGTAAAGGAGGGTTAAGTCAAAACGTTCCTGAAAATTAATACAAATTGTGTCGTCACGTTAAATTTATCGTTTTTTTTTTTGTCAACAATCATATTACAAGAGAACCCCATGCACATTTTCAGATATATCTGTCAAAAAGTTTCGTTGTGGCAGCCATTTTATTTAGATGCCCACGAGCATTTTAGTTAAAATGGAAAAAAGTGATTTTAGATTGCTCATTGAACACTATTTTCCTTACAAGAAAGAACTATCACGCAAGCCAAACAAAAGTTTGGCAAATGTCATGGGGAATCTTCTCCGTCCATTGGAACCATCCACCACATGGCTTACCCATTTTGTTTGAGGTAGTTCAGGTACAATTGTAAAGTGACACCGAACGTTCTAGTCGCCCGATTGAGTTCACCACACCAGAATTGGTCGAGAAAATCCATAGTTTGATAATAGATAGTCGGCAACTTTGAAAAGGCCACATCCTTTTATCACATTACTCTGCGATTTTGATTTTACATTAAATTTTTTTACATGGTGTCACGTTTTCTTACAATCGACCACAAACGCATTCGTTTGACAACTTCAAACGTGTCTTTTGGCGATGTTGCAGAAAAAGTCCACAGAGTTTTTTGGCAGTTTCGTAACCGTGGATGAAATCTGAATCCACCACAACGCACAAGGAACCAAGGATGGACTTCTACAGGTTCAAATATCGTCATGACGACATCGATTACCTTTTTAAAGTTTACAACGATCAATGGTGCATATTCCGCAGAGCTGCTGGATCGATTCTAAACTGATTTGAAGCAAAAACGACCGCATTTGGTGAATTTTTTTTTTTTAACAGAATGGTCTAGAGTAATTTTGGATAAGGGATATCGAGCTAAAAAGAGACTTTATAAAAAATTAAAAACCCCAGTTGCCTTCAATACTTAGCACAGTTATTCCCTTGACAGGACACTCATTGGTCATTTGCGACAGATCTGATCTAGATGGTACATAGGTCAAATTCAGAATTTCTGCTCTAGTTCTAAAAGTTATAATAATTTATTTCTCATCGTAGCTGATATTGATATCCTATTCAAATGTTGGACATTATATTTTCATTTTCTTTTGAGATAAGATAGAAAAACATATCCTACAAATTATCTAAGTTAGACGCATTGAGATCTTGAGAAACGTTGTGATATTCAGAAAGCTCACCACATTCTTTGAACAGAGGTGCTTGTACTATTTTGTACTAGCATTTTGTTTAATAATAATCTTGCGAAGATTAGAGTGCGTTTATTCATCACTTTTGTAAAAAGCGCACTACCTGACTCAACATGAATTGCATAGTTTGGAGTCCAATAAGGTAGCCTAAATAAGCATTTAAAAATAAAACCTTGAATTTAAATATTTTTTAGCCATACTGTGTAAATAGGGTCGAAATATGACCTATGATGAAAAATCCTACACGAAATCCAACTTGAAAGCTTGCAGGGGAGCCATCACGAGAACAGGCTGTTCTCATGGAGGGCTAATATCAATCTTGCTATACACTTATACAAACTTGTAGTGAATGAACTTCTAGAAAGTCTTTCGTATGATAAGACTCAGCTTTGCTGATAACTTTGTTAAAATAACCCTGGAAAAGTTCGAAAATACATTTTATCATAACGGGTGTTTTTTTCAGACGTGTTGTTTTCAGTCTGACAATTCTTGTTTGTGAGTTGGTATTTTGACAGCTGTCACTTTATTTATTATCAGTTTGGTTTGCCATTTCATAATGAATAGACTTACTCTTCAACAACGCGTCACAAGTTGGGTCAATGGGCCCAAAACGAGATGGCCACCGATACCGATTTATACAAGAAAATTTTGTTCAGCGATGAAGCTCACTTTAGGTTAAATGTGTACGTTAATTAGCAAAATTGTCGTGTTTGGAGTGATCATAATCGACAAGCCATTGTTGAGACGCCTTGACATCCTCCAGAACTCACTGATTGGTGTGTTCAATGGGCAGATGGAATCATTGGTCCATATTTCTCCAAAAATGAGGCCAGCCATAATGTTAACCATCAATGGAGAACGCTTAGAGCCATGATTAATGATTTTTACATACATGTTAGTTTTTTTTTGCCTCATTTAATAAAAATGTTATTTTAAAATAATCTTGCTAATATTATAAATGTGAAAGTTTGGATGGATGGATGGATGGATGGATGTTTGTTGCTCAATAACTCCGGCACGGCTGAACGGATCTGGATGAAATTTGGTACAGAGATAGATCAGTATCTGGAATAGGCCACATGCTATCCCGGAAATGCATGGTTCACGTGGGATAGGTGTGTTTTAATTTTTCATAGAGCTCATTCTACAAATAGCCAACAAAGCTTTTATTCACAAGGCGAGGCGCATAGAAGCCCATGGATTTGCATGAAATTTGATTGGTAGATGGATGGTGTACTGAATTCTCACATAGGTCATTTTTATACCGAAAAAAATGAACGGTTCCTATGGGAGAGGCTTAAATATGAAAAAAAATATACATATACTTGGGTGTTTGTTCCGCTTTCACGCCTCAACGACTGAACGGTTTTAGATATAATTAAATTCCCGTGGGATAAAAAGTCCGCATACCATCGCACGGGCATCTGCTATTAAAAATGGTGTGAAAAAAGTATTGTAATTCATCAATTGAGAACGAATGGGCCGATTTGGCTTGAACTCTTTTTTAGTTGTTCGTAAAATCCAGGAGAAGGTTTTTGCGAACGAAAATTTTGGGTAAACCCTCCAGAAAAGTCGGGAAATTTAAAAAATCGAAAATTGATTTTTTGTATTAAATTGTGTATGCAAATGTTTTGGAATGGCTTTCGAATGAAAATATAGCATTTTTGCTCAATAACGCTAGAACGGCTGAGGGGATCTGGATAAAATATGGCACATGGACACACACATACTCGGTTATCACATAGGTCATTTTTATTCAGAAAAATCGAACCGAACAGTTCCTATGCCTATATATGAACAAAATATATACTTGGTTGTTTGTTCCGCATTCATGCCTCAACCATTGAATGGATTTTAATGAAATTTGGTAAGCAGCATATAAGCCATGATTTATTTTTTCCAACTTTATTTTTGTAGTTCTTACTTTTTGAATTCAATATTAAATCTTCGCATGTTCGTCATTTGTGTCTACATTCAACGGCTAAAGGGTTTTTAATGAAATTTTGTAGGTGGATAGATGATTTCATAAGATTACCGTTGGTCTGTAGCATCGCACGGGTATCGGCTAGTAAATAAATAAAAACGAAAAAATCAATTTTATATATAAAATCGATTAACAACTTAAATGTTTAATATAACTCTACGCGTTTCGGAGTGTTCTCCATCATCGGGCTTTGGTTTACTTGGAGTTGTTTTAGCCATATTATTCTCAAGTGTGGTTTAGTGAGTTTTCATGCCTGAATTGAAGGATGTTGATGTGGACGATTTTTGGTTCCAACAAGACGGCCGGCGCTACATGCCATATTGAATTAAACTTTTGGGTTAGCGCATTATCTCGCGTCGCGGCGTAGGCATGTGGCATGTCTTCCAAGATCGTGCACTATTTCTGGTGGGGTTATGTGAAGTCGCATGTCTACGCAGATAAGCCCGAGACGATTGACGACTTGGAAGAGAATATTTGGCGCGATATTGCCGACGTAAGGAATACGGCCCCAATTGCTGCAAAAAGTGGTCGAAAATTTGACCTTTCGGCTGGAATTTGTTCGAGCTAGCCGCGGCGGCCACTTTCTCGAAATCATTTAGGAATGTGGTCGTCGTACCTGGCGTGGCAAACCTGGGTCATAACATTAAATTATATGCGTTTTATTTTTTTCTTTAAAAATATACACCCGTTACACTGTGGCCCAGAGGAGATGTTCTTTGGCTATATTTTTTTTATGAAAAACTTTGGTTCTGGTTAGATTATGTTTATTTTGTTTGAAGCTTGAAACTGACGTTTTAATTTCGACAAGGCATCGGCTAGCCATATTAGCTTCGGTAAGACCTCAGTGGGAGTAACTAAGAGCTGAAATATTATAAGTGAGATGTTATCTATGGTATCTCCTCATAATTCATATTATTGAGGAAGAAAATTATGGAATGTATTGGTCTGTAGTAGTCGCCGTTCACAATATTCATTTCGTTTTTGAAAAGATAAGTCCAAATGACGCCTCTGGCATAAACAGCACAAAACGTGCAGTTAGTTCAAGCGTATGCAATGGCTCTTCGAATGTTATTCGCAGATTTTCAGTGCTCTAGAAGAGAAAATGTTTCTTCTAATTCTAGGTGCAAGTGGGCGCCTTGTTAGTGATTAGTTTTCTTAAACGTTTTCTAAAGTCCGAAGAGTAAGAAGATTTAGAAGAAGGAAATCTACTGAAATTATTACTGAAATTAAAATATTTTCATTATTTTAGACAGCAAATTCGCATAAAAATCACTTGTTTCTTAGGTCATATCAGTTTCAAACATAAGGGGGCTTCTGAGCATATGAAATGTTCATGGCAGATATCTTAGAGAATGTAGAAACAATGACGTCGTTAGCGGGAACACGACCGTATTAGTTAAAGCATTGAAGAAAACGTGATTAAAAATAGAAACGGGTCGCGTCATCTATTAGCCTGATAAAGAATAATGACAAGTTTTCTGACTGTTCACTGGACCTACGCTTAGGAGTAGGTCAGAGAAAAGTAATTATATTGCAAAGAATCGTTACATTTACGCACCCCATCCCATGCCGAACCGGAATTATTTACCTGACAACCGCCACACCAATCAACTCACCAACCATATTGAACATTAATTAATAAATCCAGCAAGTCAGGACGACCACCACATAACCACAATAGGCGTTTTTCTTTTTTCGTTCAGAGCAGAGCACTGAACTTGTTGCAAACAGAGAGAGTTCTGAACACTGATAGGTTTTTTAAACACACTTGAACCACACAAGAACACATTTTCATTTTAATCATAAAAAGCAATATGACACAAAACCTACCCTTTTTTGTAGACTGAGACATACCCAATACAGAAAATCAACTTGCGATCACCTTCTTTTGCCAACTTATGTATCTAATTATTTTTTTCTTCCTATTTTCCTTCTTGACGCACATGGCATTTTGTGCGTTCAGCAATGTATACTCGCATGCTCAGTCAATTATCTTCGAGCACGTTGAGTGCATTCTACTCATGTTTAGAACGACAAAAGAAACACACACTTGGAGCTCTGAATGCTCTGAGATAAAAAAGAAACACAAACAAATTTTTTGAGAACTCAGACTCTGCTCTGAACTAAAAAAGAAAAACGCCTAATACAGCAGCTCCGTGCGAGCATTACCGGCGTCTTATCATTCGACTACAGTGGAGTGCCACTACGAACAACAAACGCAAGCAACAACGTATGACCTTACACCACCCTTACATTTACGTTCGTCATCCTTAGAATTCGCACTGTCTTAGGGTAAGAATTATAATAAGTGGATGTAAGGAATGACGACACGAGCGGATGAAACTTGTACACTCTAAAGCATACCTTGATCTAAGTTTTAGTTATTGCTGAGGAATAAGATTCCCGTTGATCCCTAGTGGCAGCACACTTGGTGATCAGTAATTTTCTCTTGGGTTAGCCTTTGGCTGGAATTTAGATTCCTTAAACGTACTATCCCCGGTTCACTTCTCTAAAATGAACGTCTTTGGGCTGAGATTACTCCTGTAACTCAAATAAACTAGCCTTGTGATTATATGAAATACTTTGTTAATTATTTTAAGAATATGAAAATTGTAATAATTGTAATATTGAGAAACACCCGCTTTAATTTAAAAAAAGAAGTAATTATAACTGGTAATTGGAGAGTTCTTTTATCTATATCCGAGTTTCACTTTGCTTTCTTCGGAAAAACCCTGGACACGACGAGCTAACCTCAGCATCAGGAAAAAATCATCACAATAAAGAAACATATTAATTGTAATTGTAATTAGTTGTTACTTAGAAGCCTAGAAACAATGGAAAAAGCAAACAGATTTGCACATCATCAGCGTAAGACTCCATGAAAAATTCAATTCAAGTATTGTTAGAAAAATAGAAAATAGAACTAGCAAAAGTCCCAAAATACAACCATGTGGAAACCCTTACCTCAATTTCACAAGTCATTTAAAAGACTCACGGCCAAAGTACGTGCGAACCGCATTTGATCAAAATCTAGCACACACACATCAGTCAAATTGTCTATTATTTGAGAACGGAACTCTCATTGAAGACCAAACAATAATTTAATCCTCTGAAAACTGCCAGGTATTAAGGATTTCATTTAAAGAAAAAAATCTCAAAATATTTTAAGGATTTCTCAATTAACCAGTCAGAAATAATGGCAATGAACAATTATTCGGTGAACATTATTTTTACCCTCCCTTACGAATGTATAGTTATTGCTCAAAGGAAACACATCAACTGTCGGCTGCAATCACTCTTACTGAGAAGAGAAAGCAATTATATTAAATCAAATTGAAACTTAATAGACCACGAATCTATCCAAGACACCATCACCAATTTGGAGTTTGAAGTTATTAAACTCCTGCGGGGATTTATTCCTTCAAGCATATAATATAGTATAAGAAGTCTTTTTCTCTTAATTGGCAGCTTTGAGTGCAAAAGTAGTTCGGCTTTCAGTCAAGAGAAGACTTACTTTAAAGGCATCTTCTATATACTATATACGATGATTGAAGTTGAACAGGACAAGCAAACAAACAACAAAAAGGTGAAAATCTAATTCCAATTAAAAGATATAGGTAAAGTACTCGTACATAAGTTGACCAACTAAATTGTAAAGGAAAGCTTGAGGATGGATTTCTTATATAACAATTGTGTTAGTTACAGAGAAAATATTACCAACTTTGCTGGCATGTTTGCGAAAAAGTTTCTTGACATTTTTTTTCCATTCAAAAGAAATAGAATTTTAATGAAGCTTTATACCTTCGTAGTCAACGAAGGAATGTATGGTTTTAATATCTTAACAAATATGTATTTAACATTCATTATACTAATTGCATATGATGTAGTAACACCTGACATCTCACCTGTTTTCTTGACTTACTAAACATTAAAATACATTTTTAATTTTTGTTTTATAAATCGGAAGATCTTAAAAATACAAAAAAAGTTGTCAACGAATTTTCTTAATCTCAAAAAATGACAGATCTATTTTTGAAATATGTCCAAAAAAAAAACAGTGCTTCAGTAAAAGCTTAGTACAATTTTCGAGCATTATAAAAAATCGTCGACTAATTTTCGAATTATTAAATGTTCAAAAAAAAAATGATAATTTTTTGAAAATTTGGGTTGGAGGCAAAATCTCGTAAACCGAAATCCCGAAAACCCAAAATCATGAAAATCCAGAATCCCAAAAATAAAAATTCCAGAAAACCCAAACCCCGAATGGGATCCCGAAAAATTATGGCAATGGCGCAGTGGATAAAGTGCTTGATTACTAACTTAGACGTGTGGGTTCGATCCCCACACTAGGCGAATTCTTTTCTATACGTCCAATTTTTATTGGATGCCGCCAATGGGTTAAAATGAGACAGTCAATACATGGTTCTCAAATCCACTGTGCCAAATTCAGGTTGCATTTAAAAGACCTAAGGTCTTACAGGCATATAGTCAAATTAAAAAAAAAAAAATTGTTGGAAATTTTTCATTTTATATAATTTTTCGGGATTTCTATTTCCGAAAAATAATCCTAAGCATATCCACCCAGCTTTTGGTCAGTTTCTAACCTTTTGGAAGAGAGCTTGCTTCGTATACAAAATAATAGTGTAGTAGGCTTAAAGTACTAGTAGACGCTCGCAAATCAGAGTTTATTCACTAATTGCTCTTTTAGGCGCCGGTTATAGCTGTCATTGAAAACTTTGACTATCAATTCTGAAGCACTTAAACAAATAAAACTTATGTAGTTTTGGTACCAAAATGAAGGTAGTATGGTACATAATTATTTTTTGTCAAACAAATATTTCATTTGGTCTTCCATTTTCTTGTAAATTCACTTTTGATTTTTCAATGATGTCAGTTGTTCATTGAAAACGTTTTTCATCATTGAAAAATCAAAAGTGAATTTACAAGACAATGGTAGAGCTAATAAAATATTTTTTGACAAAAAATAATAATGTAACTTATTACCTTCACTTTGGTACTAAAACGACATCAGTTTTATTTGTTTAAGTGCCTCGCAGGATTGACAGTCAAAGTTTTCAATGACGATTTTCTATGAAATTTTAAAAAGAAATGTAAAAGCAATACAAACGCATGCGCATACGTCGGTATTACTTTTGTTATTTTTTGTGGACTCTGCTTTTAATTTTAACTTTTGTCTATTAACTTTTAACTGATGAGCCCAACTGTAGTACCTGGGCGAAACGCATAGTTTGGACTCAAAGTTCAAAAAAAGAAAAAATTAAAATTAAAATTTTCCATGAAAGTTATAACTGGCGCCTTAGGCGAAGAGCAAATCCGGGTAAAAACATGTATCAAAAAATTATCTCCTATGAAATGCCAAATAAGTATATTATTTTTTATGTTATTAATTGTTGTTGTTATTTTCTATTTGTTATGACTTTTTGTTCTATAAAAGTTTCAGTATACAATTTTGAACAGTTTTTTACTTTTTCTGTCTTTTTTTGGATTGTGGTTTTTCGGGATATTGAATTTTCCGAATTTTGTATTTTCGATATTCTGGGCTTCCGGGATCCTTGATTTTCGGGATTCTGGGTTTTCTGGACTCAGAAATTCGGGATTGTGTCCGTCTTCCATTTTGTATACCGACATGTTTTTTAGACTAAAATATTGATTACACCTAAATGATGGTGCACTGAATGATTTACTATCAAAATCGTTAGATTCGTCCTCGAGATAATTAGGACTTACCATTTTTGTTACAAAACATTGTACGGCTGGGCTGTTACTTTTGAGACTCATTGATTAACCTAAAATAGAATCGATCCAATCACCTAAGACGCTTTAGTACTTTGCTTCAAGAAAATTGCTTCACCGCCGTTTAGGTTGTAGATCGACTAAAATACAGAGGACAGACAGACGGAAATGCGGGACCAAATTTTTCATGTTCCCTTACAAATTCCCTCCCACAGATTGCAGGAAAGCGAGCGAAAAAATTTTGCACATCAAAAAGAATACTTGAATTATACAAATTAGAACTGCCTCAGAGACACGCCAATTTATACATCACTACAGTGTTTAAAGGTAGGGTTACCAGACGTCTCCATTTAGGGGGACAACACCCTTATTCATACCAAAATGTTGTTTATTCTGTCTATAAAAACCTCTGTCCAGATTATTAAATAAACATTTAATAAAAAAAAACCTTCAATTAAATATTGTTAACACGATTTTATATTAAATAAGGCTTAAAAATATTATCTGTGAACACATCCATTTGAAGTTCGAAATCCTTTCTATCATTTATGATTTGTGCTGCTATTTGTCCATTGTCAGTGCATAAACCCAAAATAACCCAAAACCAGAAAACTTATTTATTTTAATACAAATGAAACACAATGATTTTAATTGGGAAAAAGCAGAAGAAAAAACCCAATATTTATTATTATTTTTTATACTAAGCCGACTGGCCGTTGCCGATGCCGAGTGAAGACTAATAATCAAAATAATATAAATTCCTACTGCACAAAAGGAAGACGCAATTTCTTTTGTATGAGCTTTCGTATAGGTAAAATATAAATACAGTAATAATGAATAATATAAGCTGATACAAGTTATATGCGAAGTTGCCGTCTTGTTAGTATTAGTGCTTTGAAAACTCGAACGCTTGCTTTTTTGTTTACAAAACAAATTATTAAGCTAGAATTACACGATCAGCGTAATCGGTTATTGCGTTGACTCTATGACGTCACAACAACATTTATGCTCTCCAAGTCACCACACCGTGTCGATGCTCTGATCGGCATTCTTCTCGACACTTTGACAAATTTTTTCGTTGACAATTACAAGAAGTGACATATTTAGGATAGATTGTGACATCATTTTTACGTCAATTAGTCAACGCGTTTTGTAATTCTAGCTTTACTTTATCGTTTGTATTTGATACAAAATGACAGCTTATTGAAAAAATCAGGTCAAGAGAAATGTATGTAACTAGAAATCAAATGCATACTTTTTACTTCACTTTTTTTTCCTCAGGTGATATAATTTTTATAATTTTCCAAAAACAAAGTGTTTCTCCTTGTCCGCTGAAGAAAACTCGCAATGACCCCCTTTTCCTCATTTTTAATCTGATAAACCTACTTGAAGGCAGCTGAGTTAGAAGGGCATTTGACTGCCTTAAGACAATTTGTGGGCTTATGTCCAAATGTCGCGTGTGGAGAGTGGCTTATATGTGCATTCCTTCAACATTCTGCTATAGGGAAAGCTAGATCGCAGAGTATTCACTGCTGCTTTCTTCCCTATTTCACTTTTAACTTGCGTGACAAATTTTGCTTATGGAGATAAAAATATAATTATGTCAAAAACTGCTCTAAATGTTTTGATAAAAAAATTTCGCGTAATACATCTTTTTTGGGAGACTAAAATCTTATTTTAAATTTAATAAAATAATAATAAAATTAACTAGCACATTAAAACATATCTATTTTCGAAAATTCAGTATTTTGAAAAAAACATTTCCGAGTTTTTTTTTTTTTTTGAAAATAGGTTGTTGAATGTATGTTATTAAACACTACAAATTGGTGTACTAGGTGATATAAAAAAAAATAAATAAATTATATATAAGCAATTAAGTATATATAAAATAAAAAAAAGGATTATTTAAAAAATATATTTATCTTTATCTACTAAGTATATTCGTAGAAGTTAAAACTTGTGCTTTTCGGAAAACAAAAGAAAATTGTTAATTGGAATTGTGGAGTTAGAAAATCAGCATTAAAGAATTTGAATAAAATTGTGTTCTTTTTTTGTTTAAAACCTTCAACTATTACTCCTCGTTTACTCCCAAAAAAATTATATATGGCAAAAAATATAGCCCAATATGCAAATGAATATGTAGATTCATTTTTAATTTATAGGTCTAGGTGATCATGCCGATTTATTTATTTATTTTATTTATTTATTAAATTGAAGGCATTCACATTAAGAATTAAATGAGGTATCTTAATTAAATTATCGATTATTAACTTTAATATGAACTTTCGAATCGAATATTAATATTGGTCACATAATAGAGCTCATATTGCAATCAAAACATGCAAAAACCAAAAAAGGGGGAAATGTCAAAAAGATTTTTATAGGCGAAAGGTAAAAAATATCAATCTCTGTAGATTTTTCAGTGCAAGCAACTAACATTCTTGTGAATATTCTGGGTAACATTTATTTATTTTTTAACAGCCAGTGGGCGGAAATTTATTATGATATTTTTTTACCATTTGTAATCATATAAGAATATTTAACCCAAGTTGCTCAATTATTGCAGGTTTCATAGAATTATTATTGCCCTTATACAACCGGGTCAACTGTGAATTGTGATGACCTATAACAAAGATTTTCTGCTTTCAAAATGTTTGATTAATTAAAATTTTGAAAATCTAGGGTTTCTGCATTAATATTGTGATTTAAAAAATAAAACAGAAAATAATTTAAATTTTGTTAAGCGTGTCGTGCATATATTTAAACAAAAATTTAGCAGATGTCAATCGATTAAAATAAGTAAAATAAATAAATAAATAAAACACTTGTTTTTCCACAAATTTGTAATTTTTTTTAAAAACAAGTGTTTTATTTATTTTATAAATATCTTATAAATACAAAATGTTGACAAAAACTGCTTACTAAAACCCGCCTGACAACTCTTAGGTGTTCATTGTTTTTTTGTATACAATACATTTTTCAGAGTTTTACTGTTTTTCAAAATTTTGAAATACGCAGCATTATTACAGATTTACAGAATTATGACTCACACACAATTTCGACCATTTTTAACACCAATTAGTTGGTTTGGGTTCGAAATTTTCTGACGTGTATAACAATTACATTACATTACATATTATACTACTCCGTATATAAATATTCGAAGTAGAGACACTGAAGCACTGGCAACGAGACCATTGGCTTTAAACATCACATACGTTAAGAGAACAGAGAGAGAGACAAAGAAAGAAAGAACAATTATAACAATTATTTCAAAAATCGGCAAATAATAAAATAATAGTTTGGAAAATGCTAGAAATAATATCACCATGGCTTATTGTTTTTCCGTAAAAATTCTTTTTGGAAATTACGCCAGAGAATTCTCGTATGTGATTTCGTTTTTGCTTGATTTTCAATATTTCTAGCTTATTTTCGAAAAATTTTCTTTGACAGAAAAAAAATGGATGCGTGATTTCCCGAAATTTTATTCTGAGACGTAATTTTCTGAATTTTTTTTCCGAAAAAAAAATATGTTTCCGGCAGCTTTATTTTCTGAATAAATCCACTAGCATCTAACATCTAACACTCATTCCCAAATTGAAGTCAATTAAACTGAAATTTGTACATCATGCCGGGAGCTATTTCGCAGAGCAAACCAGGGAGGACTTTGAAATACCCATCCATCCTTATCCTTATTGAATAGGAATAAAGAAGGGTGGTTCTAAAGATATCTATTATGCAGTAACTTTGCTTAAATTTCCTATTACGAAAATAGTGCCAATTTATTTAAAGTTTAAAATAGATGCTGGCTTAAGTTTGTCAATAATTTCATATATAATATCCTTGAAGATTTCAAAAGTCCACTTCAAATTTTCAACCTTCATCTTTCCACTTATATAGATTTATTTTTGTTTTTTTGTTTTATTTCAAACTAATTTCCTTTTTTTTTTATTAAAGTTATTTCAGAGTTAAATCGAAAGAACCGAAATGCGTTATTTACAGGATATGATCATCATCCTTTCTTTTGTAAAAGACTTAATGTAGCATCACAGTAACTACAGCAACACTAACAAAATCACAGTGAATGAGCTTAAGGGTTTTTTTTCTGTTTGTTGTCTATAATGGTATGAAATGGTTTTCATGCTTTTGATGCCTTAGCCTTTTGTCCATAATTTAAATAATACACGCAAGGGCAGCTTTGTAAATGAAAATCTCAACAGATACCCTTTGAGTTTTGCTGCCAAAGAAGACGCAAAGTCTTTAAGATGTTCGAAGAAGGTTTATTTTCGGTCGAATAATTAAAACTGGTTGTATGGTGGTCTGTGCTGCTTTCATCTGCGGATATTGTTATCTTGTTTGGGCATATCCTTTACTTTGAAAGCTTACTTTAATGTAAAAGCCTTACTGCGGAATAATAATAAAGTTTGATATCCTCATTATTGAAATTAACTATTAAAATCTCTTTTTTTTTGTGGAAATATCTACGAATGCCAGTATCTTTTGTCAGGAAAGCAAATTAATCTAGATTTTTTTTTAATTTGTTGATTTAAATACATTGTTAAATTGAAATTTAATTGTAAATCAATGTTTGCAAGGTTTTTTTAATTCTCTTCTTCTTAACAGGCACCGACATATCATAGAGTAAGCGGTTGTATCTTTTCTCTCATTCACACACCTCGCAGAGTGAAACATTATGCGCTTGAAGAATGTGCAGTACTTGGCTGCGTAATATGTGTATTCATATTGCTTAGCGTCAATTTGTTCTTCGCAATTATTAATTAATAGTTTTGAACTTATGTATTTGTTTTGACAAACCGAAGTTTAGGAGTTTTGCTATACTTGAAATAAGTGTTACATCTAAGTAAAGGAGGACTCCATTTCCTAAAACTAAGTTAACGGCAAGGACGTGAATCCATATTAAGGCCATAAGTAGGTAGGTACTCGTAAAATGGTGGTCAGAGTGAACAGATTGAAGATTTGAAGACACATGCATATAATAATATTTCACGTTATGAACGAAAAAAAAAATTTAGAGAACTTTAAAAGTTTCGATTATCTTCTGAAAATAAGAAACTAGAGCAAAATTTGCAGTTACTCGTAGCTTCTTCTAATGTAAGTGTAATATAATGGGTTATCCATTTTGCGGTTTCAAAAGTAAACGTAAATAAAACACATATAAAATAATTTTTGTATGATATTTCTTTTTTATTATAAAGTTTGAACGTTGACATTATGTGTGAAGCACTACATCATTTAAATGACCACCACGCGAATTGTTGCCAGCATCGATACTTTCGAGGTAATTTTCGACCACTTTTTGACACATATTGGGATGTATCTCAGCCATAACTTGACGAATGTTGGTTTTAAAGTGCTCAAGAGTTAAAGGTTTATCTGCATAAACACGGTCTTTCGCGAAATCCACAACAAAAAGTCCAGCGGTGTCAAGTCGCATGATCTTGGTTTCCAATTGATATCGCCACGACGAGAAATTACGCGACCAGGAAATGTCTCTTGCAATAAAGCCATATTCGATCGAGTTGTGTGGCATGTGGCACCGTCTTGTTCAAACCACATATTCTCCAAGTCGTATTCTTTAATAGCAGGCAAAAAAATATCGGCTATCATATGACCATAACGCTCCGAATTGACGGTCACAGTCGTTCCATCGTCGTTTTCGAAGAAGTAATGTCCAATCACACCTCCGGACCAAAAAGCGCCCCAACAGTGAGTTTTGTGGGTAATGGCCTCTCTTCAATTACTTGAGTATTCTCAGAACCCCAAATACCACAATTTTGTTTATTAACATACCCACCGAGTGAGAAATGTGCTTCGTCGCTGAAGAAAATTTTGTTCGAAAAATCGCCGTCCACCGCCTGTTGTTCAAGCACCCATTCGACGTATCTACACGTTGTGAATGGTCAGCTGGCGTCAGTTGTTGTGTGAGCTGGACTTTATATGGATGTAGGTGTAAATGCCATAATGTGCCGTAAGACAGTTCTAATTCCTGAGAACGCCGAGGAATCGACACATTCGGGTCTTCGGCAACACTTTCACTTACAGCAGCGATATTTGCAGTGGGACGAGCGAAACGATAAGGCACAGGCCTTACAATATCTGTAACCAATCCAGTCTCTTCAAATTTCTTCACAATTTTGCCAATTACAAACCATAATCTCCTCTTAAATCACGATATGTGGCTGTGTCAGAATCACCATTTTTTGTAGTAGGTTTTAACATTTTTTATGCATTGTGCGATAGTTAAGCGATCCATTTTCTCAAATGTCAGACTTTCAACTGAAAAAAAAATTGCTTTAACAACTTAGTTTGACAGATGTCGAATTCCAGGACTATAGTTTTGAAACCGCAAAATTGATAACCAGCGCTAACTTCATGCTACGGCAAAAGAAATTTATAGTCAAATTTTGCATAACGTGCAGGTATCACGACATTATTTATTACTTTTGGGTTAGAATAGACACCATGTTGCATAGCTCATCTCTCCAGGTTAGAGTACACAAATCTAAGATACTATATAGCGGAGGTTGTCAAAATTGAAAATGTCAGAATTTAAAAATGGATGTGTGTTTTAATATCAAATAACACGTACACTCAAAATCAAATATTAAAATTAAGACTCTAAGGATATCTGGGTAAAATTTTAAACAACCTAGTAATAGGCCTTAACACGATACTCTTTAACAATTTACTTTATTCGTTGTAGTCTACTAACTTTTCATAAATTTTAAACCTTTTGTTAACTAGTAAAATGCAAATGTCAAACCCTACAAATGCTTTGATATGCATTTGTAGTGTTTGAATCTCGATGAACACAATTATTGTGTTTATGCTTTGAAAATTAATTATATGTTGATGGAAACTAAACATGTGCTCAAAATAAGTATTCGATGTTTATATTTTAATCATCTAACTTCATTATTTACAAAAAAAAAAAAAAAAAAAGATGTACACCAGCAAGATTTGAACCTGGGCCTCCCGCCTGCAAGGCTGATACACTATCAGATGACATTATGGATTAAAGTAGCCACTTCATGATTTTAACTTTAGTAAAATATTAAGAAGATAGTACGATACTAAATTCCACTATAATTAGCAAAATCCTCTTTTTAACATAGTATGATACTAAAAATGATTTAACATATTACTAAATCAACTAAAATTTTGCGCCTATGTATTTATATTACAAGAAAAAAATTAATAAAATGAAATTAATGAGAAAGTTTTTTGAAAATTATTGTTTTATTCAAGAACGTAAAACAAAATGGGTCAAAGTAATAATTATGGTTAGTCACATAAACCTAAAAGTATATGTTTTCACGTTATTGAATGAAATATCGTTCAAATCACAAACAAAATTAAGCATATTTTATTTATTCTATAGATATTATGTAAATCTTGACATTTTTAAGAGTTAACATTACAAAAGTATTAATGGAACTCATAAAAATGAAAAATGTTAAAAAAAAATCACAAAATCGTCTCTACTGAAAATAGCAAATATTGACATACGTTTGTGTGCCACTAAGGCGACAAATTACAAATTCACAAATACTCCGTTCCGAATAATCCTATTAAATTTACTTATAAGCAAGAGAAAGAGTAAAGCGATAACGTTGCTCAGATGACACACTTAAGAGACATATGACATCAACCAAAATTGACGAGAGGAACTGGAGACAGCGTGCATGTATGGGGGTCATTTTTGTTAATACCCAGAGGTCCAAGTTAACCCCTGTAGCGCCCCCTAGAGTACTAGCAAGTAAAGTTTTTAAGCTGCCTTTCTTGGCTATTTCTTATGCTTCTGCCTAAAACTCATAAAAATTAAATGCAGAAAATGCAAAAAATACTACAAACAAATCTATGTATTTCTCTTACCATCTTCTTTTACATTCGACGTTATTCTTGAATTGAAGTTTAGTAATTAAGGGGTGATAATCGCATTTGCGGTTAGTAGGTTAGGTGGCCACACATGCTCCACAAACATTCTCGCCCGTATTATAACAACTATGTCACCCCAACAAGTGGGTAGTTAGCAAGTAATTATCAATGTCATTACCCACTCGCTTGCTAAGGATATTTCAGGACATGTAAAAATAGAAATAAAGAACAAAAAAAAAAGTTTGCCATTGAGGTGAATATACATACACCTGTGATGCATACAAAAATGCCTCTATATTTGTAGAAGGGGTTCGGGTATGAAACCAGTAAAAAAAAACTATCAAGCGAAAAAAAGGTGACAATTTAAAACGGATTTTTTCCCACGCATTAATTTCTTTTTTATTTGAAATTCTATAGCGAAAGTACCTAACATAAGCTCCTTCATCTGTGAGCTTAACTTACTCGAACAAAACCTGAGCTGTGCAGAAAGGACAAGCAAAGAGGAGGGGAAGGGGAAAGTTAGCAAGAAGAAAAAAAAGTTGGAAAACATACCAGCCCCCATTACTCAAAACTTGTAAATGTCATTGTGAAAAATTGTTTCCTTTCGGTTAGTTAGCGCAAAGGAAGGTTTATACTTGTTGTATGAAGAGTGTCCTTTGTTTTTTTTTTATATATTCTCTAAGGGCTTATGCACTGTATATATAGGGCTAATATTCCTTGTCGGAGGACTTAACTGAAACAGTTGAATAAACGTCGAGTGTGCTATGAAAATTAAATACCTGTAACACGGTTATCCGCTTCAACACTGCGGACAGGACATTGTGTGGATGATGTGGACACACCACTAAGCAACTCTCAAAAGGACATTCAGAGGACAGCTCATGTAGATAGTGTTGGAGAAATACAATACCCACACACATGTCATAGATTAGTTGGTCGTATATTCCATTTTGAACGTCATAGGGCATATTCACACGAGCTCTCGGCTCTCGCCTAGTATACATTCGAATGATTCTTTTGTATAGTTTGTCATAAAACTCGATTAAAAAAAAAACATGAGGTGGCGCTTAACTGCTTTAATTTAGTTTTTGCTGTCACATGAGGTGGCGGCATTGTTTTACGAAGGAATATGAAGTTTTGTTTTCTGAAAATGACGGCTGGCTATATAGTTGCGGGGCTATCCTTTGGATTAATAAATAAAAATAAATGACTAGAGCAACTGCTCTTGTGGGTTGTTAGTGGTTATTATATTAAGCAATACATATACTATGTGTGTATAAGCACAAAAGGATAAACATGAAAAAAATAAATAGATAGTGTATGTGCTGTGCGTGAAAAAAATATACTACAATCCGTAGATAGTTAATGAAATTTTGTTTAAAAAAATATACCTACACATTCGCAAAATTTATTAGAATATCCAAAATGAGATGGCCAAATTTAAAAGAACAGATAAGTTGTCTCTTGCAGTTGAAATGTAATATGCCTAGATATATCTGTTTTACTGATTTTAATATTCAGAACTTCAAAACATCAATGTGTATCGGTATAACTTCTTCAGTCCTTCCATATTTTCCTTTTGATGATATTTCCCAAGAAAACAACCTGGATGAAGAGCTGTGGGACGAGTTAACTTATTCAGCGCTAGAAGGCGACACAATAGATCAAAATGGTCGAAATGCTAACCCCTACTTTCATTAATTTTTTTTTTTTTTTTTTTTTTAACTAAAACTGGCTGATATGGATATGAAGGACATGTTGTTTTAACTGAAATGCGCTAGGAATACCACACCGAACGGCCTACACAAGCAATTTGATAGGATTTGGTTATGTAGTGAACAGCAAATATCGCATGTCTGCAAGTCGCAATTTATGCCATTAAATCGTCTAGGTCAACATTACATGTGACATTATTAGAAATCAATATTATCAATGCTCCAGATTCCTCCAAAATAAAACCTCTACAGCGAAGCAATATGATTTCCATTTTACAGACTTTTATTCCGAACAACTTGTAGTGTAGTTCTTTGGAAGTAATTCAATGCTGCCAAATTATTACGCCTCCTTTTGTATTTTGTACTTCTTTCGAACTCGTTCTTCGATTGACGAACACAAATCCGCTGCTCTGAATATTATTCACCGCATCAGTTTTAAGAGGTGATTTTCAGCTCTGATCACACCATTATTATGTAAGCCATTTCATCTGTTATCTGGCGCGATAGTTTTGTGCTCGCCTGTCATACTCGTGGTCGCAGGTTCGATTCCTGCCGTTGTTTAGGTATTCTTGTATTACATTAAAAACCAATTCTACCACCTTTACCGAAGCAGAAGGAAAAAAGCAACAGCTTCTTGCTCTTCAAAATATCTTCCAATTAAACACACATTCCTTCTTTATTTGCTAATTTTGCATTTGGCAAAAAAATAGAACTGGGGATTTCAATCAAAATTCACATTACGATTATAGGGAACACAAAAAAGTGAGTGAACTAATTCCTTGTATCAGACAGACAGACAGTCTGTACGTCGCTCTACAGCCTAAGTCGCTGAAGATATTTTCTTTAAAATTGGTTCTAAAGCGTTTTAGGTGATTAGCTCGATTTTTTTTAAATCTTTTTTTTTGTGTTAACTCCAAATATAACAGTGCCTGCCATGCAAATTTTTGGAGCAAAAACGGCAAATCTCAATTATCTCGAAAACTACTCTAACGATTTTGATAAAAAAAAAAAAAACAAATCAGTGCACCATTCTAAGAACAGTCGAAATATTTGGTCAATGCAACATATTTTTTCTTTTTTTTTATAGCTGGTCCTTCAAATTCTATATATTTTCGAAAAATATTTTTTTGATTCTTTGAAAAAGTAAAATGCACGATTACATCGTATGCAAAAAATTTCTATTAAGAATTTAAATAAAATTTTAAGGTCGTTTTACAAAATTTCCTTAATTTTTTTCCAAAAAAAAAATGTATGACAATTTTAAACATTTAATAAAAAAAACCTAAACCGAAATTTCAAAAACAATAATACACACTTTTTCGAAATATTGAATTTTCAAAAAAAAATATATTTTTTTTTCTCAAAAATCCAAAAAAAAATATTTTTCTTATTATTTATAATTCGAAGGACCTCGTATGTAAAAAAGTTTGATCGAAATCCGTCGATCCTTTTATGAAAAAATCGAAAATAAAAAAAAAATGTTTTATGGCAGGTACCATTAATATCAAAATATGTAAGACAAAAATGTTTGACCAAAATGTAGACTGTACCTAAAGTAGTTCATTTTTAATCAAAATCATTAGAGCCGTTTTCGGGACAATTAAGATGGTAGAAAAAATTTTATGGCAAGTACTGTTATTTTTGGGGCTAGGAAAACGTTTCAAAAATCTATTTGAGAGAATCACCTAAAACGCTTAATTACCAAGTTTGAAGAAAATCGCTCCAACCGTTTAGGCTGTAGTCGTTCTACAGACAAGCAGAATTGTGGGACCCACTTTTTTGGTGTTCTCTATCATCGTAATATTAAGTTTGATTAAAATCTAGAGTTCGGCTTTTTTCCAAATACAAAACTTGCCCTAACGAATTTACATATACCGCAAGTAAGAAAAGTTGATTCATAGTTAAGTTAAAAAAAAAAAGTTTTTTTTTATTTAACCAGCAAATTAGAAAAAATTAAATTGCTATAAACATTCATATAAAAATAAGTAATATTTCAAAATTTTGTTCACGCAAATTAGTTGAATACTTTCTGAGATCATTGGTGACAAACAAAATTATTGTTTTCATCAAGACATCAAGTCAAAAAAAAAAAAAAAAAACAATTAATTAGGTAAATAGGATAATTATATTTTTTTTTGTGTCTAACAAAAAGTTCTGGTTTAAAGGATGTCTACAAGCCTCCATTAGTAACATCCCTGTACATTAATTTCAAAGTATTTCCTTATAATAGCCGTAGAAGAACAAGCTAGTAGTTGCCAATTCAATTCACTTTGTTGTTTACACGGGTATATGTATGCACATGTGTATATTTATATGCCTGAAGGAAGTATTACAATACTATATTGGTATGAGAATGTCCTTCAATGGAAAAAAGAAATCCCCAAACTCTCATGCTCATGGATGAGAAGTCACATAAAAGCCTTTCATTATAATTTATCGTGCTCCACAATTATAGCACTATATGGTCCGGGTCCGAGTCCGGGTGTATGGACCCCTCCTACATCATAGAACGACTTGTTTTATTTTTTTTTTGTGTGCTCGACTATTTTGTTTGGGAATTTTTTGGGGTCGATTTGCACTCTCCATTTTGCCAGGCCAATGTCCCTATAGAAATAGAATTTCAAGTACTTCTCGAAGCTTTATGCTTTCTGTGAGTCTTTGTCAGCCACTGCTATGTTTTTCACGGTTGCTAGGTTCTCTATATACACCCACCATCAGCACTTAACGAGTATGTGTGGCACTTTTCCCTTAGCTTTTTCATACTCGTACTCGTACATGAAGACTTTACCTCATTTTTCTTTCATTTATTATTAAATAAATGCCAAAAACAATACACCCAGCAATTTATGAGAAAATTAATTAAATTATTTTTTCTTATTTTTTTTAAATACGCGCCGCACTTGGGTGCCTTAGAAACGAGTTTATAAGCAGCTTGACTAATTTTGTGTGTGCACCATAATTTTCGAAGTTTATATAAAATTATAAATTTTGTGTGTGCTTCTGAGAATAATAAAAAGAACGGGGTGATGTTATAACTTTTCTATTTTAAGAGGTAATAAATAAATATGTATATGTAAATATTCATAACTGAGTACTAATACCTTTCATAATTCGTGTACTTATTTTAAGGATGCTTATCTATATTTGTTTTTATTAGATGGCATCTGAAGCTGAACTTTTTCGGTGATGCTTAAGAGACAGAATTGAATGACAGGGCAGACATCAACCTCTTAAAAATCTGTTAAAAGAATTATAATACGGGATTTTAAGATATCTTCACGAAACGTGTCTTTTTTGTAACTAAGTTAGGCTTTTGGTTCAGCAGTATGAAACGTCAGAGAGAAGGGAAACCATGCTCTCTACAGTGTGTCTCTTTCGTACGTCTTTCTTAGGTTTTCGAAATATGGTAACGACAAAAGACTAATTTCAATGGAAAGTTCACGTCAAAAGTATGCAGCAAGGAGAATTTTAAATTATCACAATGCAGAAATACTCCAGCAATATATCATCATTTGTATTTAAAGGCAGATTTTAATCAGACGTTACGTTTTGATGATTATGACAACCCGAAATTCTATAAAAGTTTATCTGTACATCTTAAACCGCTAAAGCGATTCTGTTTAATTTTTGGAAAATATTGAAAAATTGGAAATTAGAATTTGTTGGAAAATAACATTAATTTTTATAAGACCAATTCATTATAAACACTATTAATCTTGAAAATGACTATTACGATTTTGATAAGCAATTTTGTGCGATTCAGTCCTGCACAAATTCCTTTTTTAAATGCGATATAAGTAGATATAGCATAAAAGGGCAAGTTTGGTATTTGCAAAAAAAATCGGCATCGAGATCTTAATAAAACTTAACACTACGATGATAGAGAACACAAACAAAAGTGTGAGTGCGCAATTCCGCCAGTCTGTCTGTTTGTCTGTACAACGAGCTCTGAAGTAAACGGCTGAAAAGATTTTCTTCAAACTTGGTACTTAAGTGTTTTAGGTAATTGTCTCTAATAGATTTTTGAACCGCTTTCTTAGTTCCAAAAATAACAGTACTTGCCATACAATATTTTCTACCATCTTATTTATCTCGAAAACAGCTCCAACGATGTTGTTAAAAATAAAATGCACGACTGGATCGTACAAAACTTGCTCTTGTAGCTAACAACTTTAGTGTTACTCACTGACGCTGTTGGTAGGTAGCTAGCCTATATAGTTATCCTATGCAGATTTAAAGATTTAATGTTACCTTGATTCCTAGTGTAATGAATTGTCGAATGCATGATTCAAGGATTAGTTAAATAGGTACCTACAAATGTATATTTAAATGGATTTTAATTACGTAAATTAGGAGAGTAATAATGTAAATATGTACAAGTACATACATGTATATAATGAAACTGAATGGTGTATAGGTGGGAAAAATCGTTTTTTAAACTTATTTAAACTGCCAAAACGATCACTTTACACGAAAAACGCCATTTGATGCCACGGATCAATGAAAATTTTATAAAAATGTTTCTCGAAAATTGTAGGACGGGTTTTGATGGGTTTTTTATTTTTCATTTTTTAAAAACAATTTGTTTTTGAAATTTTGGTATGCAATTTTTTAGATGTCCATGTGAATATAAAATTTAAAATTATTTTTTTTTGATAAGTTTTAAAAATATTGATTTAAAAAACAAAAAAAAAAAAATTCAATAATTAATTTTAATTTTTGATATGCAAAATTAATTTGGCTACTTCGATCTTCCCATTTATTAAATTTGACAGTAATCCAATGTACCGTTACCGAGAAAGCCAATAATAAAAAAAAAAAAACGTTTATGAAAGGTACCGTTAATAGACTTTCCCTGTAAGCTTGGTTCATATCAAATGATACCCATTACTAACAAAAAAATTCTCAAAATTTTTTATCAAAACCGTTAAGGCCGTTTTAGAGAAAAATGAGAATTTCCTTCAAGGTCATATGCCAGGCACCGTTATTTTTAGGCCTAAAAATAAAATTTCAAATTCCACTCTGAGGAATGCCAAAATAATCTGACAGACTGATAGACTGACAGACTGACGGACTGACAGACTGACAGACTGACGGACTGACAGACTGACAGACTGACAGACTGACAGACTGACAGACTGACAGACTGACAGACTGACAGACTGACAGACTGACAGACTGACAGACTGACAGACTGACAGACTGACAGACTGACAGACTGACAGACTGACAGACTGACAGACTGACAGACTGACAGACTGACAGACTGACAGACTGACAGACTGACAGACTGACAGACTGACAGACTGACAGACTGACAGACTGACAGACTGACAGACTGACAGACTGACAGACTGACAGACTGACAGACTGACAGACTGACAGACTGACAGACTGACAGACTGACAGACTGACAGACTGACAGACTGACAGACTGACAGACTGACAGACTGACAGACTGACAGACTGACAGACTGACAGACTGACAGACTGACAGACTGACAGACTGACAGACTGACAGACTGACAGACTGACAGACTGACAGACTGACAGACTGACAGACTGACAGACTGACAGACTGACAGACTGACAGACTGACAGACTGACAGACTGACAGACTGACAGACTGACAGACTGACAGACTGACAGACTGACAGACTGACAGACTGACAGACTGACAGACTGACAGACTGACAGACTGACAGACTGACAGACTGACAGACTGACAGACTGACAGACTGACAGACTGACAGACTGACAGACTGACAGACTGACAGACTGACAGACTGACAGACTGACAGACTGACAGACTGACAGACTGACAGACTGACAGACTGACAGACTGACAGACTGACAGACTGACAGACTGACAGACTGACAGACTGACAGACTGACAGACTGACAGACTGACAGACTGACAGACTGACAGACTGACAGACTGACAGACTGACAGACTGACAGACTGACAGACTGACAGACTGACAGACTGACAGACTGACAGACTGACAGACTGACAGACTGACAGACTGACAGACTGACAGACTGACAGACTGACAGACTGACAGACTGACAGACTGACAGACTGACAGACTGACAGACTGACAGACTGACAGACTGACAGACTGACAGACTGACAGACTGACAGACTGACAGACTGACAGACTGACAGACTGACAGACTGACAGACTGACAGACTGACAGACTGACAGACTGACAGACTGACAGACTGACAGACTGACAGACTGACAGACTGACAGACTGACAGACTGACAGACTGACAGACTGACAGACTGACAGACTGACAGACTGACAGACTGACAGACTGACAGACTGACAGACTGACAGACTGACAGACTGACAGACTGACAGACTGACAGACTGACAGACTGACAGACTGACAGACTGACAGACTGACAGACTGACAGACTGACAGACTGACAGACTGACAGACTGACAGACTGACAGACTGACAGACTGACAGACTGACAGACTGACAGACTGACAGACTGACAGACTGACAGACTGACAGACTGACAGACTGACAGACTGACAGACTGACAGACTGACAGACTGACAGACTGACAGACTGACAGACTGACAGACTGACAGACTGACAGACTGACAGACTGACAGACTGACAGACTGACAGACTGACAGACTGACAGACTGACAGACTGACAGACTGACAGACTGACAGACTGACAGACTGACAGACTGACAGACTGACAGACTGACAGACTGACAGACTGACAGACTGACAGACTGACAGACTGACAGACTGACAGACTGACAGACTGACAGACTGACAGACTGACAGACTGACAGACTGACAGACTGACAGACTGACAGACTGACAGACTGACAGACTGACAGACTGACAGACTGACAGACTGACAGACTGACAGACTGACAGACTGACAGACTGACAGACTGACAGACTGACAGACTGACAGACTGACAGACTGACAGACTGACAGACTGACAGACTGACAGACTGACAGACTGACAGACTGACAGACTGACAGACTGACAGACTGACAGACTGACAGACTGACAGACTGACAGACTGACAGACTGACAGACTGACAGACTGACAGACTGACAGACTGACAGACTGACAGACTGACAGACTGACAGACTGACAGACTGACAGACTGACAGACTGACAGACTGACAGACTGACAGACTGACAGACTGACAGACTGACAGACTGACAGACTGACAGACTGACAGACTGACAGACTGACAGACTGACAGACTGACAGACTGACAGACTGACAGACTGATAGACTGACAGACTGACAGACTAAGAGACTGACAGACTGACAGACTGACAGACTGACAGACTGACAGACTGACAGACTGACAGACTGACAGACTGACAGACTGACAGACTGACAGACTGACAGACTGACAGACTGACAGACTGACAGACTGACAGACTGACAGACTGACAGACTGACAGACTGACAGACTGACAGACTGACAGACTGACAGACTGACAGACTGACAGACTGACAGACTGACAGACTGACAGACTGACAGACTGACAGACTGACAGACTGACAGACTGACAGACTGACAGACTATTAGACTGACAGACTTAAATATTTTTGAAGATGCTTTAAATGAAGCGGAAAACTTTTGCAGTAAAACATCTATATAAATACCTTTTACTTAATTAGATTAACATACACTGATACCTGATTTTGTTTGTTTCCTTTTGTTGCGAAATGGATTAATTACTATTTGTAAGGTTGTTTCCTTTTTTTATAAACTTAATAAAATAAACAACTTTTTTTTGGTTTTGAGTAGTTATTTAAAATTCAACATACGAGTACTAAAGTAAAAAAAAAAACTACAAAAAATATACCCACTCACGGTATTTTAAACGTGATCCTAAAACAAGTTCGATTTTTCGAGAATGATTTTCAGAGTTGGCAGGATTTTTGGCAGTGGTTTCTTCCTAAAAAAAAATTGCATTTTTTTAGCAGTTTTTTTTAGTCAAGAACCAGGATTTTTATTTGAAATATTTCATTGGTCACACTGAGTACAAGCAGTATTAAATGTGAATTCTGATTTAAAATTTACAACCAAATAATTTAATAGTACTAACCAAAAAAAAAAACTGTCTGTGTTTTGTCATCCTGTTCAACTATTTCGAATTTATAGAATTCAAATTGGTGACATACTTGAAGCAATTATTTCTTCCCCCTTTTGAACTCCTTTCAATTCTAGCATATTTTTCCTTTAATGTCAACCAGATGTCCTAACAACCATAAGCTTGTGTCAAAAACATACCAGTTATTTTTTTTCTTGCTATCCTAGCTTATGTGGTCATTGCATATGTTGGTTGTCCTTATTGGCAAAAATTGAGAAAAGAAAAAGTTTGCAGTCACAAGAAAGTAAAGGAAACCATACTAAGTTTTTTGTCATGATGGCCACAGGCATTATAAGTTGTTGAGGATTCCAAGCGATGTTGCTTAAATGCAACCGGAATTATAGTTTTTTTTGTGTGTGTAGTTTTTGTTGTTGTTGTTTTCATGAGATGAGTTATGGTTGTTGAAGAAAATTTCTTCGTATGCTAGGTATTGTGGGGATGTCTTATGAAGGGACTGGAATGGAATGCATTACAGAGTGTAATGGAAATTTAAAGAGTGTGAAAAAATTGCTCAATATTGCCGGTAGTAGGTATAGGATAGCGATAGAGCATTTGAAACACTTACAATCTATACTACCAGTATTTATGGATTTCTGTGAAAGTTTAATTGTATCTGGTTAATACTTTTTGCAATGTTTGTAATTAAAATGGAAATTTAAAAAGAAAAAGTATAACAATTCCATTGCGTAAAGGCTAAATCACAAACTAACTTCTTTTTGGGATTAAAAATGACTTAGATTTTTACTTGCGATTATAGGAACCTACTATAAGGCAAGTTATGGATTCGTGAAAAAAAAATCTAACAATCAAACATGACATTACGATCATAGAGAAAGCAAAAAAGTGGGTCCCCCAATTCCGTCTGTCTGTCTGTCCTCAAGTCTACAACCTAAGCGGTTGGATAGTTTTGCTTCGAACTTGGTATATATTGATTGTTCATTAATATGCCCACAATTTTTTTCATTTTTTTAAGGCGTCAAAAAACAGGAGCTTCCACATATTTTTTTTGATCAAAAATAAAAACCTTTTTTTTCTCAAAAACAGCCCCACCGATATTTATAAAAAAAATTAAGTTAAACTTGAACCATTTTTTTGGGGTCCGATTTTCTAGGAAACTGTTAATTTGATTTTTTTGAAATTTTTTGCGCAGAAGCTCCTAAAAAGCCTAAGTACTATTGTAAGCCAAAATTAAAAAAAATTTTTTTTTGCAAATTAACAAAAAATGTTGTTTTTGATAACTCAAAATTTCGAAAACGACTTATTGGATCTTAACGAAACATTGTATTTGGTAGTTTTTTGACATTATATTGAATATTAAAAAAAAAAATGTATAGTCCTAAAATAAAAAACAACGGTAGCTCCCATACAAATGTTAAAAAAAAACCTTAAGAAAATAATATATATCTAGAAACGCCTCCAAGAATTTTTTTTATAAAAAAATGTGTGTGTTCTTAAATTAGTACCGTCCACTTTCAAGTATAGGGTCCGCCAAATAACTTTTTTTTTTTTTAATGGGCGCAAACCATCGAGTGTAGTTTTGGTTGTGTGGTTCTGTTGAAACCAAATATTGCCAATATCCTACTCTTCAATTTTTGTAAGCAAAAATTCGTTCAACATGGCCTGATAACGATCGCTATTGACTGTAACGGCCACTCCTTGCTCATTTTCGAATTACGCCTCTGGACCAAAATCCGCACCAAACAGTGACTCGTTTAGGGTGCATCGGTTTTTCAATGTATGCGTGCGGGTTTTCTGTGCCCCAAATGCGACAATTTTGCTTGTTTACATACCCGCCAAGATCAAAATGAGCTTCATTGAAAAGATGATTTTTTTTTGGCAAAATAGGCATCTTCTCTAAGTCGATCGCAGGCCCACTTAGCGAGCCTTGTTCGAGCGTATACACAACCATATTCGTTCAGCGGAAGGATAAAACTAATTACCTGTCAAATTAGACATGAGCTAAGTGTTACCATTCACGAAATAAGCACTAGTTAAAAAAAAAAGCGTTAGATGGCGGACCCGTTATAAAAATATTTTTTTTGCTTACTTATTAACGGTACTTCCCATAGAACCACTTTTCATATTTTCGGCTTTCTCAACATTGGATAAGCCAATTAAAATAATTTTTTTTATACACATGTTTCCTTAAATTGTTAATAAAACTGCATGCCCAAATTTCCAAAAAAAAAAAGAAGTTTTTCAATTTTTAAATAATAAACCAGTCACTGAATTTCTTTCAAATTTAAATTTTGAATGTATATTAAAAATATCTTCAAAATGTGGTTTCAATTTTTTTTTCTAAAAATGTTTTCAAAATTGTATACATAAAAAATTAATTTTCAATTGGCAGCTTTGGTTTTCCCTCAAACTATAACAACTAATATACAAAAAATAATACATTTAATTATGTGTATTATCCATTTATGCATTTGTTTCTAATGGACAATAGGGTGATGGCATGTGAGGTCGGCCACCTCTGGTATTCGGCCACTTCGTTGTAAAGTGCAAGTTAATAGCAAAGTTTTCGATCAGCCCAAGATTTAATTCCATTGTAGCTACTGGTTTTCTTGTAAACAATGCATGCTTGGCTCAAGTTTTCGCTTTAGTTTGAAATGTGCCTTTTCGATAGAAAAAAAAATACTGTAGGTGATTTTTAGAAAGAGCTAAAATCGCCAAACTATCAAATGTAGATGAATTTTGTGATTGTTTCTTATTTATTTATAGCTTATATTTGTTGTTTTTGGCTATTAAACTTAAAAAATATTGTTTGTTAATAATTTACAAGGGGGCCGGCTCTAAGGGGCAATTTTTTTCAATTCTCCCGAGCTGGGCCACTCGTCCGACTACTGACAACATCTTTATTTTTATATTTTTTTTTTAACTGAGTATGCAAAGTTAAGGAAATTTTATTTTCTATTTATTTATACCAAAATAATTCAAAAATATTTCATGGTTTCAGTAGTCGGCCGCTTGTTAACGTTAAGGGATATTGGGGGCCAAATATAGAAGACGCGTGTTCTTATGTCGGCCTATTGGGTTTAGTATAGAGGCTATGGGATTACATTATGTAAGTTTTGTTTAGATAAGTTACAAATTTAATTATTTTTTAAGAAATATTACTGTAAATAGATCTGTAAGTGAGTTACAGTAAAATGTCCTAACTTCCGTACGTTGTTTTTACTCACGAAGAACTTGCAACATACTCAACTACTATTGAGAAGTTTTTTGCTTTTCGTAAGAAGAATTCACTGCACTCGACATTATTATACCTAATTGCTCTTGTAAGACACTTATTAAGGAATTTTTCGCAATTTATAAATAAAACGTATACATGTAAAATGTCTAAAAAATGATCACGGATAGGTTATACAAATTTCAAAAATGTGTGTAATATGTTTTTATCAAGAACTTTAAAAATGGAAACAATGAAGAGCAAAAGAATATTTTATAACCACACGAAAGAGGCACTTTCTTCAGTACTGAACAAAATTAGATAAACATTTTAAATTGGAATAGGCAATTCGGGAGTTCGGGTTTTCTAGAATAAATCTACAAGACCGAAATAATAATAATAAATTATAATAAACATTTATTCTAATACACCACTTAGTGCGACCAAGTTATACAAATTTTTTAAAGTGGTCCATAGAACTTTGATGAAGTTGTCAATACAAACGACAGTGACGAAGTACTCGTAGTTCCTGGAGCTAAAATAGTATTTAGGAAAAATAGATGCCGCGAAGATGTTTTGGGAGACGCTTCATGTATTTTGATAATGTCAACGAAACACCCTTCTGTCTGTTTTCTGTCTTATCAAGTATTGGCTTAGTTCCCAGATGATACAACAAATTGCATAAAGATTCATTAGGAAACCATAAGGAGGCTAACTACTCTGTATTCAGTGTAAATAAAAGCATTTGGTACAACTAGTGTTCCTTCCTCTGGCGGCCTCGTCAGTTTGTTAAAACTATGCCCGGCAAGTAGGTTTTAGATAGGTCAGAAAGTGGCCAGATGCGATCGAAAACGGCTTTTATTATTAAATTAATATCAAACGGCGCGCGTATAATGTTTCGGTCGTTGTACTCAAAAAAACGCATTTTCCATGGACCTAAGTGATTTTAGCAGTAATACTTTCATTATTTTGTATACGCAACGACCAACCACTGATCGCCCACATTACATTACTAAATGCTATACCATAGAAATGGCAAAACATTTCAGAAACAAGAAAACACATTAAGAAAACAAAGCTTTTTCATAAGTATAAATACAAATATAAGTTGCTTTTTTGTTGTCTTATCTAAAGCAATGTTTAATAACCTTTGCCTGAAATATGTAAATATTTATTACATGTAAAACAAACTTAGTAGCTTCATATATTCCTATCTTTCTATTCCTTCTAATTAGTGCCGTGCAATTCGCGTTGCATTTAAAAAGAACTTAGGTCTTAAAGGCATGTAGGTAATATTATTATTATTAGTTTTCATTTTCATATAAATTAAATGTATTTTTTCCTATTAATTAACTTTTGTAAAAAAAAAGTCCTTATATGAAATGGCGTTCTTAGATCAACTAAAATCTTACCATCACATTTTTTTATTTAACCAAACTGCTTATATTAAATATTAAAATGATTTCTGGATACCTACATTCTATAAAATTGGAAATAGACACATATTTACTATGAAAATATAAATTTTTATGACTTTGAATGCCCAACAACAACTTGAGTGTGGTACCGCCAAGTTTTTTCTTAATTATTTTTGGCTGGAATTATAGCTATTTCACGACTTGGCAAGGTCGATCATTAGATTCCTTTGCTCTAGTGGTGCTGGTCTACTTTTTCATTTTAATTGAAAAACTTCTTGTGCCTTCATCGTGTATTGAACCATGACCAGCCGCTTAGTAGCCAACGCACTTCGCATCACGCCACAGAGCACACATGATCAGATCCAACCTAATCTAGAGAGAGAAACATGTCTAAAAGCGGTATACTCTAGAAACGCTTCATATTATTAACAACAAAAACAATATGAATCGTAAACAAGACAGCCGAACATTTCATTGATTTACTGCTCTTTGGTGACTAAGCAGAATCCGTGACAATTTAAAGCTGACTAAGCTTGAATCGAAGTGTTTTTTTTATATCATACATTTTTTTTTTTAAATATTGCTTTATATTTGTCTTTTTTTTTTTTAATAAAAGATCCCCTGAAGAAGACGGGAACCACCGTCGAAACGTCGGGATAGGAAATGAAATTGTTTCATTAAAAAAACATTACGACCAAAACAGCCGAAAGAGATATTTTTAAATCTCGAACACCTATAATAATTCAACCAATTGGTCAATAACTTAACAATAATCATACTTTCATTTCATATTTTTGAAATATTTCGTTTTTATGGCAAATTGACTGAAAGAACAAGAATTTCGATATTTAGACATTCCAAAAAATCAGATAAACTAAATTTTATATCAAAAATTCGAACAACTGAATTTAAAGGGACAGTCAAACGTAAAAAAAAGTTAGGTGGCCGACCACTGGTTCCTCCACCCTACACGTAAGAAAAATAATTTGTTTTACCATTTAGAGACGTTAAACTTTTATAGTAATGATTTATATTGTTTGAACAGTAAGTTCAATTATCTGGTGTATCTTATCTGCATTTGTGAACTTAACGACTATCTTCTTGTGACGTGTTGGGTCCTTATAGTCATAATCAGCAAATTTTACGCGCCGCGCATTATATAATACGAAGGGACACATACTAGATATTATTATTTAACGCACGAAATTTTTCAGCATAAGGCTTTCAAAATTAAGTAATTAATCACAATAAAGCACGATCTTAAATATTGTATCCTGTTCATAGGAATGACAAAATTTGTTAGCTTAACCTCACTCTGCTGGCAAAACATATACGCATCTCAAACTTTGCAGGACACCCTTAACGGTGTTTCTTCAATAATATTTATTTAATACAAGAGCATTATGATCACGCTAGAGTAATCTATGCTATCGACCATGAACTTTTAGAACTTCCCTTACAAACTATAATAATGCAAAACAATTTTTCGGTTCTGTTGTAAGGTGGATTTCGGATACCCAAAAAAAAACTCATAGTACCTACAACAATAAATTGCAGTAAGCGGGTACAATGTACAATTACACTCTTCTCTTGGCAAAATAACACCGAAGGCCATAGTAGGGAATGGAAGGGAACCATTTGAGTCGAGACCTCAGCGCGCTACTAGCTGGCTACTATTGTCGTCGTCTTCTTCATCATAGGAGAAGCAAAAAATAAAAATTATGATTTATTCGATGTGAAAGAATTTTACGTTCGTTTCTACTTTCCACGGCAAACTCAAAGAATATCGTGTAGAAAAACAATTTACTATGATTTACGATAAAAATAAAAAAAAAAAAACTACCCAATACACAAACAAAGAGAAATAGCAGGAAGAACAAAATAACCCTTAAGTTCCTTCGAAAAGGCTTCTTACGTATACGATGTGGCTTACTACATTGCAAGTGCTGCAAATATGTCGTTGTTTGCAGTCGCTCTCATATTCTCTTATGTACATACATATAACGGTAAACAATGCTTTTATAATATTTCATCATTTATTCTATGCTACTTACCGCCACGAACTTCACAAGTCAAGACGATGTTGTCACCTTCTAGAAGGGGGCCAACAGCTCCAGCGACATCTCGCCCAGATGCATCGTAAACGAGTATCTGATGTGGAGGAACTGTGTTTTATTTGTTGTTGTTGTTGAAGTTGTTGAGGATAATGATGATTCCGATTGCAGACATACATAAATGAGAAAGATGACAAAAACAGTATGGTAAATTAGATTTTCAAATTGTATGACAGTTTAGCTTATAATTTAATTATAATTAGGTATATGCCATTAACCCAGTAAGTAGAGATAACAGTTTTAAACGTGACAATAGAACACACAACCTGGACTTAGCTGTGTTTTCTTTTAAACTTTTTAAGACTATCTGACGGTGGCGCATTATTTTTACACAAAAACATAAGTAGGAATATTTTCTGATACAGGGTGTTTCAGTAAAAGAGAGAGTTTCTAAATAGAAAGTACGCAACACTTATGCTTTAAAGTGTTAAAATAATAAGCGTTCATCTACATTTAAACATTAGGTGTGGCCGTGGGGCGATAGTTGCGTGTGCGCCTGTCAACCGCATGGTCACAGGTTCGATTCCTGCCGTAGTCTATGTCCTCTTATTTTTCCATTAAAAATCAATTCTAAAATAAATGTCATACAATGAGTTGGTGGTATACTCATCACATGCTGTTTAGGCATAGCACTTACAACATGCGATTGAGTAAAACTAGTATACCAATAAATATGGCAACGAATAAAAAAATAACGCGAATTATAAGGGACATAGATAAATAAGACACGCAAACTTCTCCGCATTAGTTCAGCCGCCATCCCTGGAGATACAAATCTGAGACAACAACCACCTTCAGTCTCAAACATCGCGCCACACATCTTTCCTATCATTCATTCTTTCTCTTCCTTAACCTCACGCCCGCACTGTGTTGAAACATTTAAAGGGTAGTATAATCCCTCGAGCGCGTGTAGATTATAAAAAAAAATAAAATTGATTAACTATTTTAAACTTTCAACAAAGTTAGTGCTTAGTTGTGGCTGTTTGGAAAAAAATCATAAATTAAAACACAGTTGACAGTATTGATGTGTAGAAAACAAACCCTCAGATCTTGGATGAATGATTTGCACTTCTAACAGTTCAAGTTCACTAGGTATGCTTTATTGCAATTTAAGTTCCTATATCATAACACGACTGATTTTCTGGACATCGCCAAACCACCTTCCAGAAATCCCGGCTGTGGAGAGACGTATCCAACAAAACAAGATGAATATAAATCGGTGCTGAAGGAAAGAGCTGTTCGCGAGATATACGAGCAAAGGAGATGCTAAGAGCACGGGCTTCTTCGTAAGAAAAAGAAAGAAGTAGAAAAGCGCGCAATCCATGATACAGAAAGGTGTTACTGCAGGAAGGATGTTCGTAAGTTTTCCTAAAGAAGTAAAGTGAGCATGTCAGGGTAACAAAGTACGAACAGAAACCTGAAGAATTGAAGGGGGAAATATTAGTAGAGTCATAGTTGGTGATTTTTATGTGTGAATTACTTCTTCAGACTTTTTAACAATGTGGAAGGTCAAGATCTATTCAATATATATTCAATCCAGTAGGCCGTGATGAATAAACTTTGCGCCTGGACTAACCAAACTTAAGTGAGGAAAGGAATATACAAAATAATTTGGCAGAGAGTATTCCCCAACTAATTTATATGATCTGGTCAGAAGAGGGTATGCCTGAAAAATGGAACGGCAGCATCGCTTACCTAATGTACAAGAAAGGAGACCCTTTCGAATGCACCAAATATAGATGAATTATTCTTCGCGTATAAGAATTTAGCTGACATATTATGCGAACTTCTGAAACGCTATGTTAACAACATAATCGGCCCCTATCAGTGTGGCCCTCAACCAGAAAAGTCCACAATAGATCAAATGTTCACACTACGCCAGATTCCGCAAAAGACCCAAGATATAATAATCGATACCCACCATCTCTTTCTCGATTTTAGAGCTGCTTATGACAGCAACTGTAGAGACTAGCTATACAGAGCCATAGCTTTACTGCTATTCCTGCCAAAACAGTCCCTTTGTGTAAGATGGCAATGTAAAATACGCGCTGCTCCAGCAAGGTTGGTATACAATACACCGAAAATTCCAATGTCAAAAAAGGACTTGGACAGGGCGACACACTGTCACAAAACCTCTTTAACATCGCTTTAGAATGAATCTTATGAAACTTGCTTACCAATACAAGTGGCACAATCTTCCAGAAATCAGTTCAGCTGCTTTCATACACAGAATATATTGACACCATTGGCAGAAAGCAGCTATCTGTCACCGATGCGTTTGTACGAATAAAACAAAGGGGCAACAATGGGTCTTGGTCTCTCTTGGATTAAATGAGGGCAAGACAAAATATGTGCTGCCAACAAGGAGAGGTAATCAACACCGACGAATAGGACAGAGCGTCACAGTAGACGGCTAAAATTTCGAGATAGTAAGGAACTTCGTCTATCTAGGCTCCCCTGCAATATCTGACAATAAGATCAGTAAAGGAATTAAACGAAGAATCGCACTTTCCAATCGCTGTTTTCTTTTGGGGGGGGGGGGGCGGCTAAGAAGACCAATTGAGTAGTAAGGCCCTATCACTAAGAACTAAGCAGACCCTGTATAAGACCTAAATCACTCCAATAATGCCAAATTTAATACCTTTATGACCTGTAGTACAACATGCATTTCGCCAAGGTACTACAGTTGGGCTTATCAGTTAGATGCTGTAGTACCTTTCTAAGACGCAATATTTGTTGGTCGATGTTTATCGTCCAAGCAATAATATCAAAGACGAATGAATACATACATCCGTGTTCGCCTTGGAAGGAAAATTCTTCGAAAGATTTACGGTCTCATATGCGTTGACGAACTATGGATTAGATTATTCAACGATGAATCATAAGAGTTGTACAGCGACATTAGCTGACACATTGCTCCGGTTAAACAAATTCGAACTGATTGACTTAAATTGCTAGTGCATTTAGAAAGAATGGACAGCAATGCTCGGACTAATAGATTCTTTAAGTCTTAGGCTGAGGCGCAACGCAGTATGGAAAAACCGCGTCTAAGGTGGCGCAGACAAGTGGAAGAAGACCCCAATCAACTTGGTGTGAGCAACTGGAGGCAGTTAGCTAACTGGAAGAAGCTTATTTATTGAGGTCCCGGTTCAACCCGAACTGTACTGCCACGTAATTAAATAAGTAAGGAGGTACGTAATTTAAAAACATTGAAGCCTCCAAATGGTGATTTTCAGTTACTCTCTATGAAAACCCTAAATAAGAAACTTTCTAAATCTTCAGATGATTATTCCAACAAATGTGGTCACTGGTCATAGCGTTGACTATCTGACGTCGCCAAAAAATCTATCATCGCCGAGCACCGTCGACGTTCACAGCATTAATGCATACAAATTTGGCGATCACTGACTCGAATAAAATAGTCGGTCAAGGAAATCCCAAAATGCGTAAACTTGACACGTGTTTCAATGTGATTTTTTCTTGAATGGTTTTTTTTTCAAGCAAGTAAAGCTTGTGTGCGAATATAATGTCCTACATTGCGGTACATCATTGGTCCGATCTTGTTCAGAAATGACGTTTTTCAGGCCGGCAAGGCGTCAACTTCAACCGTGAGATCAACAGATCAATAATAACGAAAAACGTTTGTCCAAATTAAAACGATAGTCGATAATTGGTTCCAGCTAGATAAAGCTACGTTTCGTATTTTATTGCGATTTGACATCAGACAATCAACCCGTTGGGTTTTTACGTTGGTTGTCTAATCGTTGCCTTATTGTTTGCGTGTAAAGATTTGCTGCGGGAGGTATATACTTTTCAAAAGTGCACGGCTATTGATATGAAGCAAAGTGCTAATATGACCTTTCGATATCAGGCTTTTCATACCGAAACAAATGAGAAATGGAAACAAAATTTCGAAAAATTTTATGAAGATGAACATTCGGATCATCAAAAAGACTGACACTAAGAACGCAGTCTTCAAAAATGAGAATTGAAATAAAAAGAACAACTCAATGGACTGGAAGTCTTAGACCTAGACTATGGACATGGTTCGTAGTAATATTTATAAGGAGACAGAACGTTGCTCTAGGGCAAACGTGATTATTTTCGATTCGGTTGAAAAATATAAACCACCTGGGTTTTGATGTGATTAAATTCAGCCATGAAATTTTTTGCTTCAAATTTACTATGCTCTGTTTAATTTATATTTTCAATACAGGCCTTCTGGGAGAGCTTTTTCAAACACACTGGTATCGGTGTTTACATGGCACACATTTAAGAAATTGCTACTGAAATATTCCATAAATCCACGCTTATTTCTGCCTGCTCTCCGGCTGAGAGTAGACTGATCGCCAATTTGTCTCTCGCTTATGGTGTTTCTTAAAGAAATAAACGCATTAATTAGAGTTACCATTCGTCCGTTTATGGAAATTCGAAAACCTTTTTCTTTGGTTTTCGCTTTAGAGGTTTTATATTCCAAGCTTTTTAAGAGCTTGTCAGAGCATATATTTTAAATTTAAGGAAAAAGGTGTTGTCGCTCTGCTAACATCCTTTGTTTTTTTTTGGAAAACGGTTAAAATGCAGCATATATTAGCCGTAGTTTATTGGTAAGCTATAGGTAGCGCAGTAGCGAGTGTCTGAATCAAAATAATGTTCACGTTTTATATACACTCTACATTTTCATCTCCCTCTGCCCGCCACATATGGAGCAAGAGCTTTTTGTGTTCTATTCAAAATGTTCCAAAGCCTTACTTACACTATTATCGGCATTATTTTTACTGCCTAATTACGAGTAATTGGCACTTTTCCTTTCTTGCTGTTTACTGAATAAAATTTAGCTGCGCAGCGTATAAATTTACCAATAAAAAACGGCTATTATTGGTTGGGTATTTTTTTAAGGAAAAATAATATTTAAAATAATGCGGTGCAATTTGACGTGATATTGTTATGTTTATGCTGTGTTTATTTACATTCAAAATGGATTTAAGTTCTCCGAATTACACAAGTTCCTTATTATACATTATTTATACGTTTTTTTCTGTTTCTGTTTTTGTGTCAATTTAAAATAGATACGGCCTTCTGGGGAAAACTTAAAAAACGACTAATATCTTACTTTTTGGTGGTGTGGAGAAAGAAAAATTATTTATTTTCGTTCAGATTTAGTTTAATTTTTTTAAATTTAGCTTACGATGTACATGTTTCTGTTCATGAAATCTAATTTAACATTTGGTAACCCTACCGACATTTGTGAGAGAAATATGCCAATTTATAATGCTCACTACGTCAACCATGGAAAATGGAAAAGCTTTAAAAATATAGAGAAAGCTTATTGAAATCCATAATAGTAAGGGTGAAAAGCAAATATCCTATCTTCCCTGTACTGAAAATATAAACTGTACAGAGTATAACTACTGACTAAGTAACACAGAAAATTGGTCACACGAAATTAAAGGATTTTTTAAGCTTTGTGGTAGCAGTCGAATTTATGAGAGGATAGTTTTCTACACACAAATTTACTTTTTCTAATGTTCTATCACTGTGTCGAAAATTCTACTATATCCTTGGGCTGTTGTTTCTTATATTAGTCGACAGTTCATATAAGCAGAGGTTATTTTACGTCAAATATGTAGCTTATGTTATGAAATGTAAGACTTATTGCAGAAATTCGATATTTTGTTTCGATGTAAAAATTATGTTCTGTCTATTTTACGGAACTTACCAATAACCGTTAAATTAATTCTATGATTTCTTGTGGGTGAATTTTGAAAGTCTACTCGACATCTGTAAACCTGTTGATGAAAAAAAAACGCTTACATCAAAAAAAGAACTTTTTGTTTTAGTTAAAATTTTATAATTTACTCCTTCATCGTCCAGCTGAATGTTGTCAACTGTTAATTTGGCAGGCTGTTTATTGGTAACGAAATATGCTCGAGGCCCAAATGAATTTGTATCGGACCAATAGAGCGCCTTTTCAAACGGTCTCCCCCGTACATCAAAGCTGAAAAAATATAGAAAATATAAATTCCATTAGATAAATTCATGTATAACGATTTTACTCAAAATAATTATAACTTTTATTAAAAAAGTTTTCCAGATTTCATAATAATTTATCTGCAGCCATAACAAGAAGATACAACCTTTGCCTTCTGAAGAGTTAAGATCGTATCGAAAATTTCTTATAATATCTTTAATTTTTATTACAATAGGCTAAAATTTAATAGACATTAAGAATATTATTAGTTAATTAAGGATTTTTGTATTACTGGCTAACTACACTAATTGTTTTTTTTTGTCAATTCATTTTTATTTACCATTAACTTATAACTAACTTAAAGCTAGACAAAAATACATAAAACTAGCCTACTTATCAATACCTTACCTTACAACTAACTTACTGGACATTTACGGGCGCTCTAAGCTATACTACATATCTTATTTATAATGCCTTTCGGCCTAAAGGCTATCTCAATACTATCATATGGTTTTATTTTTCACCAATAAAACGCTATAAAAAAATATCAATCTTTATCTTTTTTTAATATATGTAACAGGTGATTTTTTGCTACTTGGTTTTTGACGTTTATATTTATGACAGATCACACATGACCAATTCCACGAACATATGACATTTCGATTCAGTATTGTTTGCCATTTCATCATGAATAGACTTACCCCTGAACAACGTTTGCAAATTATTGAAATTTATTATCAAAATTCGTGCTCTGTGAAAAATGTGTTTCGCAAGCTACGTCCGTTTCAGCGACGAGGCTCATTTTTGGCTAAATGGATACGTGAATAAGCAGAATTGCCGTATTTGGAGTGAAGAGCAGCCAGAGGCAATTCAGCAGCTACCAATGCATCCCGAAAAATGCATTGGACCGTACTTCTTCAAGGACGATGAAGGCCGCAGGGTTACGTTCAATGGAGAAATGTACCGTTCGATGATAACAGATTTTTTTTTGCCGAAAATGCAAGAATTGAACTCGGTCGACATGTGGTTCCAACAGGACGGTGCCACATGCCACACTGCACGCGAAACCATGCATCAATTGAGAGGCGAATTTGGTGAGCAGTTGATCTCACGTTTTGGCGCAGTCAATTGGCCACCAAGATCATGTGATTTGACCCCGTTAGACTATTTTTTGTGGGGCTATGTTAAGTCTATTGTCTATGGGGACAAGCCAAACACGATTGCTGCCTTGGAAGCCAACATTGAACGCGTCATTGGTGAGATTCCGGCCGAAATGTGTGAAAAAGTTTGCCAAAATTGGACCTTCAGAATGGACCACCTGAGGCGTAGCCGCGGGCAACATTTAAGTGAAATTATTTTTAAAAAGTAAATGGCAGAAATTGATTTATCGATCCAAATAAAAATTTCATTCACTTTTTACAAGTGTCTGTGTTTTTTTGAATTTTCAAAAACCAAGCTCCGTTTATATATATATAACTAAGAACTACCTATAGATACAATAAAACTAATGAAACTAACTTAAACTAAGTAAACCTAACTTATGCTAATTAAAACTAACTTAAACTACTTAGAATACCTAAATACACTAATGGTATTTATGCTAAGATGGAACAAAAAGTGTTTTTCTTGGAACCATGTACTTTTAATATTTTTTAATTTCTCAAAAACTAAGATAAATTTTGGCATCCGATTTTCTGTTTTTTATTAAAAATTTATGAGAGCATTGAATTTTGAAAACAAAAACTATTCTTATATACATAAAATTTTGAAAAAAAAAAATTAGTTTGAAATTTTTTTTTCGAAATTTATAGTTTGAAAATTAATTTTTCAAAAAATATTGCCTAGGACAGCTTAATTTAAAATGAAGATTAAAGAAGAGATTTCTGGCTTTCCAAAAAGGTGTGGCATAGCAATGTAAGTTTTAGCGTTGTTCTTAAATAATTTTTTTTCTGTTTTAAGTAATTTTTTTAGAAAATTGCACCTTCCGGCTAAACGGGTGGAAATAGACCCCCCTCCAATATGATTTTTTTTCTTGTCTAGGTCCAACCTACACGCTCTAGCTTTTTGTCGCATCTTATTCCAATCACCCTATATATTTTGTTCATATTTAAGCCTGTGCCTTATGAGCTGTTAATTTTTTCGGGATAAAAATGACCTGTGTGATAATTCAGTGCCCCATCCATCTACATACCTGTGTTATTGACCAATAAGCACCCATCCAAACTTTCACATTTATAATATAAGTAGGTGCAAGTTTTCCATTTGAATTGAAATCGAACTCGAGATTTTAATCAAACTTGACATTACGATGATAGAGAACACCGTCTGTCTGCCTCTCTTTCTATTTCTCTGTCTGTCTGTATGTCTGTCTTTATGTCTATCTCTATGTGTGATAGTATATCTGTCTGTTTGTCTATCTGTCTGTATGTCTGGTAGTTTTAGGCGATTAATTTAATCAGATTTTTCAATCGTTTTTCTAACCCCAAAACTAATAGTACCTGTCATACAAATTTTCCTACCATCTTAATTATCTCGTAAGTGGCTTTAACGATTTTGACCACCTATGTATATTCAACTCCTCACATCAACATCTTCTAAAAATTTGTTTGCAGGTACAAAAGTGACTTGATAAAGAGTTAAACCCTGAAGACCGAAGACAAGTTGCTCTTTGGTCATTTTGAGAAAAAAATAAGCTTCTTCGGAGTAATTAAACTACATAAAATAAATAAGTTGTTTTAAGATGTCAGCATCAGCCTTCCCAAAAATAAGTTACATATTTGTTTTTGTTAAAACAAAACAAATCATTCATCAGCCTTAATTTATTCTACAAAAAAGAAAATTTTATGAACAAATGAAAGTCAGTTTTATGCTCGTAGGCAATTCCTAAGGAGAGAGAGAAAAAATATTCTTAAAACTCTGTTAGGCAACGCGAGCACGGGTCTCCTTCTATCTTATGTAATAAATGACTTACAAACAAGGGTGTTCATATGTCCTTGTTTTGTAAAGAAGAAGAGCAGCAAATAACTGAACCTTGAACGAAATACTAATCCAGCTGTTATACTTAATATTCAATAACCTAGACTCCGGCAAAAAACAAATTTCGGAAATATAAGGTAGTATAATATAGGTACACCTGTTATATATATGTAAACTCATGGATTACGCATAATTGGTTACCAAGTGATTTTATATTCATTTTTTAAAGCCATAAAAAAAAAAAACATTAAGGTTAATAAAACGTCTTCGAATAGCGTTTCAATCGATAAACAAACAAAATCAAGCACTTTGTTCCTGCGAAAGGCAATGTGAAGTGCTTCCTAGCAAAAATGGTATAATAAACAACATCGGCCATTCTATCAAAATTTACACCAAAACAGTGAAGCTGTGTGACCCATACCATCACAACTGTTCTATTTTTGTAATTTCTTTTTAAAAATATTCGTTTCGGAAAAATTTCAATTTTCGACCGCCAATCAAAATTCAAGTGACTTTTCTATGAGTTCAGCGAGTTTCATCAAGTCTTGTTAGAAAAAAACTCACACTTTCTGGCGAAGGAAACCTCTCCAAGGACCAAATAAATTACGTGGGTAAAACCATAAAAAAAGAACAGGTTTGCTTTTGATTGGAAATTATAATTAATTGACTTTATTTTGTTCATGACCAAACTATTCTGCCACATAATTCAATTCCCAGTTAACACATAAAATACAACAATATATTGTATAGCAATAGCAAAGGTGTAGAGTTTTTTTTTTATCGATTAAATCAATTTAAAAACAATTATATTTTGTACGTTTTCACTTTATTTCGAGCTCAAAAGGCCAACAGAGTTTAGCTGGTTAATTAATTTTATTAGACCCCTGTTGCTATAGCGACATTACGTTATAAGCCACGACTGCATCAGCTTGTAATTTATTAACAAAACTTTCAAATAGCTACATACTCTGTATACACACGAGTAGATCCCAATGGAGCAAGTCAGTGATGTTTATAGTGGAAAATTTCCAATTATGAACATAATGAGTCAACATTTAATTTAATTCCAGGGAATGTCCTGCGAGTGCGGAAGGTATTGCCTTACATCTGAATGGCCTTACGTCACTTTAGTATTTTTTAGTATGATTGAACTTTTTTTTAAACATTTAAACACAATGGCTTAATTGAGCTAAAAGGGTAGAAAGTAGGTACCTACCCACTCGTAAATAAACTTGTTTATAGAAGACTCCTTTTTGACCAAGGATTTGGAACATAATGGATTATCCATTTTGCGGTTTCAAAAGTAAACCTAAATAAAACACATATAAAATATTTTTTATCATATTTCTTTTTTATTTTAAAGTTTGAACGTTGACATTATGTGTGAAACACTACATCATTTAAATGACCACCACGCGAATTGTTGCAAGCATCGATTCTTTTGAGGTAATTTTCGACCACTTTTTGACACATAGTGGGAGGTATCTCAGCCATAAGTTGACAAATGTTGGTTTTCAAGTGCTCAAGAGTTGAAGGTTTATCTGCATAAGCACGGTCTATCGCGTAGCCCTACAAAAAAAGTCCAGCGGTGTCAAATCGCATGGTCTTGGTGGCCAGTTGATATCGCCACGACGAGAAATTACGCGGCCAGGAAATGTCTCTCTCAATAAAACCATATTCGCTCGAGTTGTGCGGCATGTGGCATCGTCTTGTTGATACCAAATATTATCCAAGTCGTATTCTTCAATAGCAGGAAAAAAAAGTCGGTTATCATATGACCATAACGCTCCGAATTGACGGTGAAAGTCGTTTCGAAGAAGTAAGATCCAATCACACCTCCGAACCAAAGAGCGCCCCAAACAGTGACCTTTTGTGGATGTAATGGCCTCTCTTCAATTACTTGAGGATTCTCAAAACCTCAAATACGACAATTTTGTTTATTAACATACCCACCGAGTGAGAAATGTGCTTCGTCGCTGAAGAAAATTTTGTTCGAAAAATCGCCGTCCACCGCCTGTTGTTCAAGCACCCATTCGACGTATCTACACGTTGTGAAAGGTCAGCTGGCTTCAGTTGTTGTGTGAGCTGGACTTTATATGGAAATGCCATAATGTGCCGTAAGACAGTCTTAATTCTTGAGAACGCCGAGGAATCGACACATTCGGGTCTTTGGCAACACTTTCACTTACAGCCACGATATTTAGACAATAATGTAAACCATAATCTCCTCTTAAGGCACGATATGTGGCTGTGGCAGAATCACCATTTTTGTAGTAGGTTATAACAATTTGTATGCGTTGTGCGATAGATAAGCGATCCATTTTCGTAAATGTCAGACTTTCAATTGAAAAAAAGAATTTGCTTAACAACTTAGATTGACAGATGTCGAATTCCAGCCCTATACTTTTGAAACCGCAAAATGGATAACCCTTTACAATGTACATACACATGTATCATGTTTGTATGTAGTTGTTTATTCTCAAATTAATTTCTTTTCCGGCTAATTTCTTGACAAATTTCTAAAATCAATTTAAACCTCGATCTACTAGCTCTCGGTTTATCTTTAGAACTTAGTTTTAATAATATTTAGAGCTCGGTTATTTCCTCACTTAAAATAAAGTCGTCGAACTGAAATTATTTTTGAGTTTTAAGAACTTTAGTTCTCGGTTTTAAAAACTAAGTTCTAAGGAATATTTTTCAACTTTTTAGTCATCCAGTGATTTATTTTGACAAAAAATTTTGATTTTTTTTTAATTATTGAAAAAAAAAAACGTAGAAGTGTTCCAAGATTTAATGGGTTTGTATGAAAAATAATTACATATATATGTACCTATAGTACTACAAGGCAAGTTATGTATGTTTTCGTAAAAAAAATTACGATCATAGAGAACATCAAAAAAAGGGTCTCCCAATTCCGTCTGTCTGTCTGTCCTTGAGTCTGCAGCCTAAGCGGTTGGGTGGATTTACTTCAAACTTGGTACATGTTGTTATTTCGGTAATATGCCCACACGTTTTTTCATTTTTTTAAGATGACAAATAACAGTAGCTCCCACACATTTTTTGTTGATCAAAAACATATATCTTATCTTACTCTCAAAAACGGCTCCAACGATTTTTATTTAAAAAAATCTGTTCATTAAAAGAAGGGAAAGAGTACCTTTTAATAATTTTTTTTTTGGACAAAAATGTTTTTTTTTTTGGTACCTTTAGTAGAACCAATTTTTTGGTTCCGATTTGCTGGGAAATGGTTATTTGGATTTTTTTAAAAATCAACAGTAGCTCTTAGAAAGCTTAAGCACTATTGTAAGCCAAAATTTTTCAAAACAAATTTTTTTTTGGAAGTTAATTTTTTTTTTGAAAATTTAAAATTTTAAAAACGACACAATAATTTTTTTTCGAAACTTCGTATTTGGTGTTGACATTATCTCGAGTAGATAAAAAAGCTATTTTTCTAAAATAAAAAACAACAGTACCTCCCATACAAATATTAAAAAACCGTTAAGAAAAAAATGTATTTATCGAAAACGGCTCAAAGAAAAATTAAAAAAAATGTGTATGTTCTTAAATTAGTACACTCCACTTTCGAGTATAAAAATATTTTTTGTTTGCTTACTTATTAACGTTAATTCCCATACAACCACTTTTCATATTTTCAATATTTACATACTTAGGTTCCATCTAAATGTATATTTGTGTAGATACATTTTACTCTCCTTACTTACATAATTAAAATCCATAACTTCCCAGTAGGAAATTTCCACATCAATGAATTTTTGGTGAATTCATCAATGGATTCATCGACTATTTTCATCGATGACGAGTATGTTATGATTTCATAAGAAAACGGTTGCGCATTTTTTCATCAGTTAACTAAATTCAAATAAATTGAATGCTTACAATTCACTACATTTTCAGTTAGAGAATCATAAACGATGATTCCACTGATGAAGAGTAATGTATAGGTTCATGTGTTGGCAAATGATGTTTGGTTCTCTGCGGTGCAGTGGTTGTAGTAGTCAGTCTTCACTGGTCATGACATAAGTTCGTGGCTTTTTTTTAGAGAGAGTGAAAACACATATAAACCAGAAATTCCAGTTTTGTTCGCCATCATTATCATCATTTAACACAGCAACAAAAGTTTATTTTTTTTATCAAAATGTTTTTTTTTTTGTTCAGGAATTGTATTGAGCCAGCTGAAAGTTTTCAATTATTAACCTTAAGATAACTGGCGACTGGTGGGTATTTCTTCGACTTTATTCAAAACAAAATTTAAAAATGCCAATTTCTTTTAGATAATGCACTACTCAATACGTAATGCTGTCGACTGAAAGTTCAAAACCTACGCGGCAGAATTAACAAAATGAATTGCTAAGACCGACATCATATCAAATTTAAAAGAATCAATTATTGATAAGGTATACTTTCACATCAAGAATTATTATTAGCTAAATGTATTTTTTTTTCGCCGAATTAAATTAATAAAATGATGTTTGGGGGTATAACATACATATACAATTAGTTTTTTTTTTTAGTTTTAGTTTAATTTTTTATTCATCTTCAGTTTAAATACAAACGGATATTAATTTTTACATAAATTGATCTCAAAACTAACATAATGTATTGTTTATCATTAAAAAAGAAAGCAATAGTAAAAATGTTTCTGTTTCCTTAAAAAACGTGTTTCCTCTTTCACAGAAAACTGACACTTTCATGTTATTTAATGCATACAAAATGAGGAAAAAAAGAAGTAGGTATCATACGGGCTTTACCTAGTGATTTCATAATTGAACATTAATGCATTTTTCATCAAATTCATATGCGAATTAACGAGTTACATTAACAGAGTGAATTAATGGATGAGCATTCATGCCATTTTTCAACTGCTGAATAAGTCAACTAGTGATTTTACAGCTTACAGCTCATGTAATTTTTCATCACATATAATTTGCTTATGAATAAACTTCTTAGCCCTACGTCGTGATTTCACTGTTAAATATTCACCCCGAAAATCTCTTGGTGAACGCCTATGACAACCCCATTTTAAATTCATCGATGTTTTCATACCAAATTCATGGGGTGTAGCTTCCACTCATTGCTGAAAAAGTTGGTGTTTCATGCATGAATTTTGAAATTTCCTACTGGGTTAGATTTAAATATACATTTGTATAGGTAGGTACCTTTGTATCTAACTATTAATTGAATCATCCATTCGACAATTCATTATACTAAGAATCAAGGTACTCTTACTTACGTAGGCTTTAAACTTGCATAGGATAACTACACCTAATTAACCAAACCTCAATGGCTACCTATATTAAAGTTGTTAGCTACAAGAATAAGTTCGTACGATCCAGTCGTGCATTTTATTTTCTTAAGTTGCAATCTTCAACAGCGAGCATCAAATTATTTTCTCTCATTCACATGATGAAAGTGATTTTGTTTGGACGTAAAAAAGCTTTATTTTTGGAGATTTAGATTTTTGTGTATTTGCCCTCAGAGTTTTTAGTTTGAATTTGGCGTACAGTGAATTCGATCCAGAAGATGATTTCATTATAGCAAATTTAATAGAAATTTCCAGGCTCCTTCATGAATGCAGATTGGGTGGATAACCTGAAAGATTTGTGTTGATGGCTGAAAATGTAAATGTGGATGGAAATATTTCTGTTCCTGTAGAAATCAACGCGTCTGGCAGTGAATCTGAGGAAGAGAAGCACTTACACGAATGAAGCAAACACTTTTGAAAGCAAATACCTTTGAAAGCAAACACAATTGAAAATTAAAAAAAAACAAATTACTACCAGGAAAAAATGACGATAGCTGATCAACTTTTGGTTGGCTTACAGGCCAGATTCCACGGTCTTTTCTAAAACTAAACAAGCATATATTCAAACATTTCTGCAGCATGGCTGTGCGCCCAAGAGAGATTTCACTGTACCTATATTGGAAATAGTACACACAACTTTGTCTATTTATAATAATTATAATTTGGCCGTCTTGGTCCTCATTGAATGACCACCCTTTGTATGAACTACCCTCTTTGACACTTTTTTCCACAATTTTGTTTACAAATTATCTCACTATACTCTCCACACGCCTTATGAATAACTATAAGTCATATAATTATTATTAAGTTTCGAGACACCGCACCGCACAGCCGTGCCCTAGATTTCTCATTCATATATTTTCAAGACCTTGAACAGAGCATTTATCTAAAAAAATCCTAAAACGTCAACTTTGTGCTATGGCCATGCTAAAACGACCGAAAATGTATATGAGATGAAAAAAAATACACTTAATTATTCCCGACGACATGATGAGTTGCATTTTTCTCATTTTCTTCTGGGAAATTTAATTTTATGATTTGACAAATGTTTAAATGGCCCAAGCCAGTCAGGAAGCTCTATGAACAGCCCACCCTATATATTCCTAACTCACTGTTCACAGAATACAAAGTTTAATCATGCTAATTATTCACCACCACAAATTGTGACTGGGCTGAAATAACACACCGCTGGCGTTGCTGAGCTGTTGTGCGTTTGTATTGTGAAGTTACGTTCCTGGACCGACGGACGACGGGGTCTATATCATGCCCTAAACGAGACGAAGAACATGGGCCCAGAACACCGATTAAGATTCAACAATCGTGCTGAATTTAAATCAATTCAAATACACCCCTTATATATATGTATGCGGGATGAAAAAACTCTTTGAACACGAGAATATAAGAAGAACGATATGAAGTGTGTATCTGTATAGGTACGGGAATGGGGAGCGGAGTATATGAACAAGGACAAAAATGTGCGGGATACCCTCTGAAAACGTCTTGATAAGGTCGCTGAGAGTCATGCAAAGGACGAAATATAAAAAATGAATCCCTAGAACCAAGCCACACGAATGGCAATGGCCTGCGATCTGACGGTAAGGTAAGGTAAGTTTGGTCCTTGGCAGCAACTGATAAAAAAATGAGTAAGTGTTTATTTTCCAAACGAGAAGAGCAACAAGGTAGGATAAAAAAAATATCATAAAAACGGCTTTGAACCACAGATTTCACGATATTTATTTTAATTTTTGCCTTGGCAATGTGTTGCGTAAACACTGATGGCAAGGCAACGAACTGCGTTGGAGGAGCGCTGCGGGAACGGGAAAACCGAAAAAAAATCTTTGAATTTAGTGTTCCCTTCCGTGAGATTATTTCCCATTATTCGCTCATTAATAATTCTTATCAACGCGACGACGACGTAGCGCGATGGTAAAATTGTTGGAAGTAAAATTAATGCTTTCTTCTCACTTTTATTTCACCCGCTACGCCGCGTAGCGCCACCTCACCCAGCTCCCAGCCGAAACTCCTGCTCTTTGCCAAAATAAACATTTAGAAAAAGGCAACCCGTGGCCACCGCCACACCGCTTGCCATTTATACTGTGCACAAGGACAATATGTACTTCAGATTGGAAACGATAATGATAAGAAAGAGAAACGCGCGACACTCGGTTAAAGAAAATTCCTAAAACCACATAAGAAAATTATTAAAAAATACTCGTAGAATTAAAAAAAAAAATCATAAAAATTGGAAGGACCCTTATCATTGTGGTGACTACGTCCGGTCGCCATTCATTCCAACAATGGGTGCTTTCTTGCCACGTTTAAGTAACTGCGGCGATGTTATAAATGCTCTTGGCAGTTTGCTTTTGCGGAAAAGGTCATAACGTGCAAAGGACATCAGATGTTTGATGATGTTTTTTTTTTTTTTTTTTTTTTTTTTAAATGGGTTGTGGTTTTTTTTTCACTTTTTTTATTTTTTTCTCTTCAAAGCAATGAAGTGATGCTTCCTGGTGTCGGAAGTGGTACATGACAAGCCTAAATAGAGGGAGTCATTTTGCCGGACGCAGGCATTTGTCCCAGCTCCCAGGTGGTGTAACATTTTATTTGTGTCATTTCAGTTTGAATATTTCATTCGGCAGGCAGCTTTGGTTTTTAATATTATTTAGCATAGCTATTTATAGGCTTTAGGATGAGAGGATTTTTAGACTTATTGTTATGTTGATTGCTTAATGTGGGTGATGATTGTTCTAGCGGATATAGTCATTTGACCGCTGTTACAAGATGGTCTGCTGATTGGGTACATTTAATTTAACTAAATTTAGATACATCTGTTCACCTTCCAGACCAGAGAACACGTTGAATGCCCTACACTTTCTGATAGCTTGCTATCTGAATCGGAAATTTGGTCTTCCTTTCCTTATTGACTCGAACCTGAAAAGCCAGAATTTGAAAACACTATTAGCTGGAGCATTGTTTATCCTGCTCAATTCCTGCGTTCGCTCCTGCCATATGATATAACACAAAAAAAGAAAAATTGAAACAAAACGCCCAAAAACCTTCATACAATATTTTGGTTTTTCTCGTAGAAAAATAAGGCCCACATTTTTTGACGTTTTTTGTCGGAAATTTTGTTTTTGAAGTGATAACTTTTTATGGGAGGGTAAGCTGATTCGTTGCGTAACGCATAACGCACTATCAACTATAAGAATTTTATCTTTTTGAAGAATGGACCAAGAAATCTGCAATCTTAATTTCAAAACAGGGAAAAAGAGTAAAAATTGCCTGCTTAGTTCGACTCCTATCATCGATGTTCAGTGTAGAAGAACAGTTATGTTTGGAAATTCATTAAAAACAAAAGATGTGGTGGCTGTTTTGAGCTTTTATCCTGAGTTCTAGTAGTCCAATCTTTAAGGTTGAGGTCTTAAAATTGCGGTAAGACTTGGAGCACGTATAAAAATAACAGGAATGTGTCCTACAGTATATATATCTTAGAGGGGTTAAAGGAAGAAATTTATTCGATTTTTATTCGTTTTTTTTTGACATTTTTATTATTATAAATTTATTTAGTGCAATATCAGACTACAATAAATTAAGGCTCTAACAAATAAGCCATCAGCCTTCGCTCTTATTTATAAGGTAAAATTTACAAATAAGTATATTTAAGTGTACAATTTTCTATTCTTACATTTTATTTAACAAATTAAATTTTTTTAGGAATTCTATAATTTTTAAACTGTTTTCTAAGCTCGGATTTTTAATTAAATTAACGTTGCCGGTTCTGTTAGTGACTGATTGGAATTTAGGACAGGTGTTCAAGATGTGTTCTATCGTCATTTTTTGTGGATTGTTGCAAAATATGCTGGAATTGTTGGTTACATGCTTGTCGATGAGGTGTATATGTGTAAGATGGGTATGACCGAGTCTAAGTCTTGTTATAGCTCTTAGTTCTTTCCTCTGTAGTTTATTCGGTAGATGAACCTTGGAACGAGAAGGATTGGTTAAATTGGTGTAATAATTGTTTATGGTTTTGAAGTTTTGGAGAGATTTTTCGACTTGCGAGTTTGTGATTGTTTTAAAGAAATCATATGGGTTGGTGATGGTGGAAGTGTCGATGGGTGAGTTGGTAGCCAATTTGCCTGCAGAATCAGCTGCTTCGTTTCCAGGAATGTTTACATGTCCTGGTATTCAAACGACTTTAATTTTTGTTGTATATTGGCAAAGTTTGTTTCGAATTTTAATGATGGGTATAAGTCCGCAGTTTAAATTCTGAATTGCGTTTAAGACAGAAAGGCTGTCAGAGAATATGCAATATTTTCCTCTTCTCTTTTCAGCGTATTCCATTGCACCTATAATTGCTGCTGCTTCGGCTGTGAATATGTTGCTGTGTTGGTGGAGTCTACGAGCTAGTACGGTGTTGAGATTTTGGTCGACTATTGCGAAGGCGATATTATGATTTATTACTGAACCGTCGGTGTAGAGAAAATTAAAATTTTGTTGTGACAATTTGTCAAACTTTTGGCTAAATAATTGTCTGAAATGGTTTGGATGCAGATTTTCTTTTTTAAAGACCGAGAGTTGAGTGTCCACGCTACTGTTCCATAATGTCCAGGGTGGGAAACCACCTGGCTTTAAGCGGAATGTTGAGTTCCCTTGCTGTATGTGTAGCTTTGAGGATAGAATGTTCTATCTTGGGTTTGGTTTTACGTCTTATCGTAGCCATGAAATCTTTATATAAAGGGGAACCATGTGAGGTGAGTAGCTTAGGAATAAGTTTGGCGTTAAGTAGGTCTCTACGTTCCGCCAGCGGCATGAAAACGGATTCGGCAAGTAGGTTATGTATGGGTGTTGTACGGAAAGTAAATTAAGTTGTTGAAAATCAAGATAGCATCTTATGTATATAGTATACACGCATATGTATGTATGTTAATGCTTTAATGCTTAGATCTTTACAAATGAAGTTGGTATCTCCAATATGATGGGTAGGTTTTCTAGCATATATGTATTGGAATACACCTGTGCACATAATAATATTTAGGAAAGAGATTAAGACATTTGGTGGCATCTAATATGGTCACACCTTTTCTCTTATCTACTCACGTTATATCCAATTGTACCAGTGAGATTAACTTGAGGACAAGCTTTGCATTTGGAAAAAAATCGATCTCGAGATTTTGATCAAACTTGACATTACGATGTTGGAATTGCGGGGAGCACCTAGTTGTGTTTCCCGCAATTCCGTCTGTCCGCAGATCGTCGATAGTCTAAGCCACTGAAAAGATTTTCTTCAAACTTGGTTTTTTCACTCCCAAAATAACGATAATTGCCGTAGAAAATTCTTTTATCTTAATTATCTCAAAAACGGCTTTAACCATTTTGATTAAAAAATCTGTGTACCATTATGGGCATATTCTACATTTTGGTATACAAATTTGATTATAATATATATTTTTATTAAAGCTACCAACAATACAACCATTTACATTTTTTTTTATTTTCAAGTTTCTCATAAGCGGCTCAATGATTTTTATAAAGAGGTCCTTCAAATTCTAATTAATGCTGCATTCCAAAATATTTGAAAAAAAAAAATATTTTTTGTAGTGATAACTTCGTTTGGTCTAAACCAATTTGTTACGTAAAGCGTTACGTTGCCAGTCTGTCTGGCTTTCCTTTCTCTAACGCATATGGAGAACTTTTGGAGCTTCGTTCAAGTTAAACAACTTCAATTATAATAGTTCAACTTAGATTAGTTTAAGTTATCACTTCTGTCGGGCGTCCCGAGACGCACATGTTTTTTTTTCAAATTTTTGTTGTTACTTTCTTACTTGCGATTATAGGTACGAGTACTATAAGGCAAGTTATGCATTCGTCGAAAAAAAAAAGTTTTGAGATAACAATCAAACATGACATTACGATGATAGCGAAGACGAAAAAAGATGGTCTAAAAATTCTGTCCGTCTGTATGTCTGCTGTCAGTCTGTCTGTATTTATTTATAGACACCTACAGCCCAAAGGTTGGGCCGAATTGCTTCAAACTTGGTATATAGGTTTTTTTAGGTATTGTACAGAGGGGAAATTGAATTTTTTTTTTAGATCAAACAATAACGGTACCTGCCATATAACCGTTACGTTCAAACCTATTTTTCTCGGAAACGGTTCCAACGGCGACCGATCGTATAGTTGAAAAAAAAACTAGAAAAATGTCTAAAAATGGTACTTTCCATAGGACACTTTTTTTTACTTTCGACTATCTCATAAATGACATAACCGATTCTTTCGTTTAGGTTGCCCAAAATTTATTATTCGAAAACTGCTCAATAAATGTTTTTCCAAAATTATATTTATTTGTATTTTCTGAATACCTATGAATTGGCGTTTTTGAATTTTTTAAAAAATATTTTCAAAAAGTTTTTTAAAAAAAAAACTTTTTTTCTCAAAAACCGCTCCACAGATTTTAATTTTTTTTTTCATAAATTCAAATTTATCCAAGAAATAAAATGGCGTATTTTTTTTGAGCTCAAATTAGTTTAAGTATTTATTTCTGAATTTTGAATTATATTTTCTTTAATTAAACAGATTTAATCTTTTGTTTTTAAGTCTATATTATTAAATATTAAATATTATCTACCAATTTATTTTAGAACAAAACTAATGAAATTTTGTATATGCACATACAAAATTGAGTTAAAAATGACTTTAAAAATATATTTAGATTTTTAATAGAAATCTTTTGCATACGATGCGATCGAACATAAAAGCAAGTTCGTGCGATCCAGTCGTGCATTTTATTTCTTTAAGAATAATGAAAAAATGCCACAAGAAATATAATTTGGAAAAAACGCCAAAAATGAAATGTTTGGCTTTTTTTTCAAATCGAAAAAGAAAAAAACTCCAGAAAATTCTCCGTTATTCGTTTATAATTGAAAGTATGTATGCACATACACTTATATATTATATACATTTTGTTTTAATTTTATTTTATTTAATAAAGTTTTAGTCAGGTAATTAATTTTGAGTTACCTATGTGAATCTCTTAAATTGAGTTTTTTTATTTTTTTGCGACTTTTAGTCCAAATTAATATGCGTTTCGCCCAGTTACTACAGATGGGCTCATCAGTTAGATGCTGTAGTACCTTTCTAAGACGCAATATATTAGGCGATGGCTACCGACCAAATAAATCTCTTAAAACACAACGTTTATGTAATAAATGCTTAGCATGTGTTGGGTTCGATATCCCGATTTTTATTATCATGTTTCTTAAAATCAGTTTCTTACCGCCAGTTTATTAAATTCCGTGTTTGGAATCAATATAAGGTGCAAAAAGAACGACGAGTAAAGGGCTCAAAATATAATTTGATTTGATCATTATTATTGATTCAAGCAAATAAATCGTATTTAATATTAGTTATGTTAGAAAATTTAATCGCATAGTCAAGAACGCAACCATTAAGTTATTTTCTTGCACGTATCCACTCACTACGAAACATACCTTAAGTTATTGAACGTTTTCGCTTTTGCGGCATGTCTTAAAACAAACTTGACGACATGTCGAAGAACATCGTTCTCGAACTTTCATTCTTTAAAAAAAATTATTGAGTGTTTCTTTATTTATTCCAGATAAGAAATAGAATGGATGAAAAAGACGAAATGTTTATGCAGAATATAATAATGAAATGAATAAAGAAACAAAAATACTATCAGCAATAGGAAATAAATAGATGACATCAATCATTTGTTTGAAATAATTGTGATGATCAAAGATATCTCAATGGAAAATAGTAAAAAAAAAAATATTATTGATTTGTTAATTAATGGAACACACATTTTATTGTTATTTATATATTTATTTCAATAATACAAATGTTTGGTCATCCATTTTATTTACTTTTTCGTTTGTGTCTTTGGCTGCTGTCATTTTTGTTTGCTTTCATATGAGGCTTATTCCGGGAATATTCTTTTCATTCCGAGTTTAACATGGAATAAAAAGAATGCATTCCAATGAATGAATAAAAAAACAAAAACACAACAAAATAGTTGATCCGAAATATTCAATGGAATAATGAAACTCAAAACTGGTATTCCGAATATTCTGGACATCGAAGAATGAATAAACACTCATTATTAGACATTCAGAATTCAGATCAATCGTTTCGTTGTGTTCTAAAAAAAGCTTCCATCCTAAAACTTTATATATTCACATAATATAATTCGTTACAAATAAAGGAGTGCTAATTTTAGTTTAAAAGCAAAGATATCTTTTATGGTCTTCGAGGAATTTCGAAGAGTAACTATCAAGGGCTATATGTCGAATTTGGGTGTATTAATAGTTGGCTTCCAGAAATTACGCCAGAAGAAATTCCGTCAGATTTTTGTTTGTTTTTTTTTTTTGAAAAATTTCTGGCACTGTTTATTGGAAAGAAACGCCAGAATTTTTTTCTGGCTCAAAATTGGAAAAAAAAAACTTTTATTTGGAAAATAATCCAGAAATATTAGAAATTATGCCAGATGGGGGTGGAAAAAGAGCCTGGAAGTAGAATGGAAATTAAGCCAGAAAATTTGTATATTGTAGCCTAATTTCCAGTGTTGTGCCATGTAGACTATAAGTATAGACTACATAATTGTCTACATGTAGACAATTCGATGTAGACAATTCACAATTGTCGACAATGTATACAATTCGTAAAACCATTTATATTTCTTAATTTTTTCTAATAAAATTTATCAAATCACAAAACACATATGTTGAAAAAGAACCAAGTTCTTCTTTAACACAAGAACATGTGTGTAGGAAATAAGATATTCGTGAAAAACTCATTTGAGCTAAATTTAAGCGTATACCCAGTTCTATGGTTATAAAGGTCTTAGTTTCCAATATTTAAATTAGATAGATATCGAACAACTTTAAATTATGGGAGAAATCTGTTATGATAAACTTACTCACTTAAATTTGATAGGTCCACTGAATCACTTCACTGGTTTACTACTGTTCAATTTTGAAAAACCTTTTTAAATTTGGAGGAATTCAGCAATAAAATATAAAAATGCCTGTAAACCTTGTAAATTTGGTTCAATAATCAAATCATTAACTGATAAAAAATTTAAAAAATTAAATTTTGATGTTACGTCAAAAAAAAATCGATATTTCCAAATCTATTTGGAAATATCACACAAAAAAATTCTGACCAAATTATTATTGTATTTTTTGGTCCTTTTGGGCGTTATTTCTCATCTTTCTATTTTTTTTAAGGAAAGAAACATAAAAATTCAAATGAAAAGAAACCTAAAAATTGGATAATATCGCCCAAATAAGGGAATAACCTAAAATTATTTGGAAATAACGCCCAAATATAAAAAAAAAATGCCCATGTCAAAAGCCTCGTCAATAGTTGTACTCCTTTTTTGAAATTATTTTATTTGTGAGGCTTAAATGTAAGGATTGCTTACATTTTCGACATATTTTTTCAATTGTCGACATATTGTCTACATTGCCGACCGATTGTCTACGTTGAAATGTAGACAATTAAATTCAGGAACAAACAATTAAAGGAACAACACTGCTAATTTCCAAATAATAACGTTTTGGAAAAACAGGCCATCAAATGCTTTAAGGTATTTTCAAACAAGACGAAGAGGGTTTGGTTGCGCGTCCGGTCCGGGCGAGGCCACATGACACATTGTGAAATCTTTATTCAATAAACATAAAATACATACATTTCAAATGTAAGCAATCAATTTTAAAAAGCTCGGCGCATAAGGGGATGCATGCTGCCTCTCCTGCAACACTCATGCTTGGCTAAATATAGGATTTGGGTTTGGTACAAGTTTGGGAACATTGCAAAAAAACGCCATAATTTTTTTTTTTTTGGAAAAAGGCAACAAATTTGGTTATTATCAGAAAATTTTGGCTTTTTTCCAAGAAAAAAGACTAGAATTTTGTATGAAGAATTTTCTGGCGTTTTTCCCCCTAAAAAAATTATGGTGTTATTTCCTCTGGCACAATTTCCGGGAGCCTTCAAAGTTTTTTGTGTAGTATTTATCTTCTGTTTGAATTTGGCTTTATTTCAAAAGCAATGTTTAGCATTATTTCTCTCTGACATTACAAACGCCGTATTTTACAGAATTGCGTCAGCGAAGTGACGAAAAGATCGTTTCACGATGTTTTTATATTTTAGGTCTAATTTCCTAAGCCGTTTTTGGAATGTACGCCAGCAAAAGCTGTTTTTCTGTTCTAATTTCCAAACAAAGTTAGGAAATTAAACCAAGAAGTTTATATTTTTCGTCATTTCCTTTTAAAATTTTTGGTTCTTTTTCTAAATTACGGTGTTTTTTCCATACATTTTGGGGACTTTTCCTTAAATATGTTGGACGTTTTTTCAAAAATCATTACAACCAAATTTTGTGGGCGTAATTTCAGGGAGCCGATTCCAGCCATATCAATTTATTTAATAGTTGGTATTACACCACAAAATTTTAATGCCGACCAGCTGTTATAAAACTGCTTAAATTGCTATAAATTGGTATTTCCTTACGCTCGCTCCATTTCAGATTCGCTTTTGAGTCGGGGAAAAAATGCTGTTTACACTTCAGTATAGCTGAATTTGTTGTTCAGGTATTTGTTGCAAATTTTAAGTTTCGGACTTTTGAGTTTCACATTAACATAATTTGCCGCCGCAGTCATTTATAGTAGATATAGTGCGCAACACAAAGTTGGTGGAAGAAAAAAAAATTCTAAAGATTTATTTTAAGGTTTTAAACACGAAACGTGCTCTTTTTTAACCTAAGAGGTTCCTTAGAAACCGCGGGAACTATGCTACATAAAATCAAAGAACGTGGTTTATCAGTGTTAAAAGGGAATATATAATGCTGCTGTATACAAAGGATAACAAACAAAAACCGACTAAACCGCGAGCATACCGCCCCCACTACTCCGACACCGACATAGCAACGAAGACCATACCGCACATCCACATTGCATTCAAGTTTTCAAATTAACCCCTTTCGGGAATTGCAAAATCAAAAGAACAGTTAAAAGTAAAACTAAAAAAGAACACAGGCCAAACAGACGAATGGAAACGTTTCTACTTTCCAATTTCTTTATCTGAAATCTTTGTCTTGGCGATGTTTCTTGTTCGTCCTTTAGCTGACATAGTGAGTGAGAAGGATTCTCTCATCCTTTACGGATCTTGTGGATTTGTTCTTGAGGCAAGAAGCGTAATGAAACTAATTTTATTGCCCTTCTTGCTGTCATGTCTTGTTCTTTTAAGTTAGTTGTATTTTTATTATTTTTTTTTTTATTTCAGAAATCTCTGCTCTTTTTCTTTAAAAAGGATTCTGAATGGAGTTGAGGGTATAGGGAAATAATACATCGCCATCGTTTGACAACCCCCCTAACTTTTGACGTTATACCCGTACCAGCAAGGCGGCAAACAGAAATAGTATAGAAGATAGAGAGAGAGCGTGAGATGTGCAAGTTAATAACCATGACCTTTTTTGTTCGTGGCAATGTGATGGTTTTTGAAGTCAATTCCGGGTTTTTCGTTATCCTTTCTATCGGTTCGGTCGCTTGGATTTCTCCCATCTGGGCAACTTTACCACATAAAATAGCTGCTCAGAAATGGGCGTCATGTAATATTTTTTTGTGTTCGTTTTATTGCTTCTAGATTGTATTTATACCCGTTTGCTCTGGCTGTTATTTCATTTAAATCACAATAAAAGTTTAATTAGTTTTTATCCTTGGGAGTCTGTTGATGCTGATGGTCTGTATGATGTCATCGAAAGGCAGGCTCTCCCTACAGCAAGAATGCGCTTCTATTTTCCTTTGTTGAGTCTAGTTCTAACCTGCAAGGGTCCTTTTTTACAACTTTGGACTTTTTGTGTATTTCGTTTACACAGAATACCTTCCTGTGTTTGGCAGTGTGTGTATGTGGAAGGAAAGAATTGAGGTTTACAACGAGATGTTTATCATGTGGTCTCTTGTATTCTTGTTAAATAGGTGCTGATCAGAAGGCAATATTATGTAGCCTTACCTAAAGTTTTTTGAGTTTTTGCCTTTTATCTGAATTGAGCAAGCTGTAAGAGAGTTTCTTGGTTTGATAAAAAATTTAAAAAATATTTGTCACTGTGTTAACTTTATATATGTATGTACCTTTATAGATTAATTTTTAATTTTATGGTGTTATTGTAAAGTATGAAAGTTTGTGTGGTAAAAGCGACTTTTAGTTCGAGAAATATTTTAGGCTAGAGAACTATTTTCATTCCAAGAATTTGATTTCTTAGAGACTTTCCTACTCCTCAGTTTTATAGGTGTGAATAACTGATATACGTCAGGATTGCCGTCTCCTTATTCTTAAGAAAATATGTTGTAAAAACTTTTTAATGAAGCAAGGCTATGATTTATAATAACCATTTTTTTTTAAATGTCTGCTTAATTTTCGGAAGGTGGCATGGATCCAATTTCCAATTACACTGAATTTGGACAAGCTCGTGCTGGCTTTGAGGACTGATTTCTGCTTGTTAACATATATAATATATAAGATAGAACTATCAGTCAATGATACCAAAACAAAGTAGGTCCAATCTGAAAACAAAAAGGAACAGACAACACCGGCGGATTGAAAAGAACATCACAAAAGGCATGCAGAATTTTGAGGTAGTTAGAGACTTCGTCTACCTCGGATTTGCTATAACTTCTAACAACTGTAACATATCGCTAAAGCGACGAATAAATCTTGACAATTAAGTAGTAAACCCCTCTCTCTAAAAATAATGGTAACCCTTTTAGGCTCTGATCATCTAGCAGTCCTGCTCTATGGCGCGGAGACATAGATTCAATCGAAATCGGATGAAGATATCCCTAGTCGTTTCGAGCTTAAGGTTCTTCGCAAGGTGTTTGGTCCTATCTGACATAACGGGCTTTGGAGGAGAAGGTTCATCCACAATTTATAAGATTTGTATAGCGGAATTGACATTTTCTTTTTTTTATAATCTACATGCGCTCAAATGATTAAACTACCCTTTAAATGTTACAACACAGCGCGGGTGTGAGATTAAGGAAGAGAAAAAAGGATGGGAAAGATGTGTGGCGCGATGCTCTGAGACTGGAGTTGGTTGTTGTCTCAGATTTTATCTCCAGGGATGGCAACTGAACTAATGCGGAAAAATTTCCGTGTCTTATTTATCTATGTCCCTTATAATTCGTATTATTTTTTATTCGTGGTCATATTATTTGTAAAATAGTTAAATACGTAAAATATTGCAATAAACTGCAAGCGAAATGCCCAGCCAACCGGCTAGTCAGCTGGTGGTGTTTTTTTTTTAAATCTACACTCAAGGGATTGTACTACCCTTTAAACAGAGACGTACTTTTGACATCAGACATAGACCCAGAGGACGCCGTATTGCACGATTACCTATTTATAATCGAAGATCCGTAAGAGAAAGTGGCGGTTGTGGGGGCTGCTTTCCAGCAAGTGTACAAGGTGAATGCTAGCATTCGCCCGAATCATAACCTGGAGAACAGAGCTCTGCTTCATCACTTATGGCTCCGGAACGATATAAACGAATGGCGATCTGAGAACCTTGGTTTTACCGGGTTTAATGATGCAGATTTGGCAAACGTCATAATCGCCGACCGAAATGGGCCAGTTCCCTGTTAATTTCGAAGAATGAGATCCAGCTCATCTTCGATTCATTAAAGAAAAAGAAGTCAGCAGGAGTCGATGGTATATCTAACGTTGTAATACGACATTTGCCTCAAGAAGCAGTTGACATTTATACCACACTGTTTATCAACGCGCTGAATAATGCATACTATCCAGGGCGGTGGAAGACAGCTGTGGTGCACCCTCACCCAAAAAAGGGAAAGGACAACGTAAATCCGGTGAATCTCCGGTCAATAAGCCTTCTTCCAAGTATCAGCAAAGTATTTGAAAAGGTTATTAATAGAACCCGGACGTGGGCGGAGGACAAAAATATCATCCCGGATAATCAGTTCGGTTTTAAGGCGGGACATGACACAATTCATGCCTCGTCTAAACTGGTTTCTGATATCCAATGGAATAAAACTAAAAAGCAGGTTACGGGTGCCTGTCTGGTTGATTTGGAGAAGGCCTTCGACACCGTATGGTTAGAAGGTCTCTATCTAAAACTAACCAGACTAGGTATAAGTAAACCTCTATTGTATATTGCTTATGACATGCTAAATGGTAGAAAGTTTGTTTTCAAGAGTGGCAATGTAACTTCTACCGCAATTTTTAATATTAATAACGGTCTTCAGCAGGGAGCGGTTAACTCGCCGATTCTATTCAGCATTTACACCAGCGATCTGATAGGTAGTCTAACTCAGGCAATTGCGTACGCCGACGATCTAATTGCGTACAGAACAGCTAATACAGTTGAGTCCATCAATATTCTTTTGCAGAGTGAATTCGACAAGATTCAGTTATATTGTGATGACTGGAAGTTGAAAATCAATCAAAAAAAAAATTAGAAAACGAAAATAATGCTGCTGTGGCTGTTCTAGTTTGTAAGTAGTTTTAAGTGGTTTTGGGTATTTTTAGGTATCTTAAGTAGTTTAAGTTATTTTTAGTTAGTATAAGTTAGGATAAGTTAGTTGTATCTTTTTTAATAATTTTAAGTTTATCTTTAGGTAGTTTTTAAGCAAACATTTAAAATGATTTGATACTGAGTTTTTTTTAAAAGTTTTCTTGGTTAAATAAAAATAAAATAAATACATTTAATTAAAATAGTTTTTAGGTTGAAAGTCATTATTTTTAAGAGTTAAAAATTAGTTTAGACCGCCAGTAAATGGCCAGTTATTGATAATTAGGCTAGTTTTATACATTTTTGTCTAGCTTTAAGATAGTTGTAAGTTAATATAAAATAAAAATGTTGTTAGTGCTATGCCTAAACAGCATGTAATGAGTAAACCAGCAACTCATTGTATGATATTTTATTTAGTATTGGTTTTAATGGAAAAATAAGAGGACATAGACTATGGCAAGGATCGAGCCTGTGACCATGAGGTTGACAGGCAAAAATGGCTACGTAATTTAGGACGAATGGACAATAATGCTCCGGCTCGCAGGATCTTCTATTCCATCCCAGAGTCAATGCGGTGCCAAATAACACCTTGCCTTAGGTGGCACCTCAAGTAGAAGATGACTTCCAACCAAACTGGTCTCTTTGTTGGTTGGTATAGCGCCGAAATATAGCTCCACCGAAGTAAGTATAAGTAAGATTTTAGTAATTTTTTGGCAGGCATCTTTCAGAAATATCGTCTCAGTTCACTCTACCAGTGAACTGGAGATCTAAATTGACTGAAAAAAACAACATATTTCAGGAGTTAATTCAGACTTAACAAGGAAAACTGACCCTGAGAAAAAGCTAAGCCAAGTAATCACATATACCTATTTATATGTTGTCTGTATGATCCTGTCTGTATTGATCCTTCATACCAGGATAGAAGATTTTCATTGATCAGACTAATTTCAGATCAAATTGATTTAACATATTTATTACAGACAGAGAGAGAATTAGTTGGTACCAAGTCGACAATTGTGCCACTAATTATTTGACCGATTTGCTGCTGTTGTCTTACTTCTTCATCCTGCATCCCTTGTCGCTAGAAGTGGTCAGCTTCGTGTCATCTGTCTGACCAACTTCTGTGAACAAGAAAACCTGGAAGGCTTCACAAGCATTGACAAAGTCAAGCCGATATTAAAGGGTTTTATTCGTCGCTTGTTGCTGAATTCGACGAACTACACTCTAAAAACTGCGTGTAAATTTACCATGAAATTGTGTGTAATTTTTAGTGAAAAAGTAGGCAAGTTGCGTATTTATACACATGACAATAGGTTCAAAAAAAAATTGAACACATTATGTTGGATATTATAAACAGTTGTTGCAAGTTTTCACCCTCTATGTACCTTTCAATCACCATTGTTCAGTATTCAACTAATAATGCTTGAAAATTACACCCACAATGTTTATAATTAAACAAATGTTATTTAAATTCAAACACCTTATGAAAACTACACATAAAGTGTTTGTACTTAAACAATCAATGCTTATATTAACTAAAATTTGATCTAACATACACATTTTATGTGTACATTTGCAGTGCGTTTGTGACGATTATTTTTACTTTATTTGAAATTACACACAACAGGTTTAACATATACACATTAAATATTTAGAATTAATACGTGCGTAATAATACTCCAATTATGGTAGACAAAAAGTTTGCTTGCTTTATGATAGTAAAACTATACAATTGTTTTTCAGAGTGTATCTAGTCACACAGCAACTTTAATATTTTTCTCAAATAACAGTCAGTAAATAACAAAGTTCCATAATGCTGGATTCTGGGTCCATTATTTTTTACCTGCGACATTAAATACAGTAGGGTATAAGTTTTGCATTTGAGAAAAAAACGAACTTGAGAGTTAGGTAATTTTCTAAATGCTTTTTTGAATAATTTCTTAGATACAAAAATCAACGGTAGCTCTCACACAACCCTTAATTTTTTTTAATTATTGAGACATATTAAAGAATTACATATTCTTCTTACAACTAATAATTATCTATGGTTTACTTAAATATATGTCTGACTTAAGCTGTACTTATTAAAAAAAAAAAAAAATATTTTTATTTTATTTTTAATCAAAACTTCATAAAATTGAATTTATAATTTATAGATTTGTAATTGAATTTAATTTTGTAAAGGTACACTTGCTCCCGGCATACATCCTCAACATTGCTCTTTCAGGCATTATTAACTTAAGACTAGAACTTAGAACTAAAATGAGACTAAAACTACAATTCAGAGGATTACCTCATCTGGGGTGGCCGTGGCGCGATAGTTGTGTGCTCGCCTGTCAACCATGTGGTTGCAGGTTCGATTCCTGCCGTTGTCTATGTCTTCTTATATTCCATTAAAAACCAATTCTAAAAATTGTCATAAAAAAAGTTGCTGCTTTGCTCATTACATGCTGTTTAGGCATTACACTAACAACATGTGATTGAGTAAACTAGCCTACCCATAAAATATGACAACCAAATAAATAAAATAATGCGAATTATAAGGGACATAAATAAATAAGACACGGTAGTCCTCTCCGCATTAGTTCAGCCGCCATCCCTAGAGATAAATCTGAGACATCAACCAGCTCTAGTCTCAGAACATCGCCCCACACATCTTTCCTATTCTTCTTTCTCTTCTTTCACTGGATGCCGCGCTGTGGTAAGAAAAACATATAAAGGGTATTCATAATCCCTTGAGCGCGTCCAAAGTTATAAAAAAAAAAAAAAAAAAAAGATATCTATATCAAGGTATGATTAACATTATAACTACATACATATGGGGCATAAGTCATTTAAATTCTTAAAGATAAATATAATGTATATATCATCTAAAGAATGCTTACAACCATTATGATTATTAACCAGAGGCTTAATTTTTTTTAATTGGTTATTTTTTCAAATCAATATCATCCCCGATAGTTCAATGGAGATGCTTTTTCGTAAAAACTTACGGAGAAAGTCGGACTAGCATCTGGTCTTACTAAAGACATAGAATGTTCATAAGTTAGATTCAATGGAGATAAATAATAGTTTTCATTTAAGCTTTGGGTAATATTAGAGTCGATCAGAGATCTAACGAGTCGATTAGCATGAGAACTGGTTTGTCTAACTTTTTAAAGAGAAGTTCAATTTGGTACATCATTAAGGGCGTTACCTTTGCCAATTCGTATATAAATTTAATGGAGTACCATTTTTTGTCTGGTTTTCTAAATTTTCCACAGCAGAATCTAAGCAGCATTCGTTCAAAAATTTCCATTTCCTTGGCCACAATGAGAGATATTGTGAATCAAGTTGAAAACCCGTATGTGAGAATGGGTCTGACCAAAGTCTTGTACATTAGGATATTTGTTTTTCCTGACATGTATTAAGATAGCTACCATTCTTACTCTATTTAAGATTTTTCTGGCGTGTTTATTAAAAACAAATCGGTTATGGAAATTTATTTCAAGATACTTTGTTTCACAACGCACTTGTATCTCTCTTTCATGAATTAGTAAAGAAAGGGATTTACTTTCTTTAACCGCCAGGTAATGTCCTTTCACACTGGCATTTCTAAAACACATACGACCACATTTTGCAGTGTTTATTTTGAGACTCCACTTTTTAAAATAATTTTCAACGTGTGGCATTCTATGTTTGATTTTATTAAGAACAACGCTTGGTCGTACATCAGTGGTGTCATCAGCGTTATGAATAGATCCTGGCTCTTCTGAAATGGGATCTGAAAGAGGGAAGTCCTGGAGATGTATGTTAAACAAGGATGGGCCCATGATTATTGATCCTTGTGGTACACCTGAAGGCACAAGGAAAAAATCAGAATTCTCAGATCCTATGAATATTGATGTTCTTCTATCGCTCAAAAAGCTGATTATCAGCTTTATGAGCCAATCAGGATATCTGAGTTTAATAAGCTTAAAGATTTGACCATTGTGTCATATCGAGTCAAATGCCTTTTCTAGATCGATATTCAAGCTCACTGTACATTTCTTATTCCTTAGATTTTGGATAACTTTATTTTGAATTATGAGTAAAGCATGTTCTGTCGAGTGTACTTTTTGAAAACCAAATTGGTTTTTTGGAATAATGTCCGTTTCTTCAGAAAAGGAGTTAAGTTGCTCTGCCAGAACTCTTTCAAATAGTTTTCCAATATTCGAAAGAAGCGAAATTGGACGAAAATGATTAATGTATTTTGTCCCTTTCATTTTTGCTATCGGTAAAATTTTAGCCTGTTTCCAAATAACGGGAAAGTACCCATTGTTTATTCAGTGATTAAATAATAGAGAAAAGACTGTATCAATAGAGTTAGGACATTTTCGCAATATTAAATTGGAGATGTTATCGATACCAGCAGATTTTTTGTTGTTTATGCAACTCTAAGTGCATTAACTATTTAAGCTGCGCTGCTTTGAAATTATTAATGGTTAAGACAACTTCACTTTCAAGGTCAAGGTCTACGTTTGGAGAGGTTCCAGAGTAAATTTAAGAGTAAAACTCTTTGAAAGCATCTTGTTTAATTTGAGTGTCGCTTAGATGTTGTCCGTTATATGTTAGTATATCTTTCAAAATATCTGTTCCAAAATATTTTCGTCCAGTTATCTTGTCAATTTCTCTAAAAGCAGAAGGTGATGATTTGATTTTCTCTAGTCTCGAATTGAATGCGTTATTAAGGTCTTTATTGACATTTTCTCTTATTATTTTGCTTAGACACTGAATTCTCGAATTAAGTTGAAGATATTCGGGATTGATTCTGTTGAAATGACAATGGTAAAGCCTTTTTAGTTGCTTAAGCCAAATACTTGGTAGATCAATCAGTTTCTTTGTTTTATCAGAGATTGCTTGGAATTTTTGGTCTTTAGAGCTATGGATGACTGAATGGGAATCTATAACAAAAGCAATAATTTCATGTAACTGTACTATTATATTATCTATTTCGATATTTGATATATTTCCATCATTGGGTATGATTAAGGACGATAGATTGATATGAAGGCTTAGTCTAAATGCCTCCCAAATTGAGTCCTTGAAACTACTATATGTCAAAGGGGGACCAAAATTGGAAAAATGTTTGAAAGTTTTATTTCTAAATGGATTCCATGATGATCAGATACAACTGGGAAGGTCCTACACATTGCACCTTCTAAAGAATTTACTGTATTGTTTGACATTTCTAGTGTTGATGATATAAGACAGAAATCTATATATGAGGATGATCTTGGAAACTTTGGATTATCAGAAGGAACTATGTCGAGGTTTAAATATGGGCTATATATAACCAGAACGATTTCCATTATAATTGCATACACTGTCCCCCCAATTTGTGTGACGGGCATTAAAATCACCGCCAATTATGGCAGCATCAAAACCATTAATGAGGGTATATACACTATTAAGTTATAAGGCCAAGCTTTCCCCCGCGTGTATAGGTATATATACTTCCAATTAGTAGGCGGAAGCTTGAACCGTTTGAATTTGGTGAGGAAATAAATGCCGCGCAAAGAGAAAATATCTCACTTTGGAAAGGGACTGCGTTGAATGTATACATTTTATCCAATAAAATTGCTGTTCCTGTTCCCGAATCGTTTGTTATAATATTAAAATTCTCAAAAGAGTGTTTGTGCCTTAGAACCTTTAAAAAAGATTAGTAATTCGAAAAAAAAAACTAACGATTTTCATTAAAATAAAATACACGACTGGATCGCACTGAGAGTCTCTTATGTTTGATAACATAGCATGTAAAAGATTCTTAATTGAAAGGGTTAAATATATTTTAAAGTTGTTTTTTACTTAATATTTTTATACATATACAAATTTCTTTAGGCAGGTACCTACTTTTTTATAAAAAAAAATTGGTATAGCAATTTTAAAAATTTAATAATATTAACTTAAAAACAAATCACCCCCCCCCCCGTTTTCGAATTATTGAATTAAAAAAAAATATATATATATTTTTTTTGTTTTTTTTTTCAAAAATTTTGTTACGCAATATCTTTATAGTTTGAACAATCTAGTATAGAAAAATAAAAATGCTTGTATGGAAGGTACCGTTAATAACAAAATAATATGTAAGCAAAAGTTTTCGCCAAAATGTATACTCTACCAAAACGAGTATGCACACACTTATTTTTAACAAAATCGTTAGAGATGTTTTCAAGATAATTAAGATGGTAGACAAAATTGTATGGCAAGTACCGTTATTTTTTGGGATAAAAAAACGATTCAAAAATCTATTTGGGACGCTCACCTAAAACGGTTAAGTACCAAGTTTGAAGAAAATCGCTTCAACCTAGGCTGTGTACCGTTCTACAGGCAGACAGTGGGAATTGCTCTACCCACTTTTTGTGTTCTCCATCATCGTAAAGTCATGTTTGATCAAAATCTCGAGTTCGATTTTTTTCCAAATACAAAACAGAATTTTTCAAAGAACAAAAAAAATATTTCATCAGAAATAGCAATTACAAGTTTTTGACCTTTTTCGAATGTCATATGCCAAAAATGCTCTTTTCTCATTTTGTTCTTCAGCAGACCCAAAATTATCCTAGGGAACAATTTTGTTCTCACTTATCTTCAATTAACCAAAAATGTATGTACAGTAAAGGCCCTTTAATTCGGAAAACTCGTTTGTTCGGAAAAAAAATTTCCGAATATAAGAGATTTTTTCGAATAAATGAGGGTCAATTTTTTTTTTATGTAAAAATTAAATTAGATAAGATTAAGTAACGCAATATGATTGAACACGTTTATGAAGTAAAAAACTTAAAAATATGTGTATAGAAGGCGGAACAAATCATTAAAATGTCTATGTATTGAGGGAGTCCCGGCAATTCACATTTAGATGTTGTTTAGGAGAACATCAATACAGTTTAATTTGGCGATTAATGGTAATCGTAGTCTTTAGGAACAAAGAGGATACATATTTCTTCATAAATAAAAATTAATTATAATTCAAGTTAAAATGACAGTTAAACAATAAATTAAATAAGTTAAGGTCTTTAAGGAAAATAAACTGGGCTTTCATGAACAATTTGCTACTTATTAACAGGTTTTTCTTTTTATAAAATGAATGAGAAAACAACTTAAGAAACAATAAAATTTGGGTTTGATTGAAATTTGCGGGAAAACCGTTATTCGCACAAAAACAAATTGTAGGCCAAATTATAAGGGTTTTAAGTTCTTGATTGAATAAAAAAATCTTACGAATCGGCGGTCGTTTAGCGAAGGTAAGGCCAGTTAAAGGAAAAGAGAGCCAAGATTATCAAAACCGTTATAACTCCAAAACGGAGCAAGAACGAGAAAATTACATACTTAAATTTTCTACTTTGATTGATTGATATCAGGAACTCATGGTCTATGTCTGCGGCGGTGACTGTGGAGCAAACTATATAATTATTTTAAAATGGTTTTAGTTACAAAAATGAAATTTAATTTTGTATTATTTGGAATCTTTTGTGTTAATCAAATAGTTTTTCGTTTTAAAAACTTGCATTTTTTCATCAATAGCAACGTGTTTTAGCGCATAAGAAATCTCCCATTATTTCGGAAAATTCGTTGATTCCGACTGACCTTCCCCCAACCATTTCGAATTAACGAGCTTTTACTGTAACTGGAAACTAGTGTTATTCTTAAAGTACGTCCGTACTGCCCTTTCAAAAACGTGCTTAAATAATGGAAGATGTTCTTTTAATTTGAATTTAAAATATAATATATTGAAACCCATATGCAATATTATACCTAGAGCTAAATTTTTCTTTTTGTACAAAATATATAAATAGAACAATGTACAAGTACGTGTATGATACGTAACAACTCTTAACAAATATTTGAATTTAAAATAAAAATCTACGATTTCAACTCTTCTGGGATCCATTTCATTCGCCAGAGGCACGAAAATTAAACTTTGTTTTGGTGTTTCTCTTATAGTTTACTACTAGGAACTATGGTTTCTCGTACTTTATCGTTGTGCTCGTATATGCGACTACAGCCTGTTATGATCATTTGAAAAACAAGAAGAAAACTTCTGCTAAAACTGCAAACTGAAATATATGTACCGACAACCAGATAAACTTTACGTCAAAAGTTTTTTTTTTTTTTTAATTTTTTCCCCATTATAAGAACAGAAAGTCATTCTGCAAACTGAAGGATTAAAAGCTTTTGTAGCTCAAAGTGATTGGATGAAATTTAAAAAAAAAAAAAAGATTGTTTACTGAAGTTTTTTACTTGCTCTACCTTAGCCTTTAGGGTTAGTATTGGTTTTGAATAAAACAAAAATGTGGACTGTATAATCAGTCGACATATTACAATGACGGGGAAGGTAAAAAAAATGGTCTGGTCTATTATTTGACGTAGAGCAGAGCAGTTTAAATGCAGAAATTGAAATACCTATATAAAGTAACAAAGAAAAATTGACAATTTATTGTTTGTGTCTGCCTGTACACTTGAATTTTCTTTATATAATGTACATTATGACTGTAAGACCTAAGTTCCTTGAAGTGAAGCTTTAATTGCAGTACACTAATTAGTGTACCTACGTAGAGAGAGAATAAATACAAATTTTATTCAAACCGTCCAATCCAGTCCAGTTTGCAAAATTTTACGACTCTACGCACAACCAAATGTGCATGTTGAAATTCAGCTTACGAGTATACCTATCTGCTCACTCACGGGCGTATGTGATTTTGAAGAATCTTATTTACAATCAATTGTGTCTATTATGATGGAAACGTTTGCTCAGCCGATTATGCTGTATGTAGGTAGGCAAGGTAATATGCATGTTATTTAAGCGTTTATGGTGATTGTCTCAAATAAATTTCTTAATTGGTTTTTAGCCCCAAGACTAACGATACATGCCATACAAAATTTTCTACCATTTTAATTATCTCGAAAACAGTTCTAACGATTTTGGTAAATGCGGCTTTCTCACAAACGACTTCCTCATAAACGGCTTTACGCATTTCGATCAAAATATTTATGTAGGATGTCTTTCGAATTCTAAATAATACTTACTGCAGCCAAAATTTTCGAAATATACTTTTTTAGGTTTTTGAAAAAAAATGAGTATTGAAAATTCAATACATAGCTAGGTTAGGTTAGGCTAGTGGACTGACAGTTGATGTTGTTACCGCTGCACTTAGTTCAATGTAGATCCGTTGTGATACCCTGTTGAAATAAACCCATGCTAAAAACATATACATACGCATTAGCTTGAGATATCGGGAGGGCGCTAAAAAGGATGTAGTGTTTTTTTTGAAGTGTCGGTCAGCACATAGACACCGGGTTGAGGGGAGGTTACAATACGACTGTCATTTGAGGGCGTGGTCCTCTTCTTACCCCCACTGGATAGATCATCAGAATTAGGAGACCCACTTTTTTCGTCTTTGCTAACATCTTAATGTCAAATTTGATTAAAATCTCCTGCTCGATTTTTTTACGAATCCAATAATTGCGCTTTAGTACTGATATAAATATCACAAGTAAAAATTGCGCCAAAATATTTATATCTTATCATGTGGCATCGTTTGATTATTATCCACAAGTAATTTTGAATTTCAACGCGTTCACAGTAAAAGCTAAAATTCACTTTGACATGCATGGCATGTCACCGCATTTGGACCAACTGAATTGAATTGTATCATTAGTGGGATACCCAACATGTGGTGTTGATACTGTTAAGTAAATGTTGACGGTGTAGTGACACAGTGATGGTGGATTTTGAGGTGCAGTTATGGGATTCAGGAGTTAATTACCATTTAGAACTACGTACATCTAGCCAATCTTGTTTTATGTCATAGACGGAAACACGTCAAAAATCATTGCAACGCTATAATTCGTCAATATATTTGTCGAAAGGTGAATTTCAGGCGTCCTATGGCAACTGCGGTCAAAGACTAAATCGGTGTCGTATATTTCGGCTGTGAAAGAAGTTGTCGCAGACGAGTTATTGTCAATATCGACGATCATTTAAAAAATATTCTTATTAAAAACTGAGAGTTCATCAGGTATGGCAGTAGACCAAGATCCCATGCGACGTTTCGTCTGCCAGACACCTTTAAGATGACATTTTAAAGGTGTCTGCCAGACCAAACGCCCCATACTGTAGGTGGTTGACAAGTGTCAATCAAGGTTTGAGCCACTATCCCCTTAAACATATCAAAAATTCAGCTTTGATAAAATAACGTACATATGTCTGCCGGCCATGGGATCTTGGTCAATATGTATACTGTTTGAGAAGTAGCTTCATGTAACTCAACGACGAAATGGAGACGAGAATTTATGGAAGTTTATATTAAAGGGTAGAACTCATTCAGAGGCTCTTCACCCCTCTATCAATCTCTTATAGACTATTTTGTGTAGGATAATAGTGCATCCTGTAAGTAACCGAAAAACCTTTGAAAATACTGTCATGAAATTGAAGAATTAAAAATCTAAACAAAAAGCTTATCAAAATTGGTATTAAGTTGATATCGAACCCGGAAAAGGTGGGTCTGACAATTATGTCCCTCTCTTTGTCTGTCCGCGAAACTACAGCCTAAATGGGTGAATTGATTTTATTTTACAGGTAATATGACCAGACTTTTTACTTGCGATATAAGTACTATAGGGCAAGTTTTGTATTTGGAAAAAGAAATCGAACCCGAGATTTAAATCAAACTTGACATTACGATGATAGAGACCACCAAAAATGTGGGTCCCTCAATTCCGTCTGTCTGTACAACTCTCTACAGCCTAAACGGCTGAAGCGATTTTCTTCAAACTTGGTATTTAAGCGTTTTAGGTGATAGTCCAAAACCATCTTAATTATCTCGAAAACGGTTCTAACGATTTTGATAAAAATTGGGGTATGGTCTAAATTTTTCCAAAAACAATTGTTTTAATATTATGTTAATAACGGTAACTATCATACAACTATTTTAATTATTTTAGACTTTCTCATAAGCTCTTCAACGGATTTCGATCAAATTTTTTATACAGGACCTCGTTCGAATTGTAAATAGTACTGCATTTCAAAAGTTTCCAAAAATAGTTTTTTTTTGGATTTTTGAAAAAAAAAATATTTTTTTTTTAAATTCAATATTTCGAAAACAGGTAGCCGACTTTTTTCTGAAATTTTGTTTTTGAATTTATATTATTAAAAATTTTAAATGATCATACAATTTTTTTTTTTTAAATGCGAATTATAAGGGACATAAATAAATAAGACACGGTGATTCTCCCGGCATTAGTTCAGCCGCCATCCCTGGAGATAAATCTGAGACAACAACGCGCTCTTGTCTCAGAACATCGCGCCACACATCTTTCCTACCATTCTTTCTCTTCTTCCACCGGATGCCCGCGCTGTGTTAGACGCCAGTTATAGCTTTCATTGAAACTCATCATTGAAAACTTTGTTGACTATCAATTCTGAGGACTTAAACAAATAAACCTGATGTCTTTTTGGTACCAAAAGGAAGGTAATAAGATATATCATATTTTTTTGTCAAAAAAATATTTTATTTCCTTTACCACTTTCTTGTAAATACACTTTTGATGTTTCAATGATCATTCAATGATCGCTTTCGATCATTGAAAAATCAAAAGTGAATTTACAAGAAACTGGTAGAGCAAATAAAATATTTTTTTGACAAAAAATATTATTTATGTTATTAACTTTATTATAGTACCAAAACGACATCAATTTTATTTGTTTAAGTCCCTCAGAATTGATAACCAAAGTTTTCAATGATGAGTTTCAATAAAAGCTATAACTGGTGCCTTAAGAAAAACATATAAAGGGTATTCATCATCCCTTGAGCGCGTGCAAAGTTATAAAAAAAATGTAATAAAGCAAGTACGTACGATCCAGTAGCGCATTTTATTTTATTTAGCAATAAGTGTTCTAAAGATTAAAAAAAAATAGAGATAAAACCGCTGTTTGGTAAATTTTGTTCGTCAAAAAATGGTTATTTGTAGTACCTACCACTCGTAAGTCCATTTTTTTGGTGTTCGATTTTATAAACAGTTAAAACGTATACCAAATTCTTTTAAGAACTTCTGTTTGAAAGTAAAAAAAAAATTAATCTCAATATTTCGAAAACGACTTATTTCATTTCTTTTAAGCTTGTTGTATTTTTTTTTACATTTTTAGAATACTATAAAACCATCGTTTAGTATTTTTTTTACGGGACTAAGAACTTTGATTAAAAATATGTGCGTTCTATATCAGTGTTGTACAATTTTAAATAAAAACTATTGTATTCATTTTTATTTTGACTTTCTCATTATGGGATATTTCGCTACATTTTTTTTAAATAAATGCTAAAAATATAATATGTATACTATAGCGTACCTCTCAAACTTTGAAGAAAAAATGTGAAAAAAAGATGATATTATGTTTAAATTGGCAATCGATTTTTTTAATGTTTTCAAAATTTTATCAAAAAAAAAATAATTTAAAAGAATGATACCAACGATATTTAATTTTTTTTTTCCTATATATGTAGGTAGGTATTCATATTTAACCAAGAAATCAAATGGCATCTTATTTCTTCTTCAACGAGACTAAGACTATAGTTTCTAGAATAGTCTATCGTCCGGAGAGCTAGGTCGAGACCGAGAAGAGATTACCTACCTTAAAAACACCCTAGATGAGGCCGAGGCGAGACGGTATTTTTGGTACCGAAATTCGCCGAGATTCTCGCTGAACTCGATAGTTTGGTTTCGGTTTTCGCTGAATAAATATTTTTTTATTTAATTATTGACTGTAGAATTCATTTAAGAATGGCTCCGATTTAAATGGATTAAAAAACCTCTCCAAAATTCGAATTTTTAATCAGAAATTTTGAGATACCGAACTATATCTTTTCAATCTTAACAAGCGGTCGTCTTATGAACTTAAAAAGTTGTTGCTAGCTGCAAGAGCAATTTCTTACGATCCAGTCGTGTACACATAACGTATTATTTTTTGATGCCTAAAATTTGTTTTAATTAATTTTATCAATTTAACAACTGTTGCACTTATAGGTGTTGCCACCAACCTAAGATCAGATCGCTATAAGTCATTAAAAAAAAATCCTATTCATCGGTTAAACATGTATAGAGTCTTAAATTTCGAATTTTTTAGTAAGCCACAATTTGGAATTCAATTTTAAAAGCAGGAATCCTTATAAATGTTCTATGTCTCATCAACAAAAAGCAATACCTATACATAATATGTATATATGAGTATTCATGTGGTTTGAAACCGTTTTCTTTTAATTAAAATTTAATGTTCAATACTAAAAACGACGAAAACCCATTGTTCTCTATCGTCTAAAGCTTAATTGGAATAAGGCAACTATGTAATGCATTGATGTGGTTTTCTTTGATTTTCGCACACAAAACATTTGGGTATGTACATTATATTCTCTTTTGTCTTTCATGTAAAGAATGTATCTACAAGTAACATAACCACCACACCATTTTATATTCAAAATCAATGCTTTTGTTTTATAGCTGCTCTGTATAGCCAAAGATACGACTAATTTTAACAAAAGAAAAATCAATTTAAAAAAAAAATTATTTATTACTTATACAGTAACAGCTCTTAAAATGATTTTAAAATGCATGGGTCGAAAATAGGAATTAAGCCAAGCATCTTCTGCTCTCCTCACACCAGCATCCAACTTTCAATATAAAGTTATAAGAGACTGCAAAATGTGCCATTGTAAATTCCAACGAAGGACTCTAAATTAAATTATTCTTTTACCCACCTATCGTATGTTAACAAAGTGACAGTTCAAACCCAGAACCACTTGTATACATACATACAAAAGTAGGTAAAAGATGTTGTCCTTTCGAATTTGTGAAAGTAGCACACACTCGAGTATACGAGTGAACGTTTATTAAAAATTACTAAGGGGTACACTTACAAAAAAGGAAGCTTAATATTTTTATTCGAATAGGAAAATTTAGCAAGCTAGAATATGAAGCAAACAGGTAGATGAATCCATTTTTATTTGCGATACAGGGCAAGTTTTTTCATTTGGACAAAAAAAAAAATGGAACACAGTTTTAAAATAAAGCACTATACCCAAAACATAACAATTCAAAACTTAAATATTGGCCGCATTCAGAAATAGGGCTGGCAACGAGACCGAGACTAGTCTCGGTCTCGTCTCGGTCTCGGTCTCGTCAACGAGACGAGACTCCTTTAAAAGTACCGAAGACGAGACCGAGACGAGAGCGAGACGAGGCCGTATTGTTGGTACCGAAATTTGACGAGAGTCTCGCTGGTCTCGGCGGTCTCGGTGGTTTCGTTTCGGTTTTCGCTATAAGAAAATTTTGTTTTTATTTCATTATTTTTTAATATCTAATCATGTTCAATTTTTATAATATTCACAAGTTTTTTTTTGCGAAATATTATATGCGCGTTAACATATCAAACCATAATATGTATATACATAGTTATACAGAGATAGGCGCATTTCGAAAATCCAGAGAAGAATGCGTACGATTTATGTATGCATGGCGTTGCTTCCTTTTGGGTGGCATTTGGAAAAAAATATTGTCAAAACGTTAAAATATAGTTCGTTGCCTAACTGTTAAGCCATGAGCTGTCAAAATCCCATGAAGAATTTCTCCGATTTAAATGGATTAAAAAATCTCTACAAAAGTCAAATTTTACCTCAGAAAATTATTAATTTTTCGATTTAATTTATTGCTCCGTAAAAAGGTGATTTAAGGTCTCTTGGGTGAGGTTTGAAAAAAAATATTTTAAAAACGTCAAAATATACAGTCCTATTCTGTTAAACGTTCACGTGAATATTTATATTCTGCTATCCGACGGAAAAAACGAATTGTTTCAAAAATTACATAAATTTCGATCAAAAATAAATTTTAACAATTAGATTCTCTTAAGAATTAAACAAACAAAATATTAGTAAATCTTTGGACTCAAAAGATAGAAGGCATTTGAAAATACCTAAAAAGTGAAAAATTGAGTAAAATATTCACGTGAATCGGAAGATAGCAGAATAGGGCTGATAGTTTATTGCCTACCTGCCAAGCAATGAACTGTCAATTTCATTGAAGGATTGCTCCGATTAAAATGGATTAAAAAAACTGTACAAAATTCAAATTTTATCTTGGAAATACGGCTCTTCAAAGGTGTCTGATAACGTTACTTCACAGCCTATTTTTTACGTTATCACACACCTTTGAAAACTAAATTCGCACAAAATGTAAGACATTCGGAGCGCTTTCATACGCAACTAATAAAATTCAACTTAAAAATATAGTTTTCGATTTACACAAGTAAAACTTACTCGTCTTACTGAAGTCTATGGCCTTAGCTTCATGGACCTACGTACTGCAGAACAAAATTTCTAGTTTTTGATTTGTTTAGCATAAGCAACGTACGAGGATATATCATTATTAGATTCATGCATAATTGACAAGCACAATAAAGTTGGATAAGACGTGCAGATGCCATGTTTGACCGAATTCTTGAGATCCATATTGTACGTTGATTATCACCAAGTTTCCCAAACTTGTTTTTTTTTTCTATTGGTTTTGACAGCTAAATGTGAATATGTGTACCAATTCGTACGATTTTTCACGCTACCAAACATTAAAATTGGAGCAATCCTTCAATGGATTTTGACAGCTCATGGCTCGACAGGTAGGCACCGAAATATATTTTGACGTTTTGATAATATTTTTTTCCAAATGTCATAAGAGGCTTAAAATCAACTTTTGTCGGAGGAAAAAATTTCCAGGTAAAATTTGAATTTTGTAGAGGATTTGCTTCAATGGATTTTGACAGTTCATGACTTGACAGGTAGGCAACTTACTATATCTTGACATTTGAGCAATATTTTGTTTTCGAAATTTCACCTAAAAGGTCTAACATCAACTTTTTAGGGCGCAATAAAGTAAATCGAAAAATTTCGATTTTTTTAGGTAAAATTTGAGTTTTGTATAGGTTCTTTTTTTTAATTCATTTAAATCGGAGACATCCTTAAATGGTTTTTGACATGTCGTGGCTTGACAAAACCGGTAAATTTATTTCTTAAAAAATCGAGCGTTGTATGTAGGTACTCTTTTTTAAGTAATATTTTATTAGTTTTTGCTATGAAATATATTAACTTACACAATTCTTCCAAAATGGTATTTCCACTTAACTCAAAAGACAAAACAGACTCACGAGTTTGTTTTATACATTTTCCCGCATTTTTCTTACCGACGAACTGCTGAGATACCACAACCATACTCTATATTTGCAATCCGAACAATGCGTCTTATCTTTATCTTACATCTTTTTACTACCACAAAAACACGAAAGAAACCAAGACTACGGATGATATCAGGACCGAGACCGAGACCGAGACCGAGACGGGACCGCACATTAAAATTTTCTCGAGAAAAAGGCGAGACCAAGGCCGAGACGAGACTTGGTTAGGCAAGACCTGGACCGAAACCGAGACGAGACTGAAATTTTTCGATTTTGGCGAGACCGAGACGAGATTAACAAAAGTCTCGCCTGGTCTCGTCTCGTTGCCAGCCCTATTCAGAAATGTGTTCAGAGCTATTTAAACTATCCGGTTTTAGTTGTTCACTAATTTAACTGGAAACTAACCTTGCATAACCTATCGTGTTGACAAATGCGCAATACATATGGCCCAATGATCTGTATAATACACTGTATTATCTATCACCCATATTAAAAAACAACATGATGGCTTATCTTTAACACTTAGAATAAAACACACGTCAGAACAAAATTTACAGGGACATAGAACAATAAGAGATATAATTTGACACTGCTTATTAAAGTAGATTTTTTTCGTGGATTTTCGATTTTTTTTTATTAATTAAAAACTTTAGTCCGCACGCTAATTTGTATTCTATGGTTTAGTTAAGTCATGGACTAAAAGTAAAATAAGCATCTTTTACGTGCTTAGTTATGGATTCTTTAAAAAAAAAAATTCTGACAATCAAACGATCATAGAAAAAACAAAAAAATTGTGTCCCCTAATTCGGTCTGTGCTCGAGTCTGCAGCCTAATCGGTGGGCTGGATTTGCTTTAAACTTGGTACAAGTTGTTTTTTTTTTTAATGCCCACACTTTTCTTTTAATTTTTTTAAAGCGACAAAGTGCTTAGAGTCCAAACAGTAACACAACCAAAATTTTTCAAAAAAAAAAATCAAAATTTCGAAAACTACTTCATGGATTTTTTCGAAACTTCGTACTTGGGAGTTTTTGACATTATTTGAACAGATAAAAAAAAACAGTATTCCTGAAATATTCCTATTTTTTGAAAACGGCCCCAAAAAATGTGTTTATTCTTATATTAGTGCGGTCCTCTTTTAAGTATCGAAATATTTTATTTGGCGTACATATTAACGACACTTCCCATAGAACCACGTTTTATAGTTTTTTTATATTTAAAAAAACAAAAAAAAAATTCATATTCAAATATTCAAAAAAATATTCAAAACAACGAATTTTAAGAAATAATTAAAAATTTTATTATAAAAAATTTGAAATTTGAATATTATATGTATATTAATAATAGCTTCAAAATAGCGTTTCAAATTTGTTTAAATGTTTTCAAAATTTTATATATAAAAAATATTGTTTTTAAAAAAGCGCTCCAACGATTTTTGATTTTTTTTTTCGAAATATTCTTATTTATCAAGGAATTCAAATGGTATCTTTGTTTTTCCTCAAAGTATAACAACTAAGCAATATAAAAACATTTTATTATGTATAATTATTATCCATTCATTTTCTTCTTATGTATTTTTGCGTACGTCACTGAATACTTCATACAATGTATGCCCTCATAGATTTATACATATATTCATACATATGCATCTTTAAAAGTCACTTGAATCCTATGTATGCTTATTGCACCCAAATCACAAAGTTATATGCAAAAATCTTCCTAGTATTTCCCACCTTGCAACCTTCATTTTCTTCTTTTTGAAGATAACTGGTACCATCCTTGACGTCTATCCGAGTAAAAATAAAAGTAAGTTAACATTGTGTTATTGTGATCAATAACGAATCCCTTCCTCATTTTGCAAAGATCAAATTGTGATTAGGTATGGGTTTGGATCTATAACTATTACCCTTAAGTTATACAAGAAGGATGAAATCGAGGCAGGAATTATTCCTCCACATCCTTCGCTCATAGAGACGGAGATGCAGGGTTTGGATGCGTTAACAGCTTCCTCATCCGAGGCCAGGAAGATTATTTACCCCTCCATGGATGAGGAGGATGGCGATGCCCCCGACTCTTCATATTCAACCATTAAATGTCGACTGATCTCATCATTGGCGAACAGTTATTGATGGAGATGGAAGACTCGAAGAATATGTAAATGCTTTCGAGATCAGAATAAATGATCACCCTCTAATTGTAGTTCCACATCAGTAGAACAGCTATAGTTCAATCTGAAAATAATATCTTGGTTGGGTTTCCAGTAAGGTGTATTTCGTGAAGTTAATGTAGATGAAGCATTTTATAACTACCAAGAAGTTGCTGATCAATAGTGATATATGGTTAGTAGAAACCAGGTATATTTGACCATACGAGACCATAATTCGACTGTAAGCGGCACGTTGGGAGTAGCCTGAATTACGGGTTCGTTGAAGATAGTTCCTTTATCACTTATACGTGGCTCCACAAACTATCTGCTTAAGGAGAAGATTAAAGAAGTCACATGATAATGTTGACCAACATGGAACAAACCAGAAATATGTGTATAATAAAAAACTTTCCGTCGCTTTTTCAATAGGTAAGTGTAGAATATGAAGATATATTTACAATATGCCTCAATGTGATTGTTATCATTTCAATACCATCTTGACAATATTTAAATGCAATGTAATCAGTTTGAATGAAAACTGATGAGAATACATTCATATAATTCATTTAAAAGATTGCATTCAAATAATGCACTCGCATTTTCTGTCTTCATTCATTTTACATTAGTCAATTGAATGCAATCTTTAGGGAATTCAATCTTGATTACATTAAAGATTACATTCAAAAGCTAAATCTGACAGTAATCAAATTTATTTGAAAGATATTTCTCTTAGTGTAAACGGGAATTTTTTTAATGGAATTATTACGCACATTTTTGTTGTTCATTAATTGGTGTTTTGTAAGGTCCCTTTAGCACTTGAAATTTAATTTAACACATCTCCTAAAATTATATTCACATGAAAACATATACATAATGTATATAGTATAGTTAGGTAAGAATGCATGAATACAAAAATTGCAAAAATCATTTCACAACACAAAAGCCCATACACGCGCTAACTTACGCCCTTTTCTCATATCCTTGGATGGACCGATAAAACGATATCCCTGGATGTGTGTGCATAAACAACGACGACGAAGAAACTTGTCGCTTGACGAGCGTGTTTTTCGGGACCATTTACTATTTGAGTTTATATTATAGAAAATGTCCACATGTTGTATACCGACTACATCCTCTCTGATATAAGTGTATTGTAGCTGAAACATATAAAAATACCTAAGTTTGGAGAAAATTATTTTATGATGCTGACCTGGTACAAATTGAACATTGAGGCTTTTAGTAAGAGTAGGTGTAGCTATAGAGCGTGGGAGAACAATGTTGATATGATTTCATCTTATTTTACTGTCCTTAGGTAGGTATACACCTTTGGTGACGCGGAAAGTTATTTAATTTCATGTTTGTTTTTATTTAGTTGTAAAACATAATGAAAGTCTGTTTTGAAGAAAAGGCAACATTTTTGAAAGTACATTTTTCATTTCTTCAAACTCAGTCTAGAACGTATACACAAGACGAGATTGAGGGTGGAATGTGTTCAATGGAAATGGTGTTGATTTTATTCAACTTATATATACTTCAAAATATTTTTCAATATCTTCTCTGGTGTTGTCTATTTCTGAAATGTCATTTATACTCAAATAACAAATAAATTATAAGTTAGCAGTTTGCTTATAAATTCTGAAACCCAAAAAACATGTATAATGTTGGTGTGCCCCAGGGTTCCATTTTGTTTAAGACGGTCTTCCTCATTTGCAAATCCACTAAATTGTTTTCAGCACGACAGTACCTACACTCAATTTTTCACATTCATGTTCATATTCACATCCCTGCTCTTCGGATCGGGAACTCTGTGGCGTGATTAGGGAACACGAAGCGAATCGTTTTAGGTGGCGAAAAAGAGATTTGATATTACTGTTTTCGCTTTGGTCTCTTTCGTTTAACATTCGCCCTATTTTCGAAATCGAAAGCGAATTTGATTTGACATATCAATTTTTAGCGCGTGCATTTCCGATAGGGTTTTTTTGGCGGATTGGTTTATCGACACGGTCGAAAGTGATATTTTCGTGGATTTATTTCATTTAAATAAATAAAATTGTGAGCTTAACTATTATTTTTTTTATAAAAACAAACTAAAGAAATAAACAATCATTTTTTGTAATAAATGTGTAGGCGCCCAAGACAGCAAGACACCAACCATCAACAATTTTCTCCGCTCATCGAATTTATTAGAGAAAACGAAGGGATAGCCAAAGGACACAACAAACAACGTTCTCTGCAATATGTCTAGCGCTTCGGACATTTGATTGCATACTGTGGGTTGCGCCATTCCAATGTTTGTATCCTGCCCAACCACTTTCTGGTATGATCCGTCTGCAAGGAATCTCAATGTTGCAGCTAATTTTATAATTGGTGGTGTCCCATTGTTGTTCTGTGGTCTATATTTGCCTTTTATTTCGTCCAAGACAATTTTAAATGTCTCTTTTGAAAGGCGAAACAACTTATCGAACCAAGTTTTTATAAAAGAAAGCTTATTTAATAAATAATAAACACGTTAAGCAAAAACACTGACTCGAAGCAAAGAAGATCAAAAGGTGAAGAAGCACTTCTTAATAATTTTCTTCTTAAGTTTGAATTTTGAGATTCTTTTTCTTCCTCACGTTAAGCATATATATAAATAACATTTGCATCCATTTTTAATTTAAATACATATTTTATTACAAAGTAAATGTACCTCGGACAAAACACAAATGATTTTGATTGAAATAATAAATATTCACTGGCAATCAGCTGTCAATTATCTGGAAATCTTGGAAGTAGCATTTACGATTCGCTTCGAATTCGTTAATTGATCAAAACGAAGCGAGTCGAAAATGAGATATCGAATTAAAAACGATTCGCTTCGTATTCCCTAATAAGCCCACTGGACATTTTTGTAAGCAATAAAGTAGCGCATAGTAATTAATGTTCCGCAAGCTCAATGTTGTCTTTCAAATAAAATTAACAGCGACGCCATCTTGGTGTCGCAAATATATACAATTAGATATTTAGCAATGACAAACTTATTTAACTTAACGAACTTATCAACAAATTTTTAATTTAATGATTCAAAATAGCTCTTAACGGCCTTTAGTCCACAAAATTTGCGTTTTATCCCGGCAATTTCACTTGGACTCATCAGTTGGTTAGTGAGCGCCTTACCAATACGCAATTTTTGTTAAGTTCAGTTCAACTTACTTGCATTTTTTGACAAAAAAGCAATGTGAACTATATCCAACAAGATTAAAATTTTAATCATTAAAATTGGAAGATTTTCTCCTTGGCCAGATATAGTTTATAAGAAGGTGTTTTGTTTTTATAATACAATTCTATATACTACCGAAATTACTCATCCCAAGGCCGGGATGAAACGCAAATTTTGTGGACTAAAGGCCGTTAAAAGCTATTTTGAATCAATAATTCAACAAGTCCAATTAAATATAATACTAAGTCTTCTACTTGGCTGAGTAATTTCAGTAGTATATAGAATTGTATTATAAAAAAAACACCTTCTAATTTAATTTAATTCACAGTGGGAAGAAAACTGAAGACAAAATACAAGAATCTTCATGAAACTTTAAGAAACGCCTACAGTGGTATACGAGCACTTTTACGAGTTTAAGTCCAGTTTAGTTTTAATTCGAAAACAATTGCATTAAGATAAATTCAAAGTACCAAAAGTAAAGTGCAGAAGTGGCAGCTGCGGCTGGCTCGAATAAAGGTATAATTTTCAACCACTTTTTGCAGCAATTGGGGCAGTATGTCAGCACTAACGCGCCGAATATTCTCTTCAAAGGCGTCCATATCATATCTTATCTGCGTAGACAAGCGACTTCATATAACCCCACAAAATATAGTCCAAAGGTGTAAAATCGCACGATCTTGGAGGCCACGCCACAGGCCCACTAGGCGGGTTAATGCGCTCACCAAAACTTTCCTTCAATAAATTGATTGTTTCGTTGGCTGTATGACATGTAGTGCCGTCTTGTTGGAACCAAAGGTCGTCCACATCAACATCCTCGAATTCAGGCACGAAAAAGTAATTAACATGGCTCATAGCGTTCCCCATTGACTGCAATGTTATGGCCGCCTTCAATTTTAAAGAAATATGGACCAACGGTTCCCTTTGCCCATGGAGCACACCAAACAGTGAATTTTCGATGATTTGACGGTGTCTCAGCAATGGTTTGTGGATTATGATCACTCCAAATACGACAATTTTGCTTATTAACGTACCCATTTAACCAAAAGTTAGCTTCATCGCTGAACAATTTTTTTTTTGATGCGTCACGCGAACCGAACCATTATTTTGGTAATAAATTTGCACGATTTGCAAACGTTGTTCAGGAATAAGATAATTTATTATGAAATGGCAAGCCAAACTGAGAGTAAATCAAGTGACATCTGTCAAAAAGACCAAGTCCGAAAAAAGTATTGCCAGATTGGAAATTACACGTCTAAAAAACAACATATATAAATGAAATACTCAATTTACACGACGCGATATTAAAGCTGGCATATGAAGATACCGAAATTACTCGTGGATTGGATTTTTTGGATTTTAATAAAATTGTCTGGTCGTCGACTTTTTTCTTGTTTGTCCTTCAATTTAACGCTCAAGGTCGTATGTGATATTCAAATTATTATAATAAAATTGGAGCAAAACTCCTTCAATTTTGTTCATATATTGAAACTAACCATGTACATATAGGGTAAGTTTTACATTTGAAAAAAGTCAAACTCAAAATTTTGATTACACTTGACACTACGACGATAGAGAATACGAATTGGATGAATCATATAATTGTGTTGGTAGCTATATGCATATAACTTTATAAATAAGGTGCAATATACATAAGATTCATGTAATATTTAATGAAACATATATTTAAATGTATGAGTAAAGTTTGAAGGCAAAAGAAAGATGCCATTTGAATTGTTGGACCAATATTAATATATAAAAAAAAACGATGGAGCAGTTGTTTTAAAAACCATATTTGTTATTTATACAATTTTAAAAACATTTTTAGAAAAAAAATTGAAAAACCATTTCGAAGTATAAAACTTTAAATTTCAAAAATATTCAGTGGCTGGTTTTTAAAAAGTTGACTTTTCAAAAAAAAAAAATATTTATTTTTTATTCGAAAAACCATTTTTTGATGCTTCCAAGAAGCATTCCCATAAAAAAATTAATTGAATCGGTTTCATAGTGAGAAAGTCGAAAATATGAAAAGTGGTTAATAAGAAAGCAAAATAAAATATTTTTCTACTTAAAAGTGGGAGGTGTCGTTGTTTTATATTTTATTAGTTTAGTTTTTTTAACTGTTCAAAATACTGTCAAAAAACTACCAAATTTTGAAAAATCCTTTGTTTGGTTTTCGAAATTTTGAATTTTCAAAAAAAGATATTTTTTTTTTTAATTTGCATTGATTCCTGAATGTGAACTCACCGATTGAGATAAATGAGATACAATGATCGCTTAACACAATATATATGTTATTGGTTTTTTATTCACTTACATTGAATCTTTATCCATCGTTCGCCGACTTCGATAAGCTAAACCACAGTTCAAAATTTTACCCACGTTATTACAATTAGCATCAACTTCCAGTTTAAATGCGGTTCAAAATTCCATCCATGGATCAGCTGAAGTTCACTGATTGTTCAAGCACAAAATTTGCTATTTTCACACAATTTAATTTAGAAACATCATTGGACCTCAGTCAATCCACCCAAATCTTTGATTAAATTTTGATGAACTAAGGATCAAAATTAGAATTCAACGTTTTTAGAAGTAAGTCTAAGCAGGGCCAATTGTACAAACGCCAACGCCGCCGGCCAGCCGTTCAAACTGTGATCCGTGGTTAACCAATTTCAACTCAGCGATTTCAACTCAACAGTTTAATTCTTGGCAGTAAGATTTATGAAATCAGACCATGATTTTAACATAATTCACGGTAAACATATTTTGTTATAATAAAACTATTGTCCAATCCAAAAGGGACGGAAATTTTGACCCAGATTAAAGAAAATTATAGATATTGGAGCTAACTGATTTTCAATTACATTAAATTAATTTGACAGAAATGCCTTATTGCGACTCGAGATTCTTCGATTCAAAGTTATGTCAAAAAACTACCAAATACGAAGTTTCGCAAAAAACCATTAAGCCCTTTTCGAAATTTTGAGTTTTCAAAAGAAAAAGTTTTTTTTTTTTAATTTCCAAAAAATTTTGGAAAATTTTGGTTTATATTATTTAAACTTTTTAAAAGCTTCTGGGCAAACAATTTCAAAAAAATCAAACTAACCGTTTGCCAGATAATCGACAACCAAAAATGGTACTACTAGCGGTACCAAATATGTCAATTTTTTTTTTCAACAAAAAAATTACCGAAATGTTCCTTTTCCCTTCATTAATGAACTGATTTCTTTTTATTAAAATCGTTGGAGCCGTTTTTGAAAAAAAAATAAGATTTTTGGTTTTGGTTCAAAAAAAATTATAGGAGTTATTTGTCGTTTAAAAAAATTTAAAAAATGTGTGGGCATATTACTGAAAAAACAATACCTACCAAGTTTGTGGAAAATCCATCCAACCGTTTAGGCTACAGACTCGCGGACAGACAGACGGAATTGGGGACCCACATTTTTGGTGTTCTCTAGGATTGTAATGTCATGTTTAATTGTTTGGATTTTTTTTGCACGAATCCATAACTTGCCTAATAGTACATATAATCGCGAGTAAAAATAACAGCGGCCATAGATATCTGTTATTTTGTCATCATCACAACACTTTCAAATAGCTGATTGATGCCATTTTTTTTTATTTTCTATTGCGGATAGTATTTTTGTTTCTTTATTCATTCCAGTCTGGATATTCTGGATAAACATTTCGTCTTTTCCATCCATTCTATTCCTTATCCGGAAAAAATAAAGAAACACACTCTTTGTGATTTTCTTTTTTTCTCTTACTAAAATTTGTTTGTCAATTTTAAGTAAGTAGAATGGTAGAGTGAAAGTAAAGGAAACAAGGTGTTTAATATATGATATAAAATATTAAAAGAAATTATTCTTATAAGAAAATGTAAAAAATGCACGAGTGGATCGCATGAAGTTGCTCTTATGTTCGATCACATCGTATACAAAAGATTTCTATTAAAAATATAAATATATTTTTAAAGTCGGTATTTACTTAATTTTGTATATATACAAAATTTCTTTAATTTTTTTCTAAAAAAGAAAAGGTATTACAATCTTAAATATTTAATAATATAAACTTAAAAACAAAAGATTAAATCGACTTAATCAAAGAAGAAATACATATTTCAAAATTCTGAAATAAATACTTTAACTAATTTGAGCTAAAAAAAAATACGCCATTTTATTTCTTGGATAGATTTGAATTTATGGGAAAAAAATGTAAAATCTGTTGAGCGGTTTTTGAGAAAAAGTTTTTTTTTTAAACTTTTTGAAAAAAATAAAAAAAAAATTCAAAACGGCCAATTCGTAGGTATTAAGCAAATACATATAAATATAATTTTTGAAAAACAATTATTGAGCAGTTTTCAAAATATAAATTTTAAAAATACAAAAAAATATTAATTAAAAATATTGGTACGCAGTATAAATTGGGCAGCCTAAGCCTATATATGTATGAAATTTCGAAAAAATCGTTCAAGACATTTATGAGATAGTCGAAATAAAAACAACGGTCCTATGGAAAGTACTGTTTTTAAAGATTTAAACATTTTTTTTTTAATCATATGATCGGTCGTACCTAAAAAGCTGCACTGCTTTTTTAAAATCAAAATCGTTAGAGCCGTTTCCGAAAAAAGTAGGCTTTAACGTAACGGTTATATGGAGGTACCTTTATTTTTTGAGCTAAAAAAATGCAATTTCCCCTCTGTACAATACCTAAAAAACTCTATATTCCAAGTTTAAAGCAATTCGGCCCACCCGTTTGGGCTGTAGGTGCAGACAGACAGACATACAGACGGACAGAAGTTTTAGACCATCTTTTTTCGTCTTCGCTAACATCGTTATGTCATGTTTGATTGTTATCTCAAAACTTTTTTTTTCGACGAATGCATAACTTGCCTTATAGTACCTGTAATCGTAAGTAAAAAATGTTTATGTTGGTGTTTTTTGTTTAATGAAAATATGTTTTCTGTTCTGATGGTTGTTTTTCGTTGAATTTAATTTATAAAAAATGATTTCATGTGGTTCTTTAATAAAATTGTGAGTTTAAATATGGAACCGGTTAATATTTGTAATTCTTTTGCAAACAAATATTGTTTTTCGGTATAAGAATTATGTTGTTTTAAAATATGTGTTGGTGCTGAAAATTATGTTTAGCGAGCTAAACATAAAATCTGTAGGTTTTTGACAGAAAATGTATCGGTTTGACATGTCACTGACATATACATAGAAAATGTTTAGCCCGAACGCCGCAAAAGAATTTTTACTTGAATATCTATTCCGGCATTATTATTATTTTTTTGGTTTTTCAACCCTATTCTTGCGGCCCACACTATATTTACAACTTTTAGCTAGTTTGCCATTTTTTTTCATTTCAAATTAACTTCTTCGCCTTATGCATTCGTGAAAATTGAATTTTCATCTTACTGCTTGGAGGAAGAGAAAGCTTACAGCCGACCCTCTGGAATTCGTAATTGGGAAAACAAGAATATACCTTGATATAAAAAAGAATCATCATTTGGGTCATAAAACTATGTTTCAACAATGCATTGTACCTTTGGGTTTCCCCCAAGCATCCACATACATATATATATATACATAAGCTAAAGCATTCTCTTGTATTTCTTTTCATTTCTTTTCTTGAATTCACATGAGTTAAGGATAACAAAAGGTAACAAAAAAGAGTGTTTATATTTTATTATTCGACTTGTCCTCGAAACTCATAAATATTTATGCGTCCTTCTTTCTTCCTTGCTCGTTCTATTATGTAAGTAGGTAGGTATCATCTTATCCTTAGAGAAAAAAAAAATACCTAAATAACAAAAATCCCATAAAAAAAAACGAATAGAAAAAAATTAATTTTTTTTTATCTTTCATCCAAAAGTGTGACGATGACGAAACACGACGACAAAAATGAAAACATTTCAAAAAGTGTAATACCTTATCTCAAAATTGAAAAAAAAAACAAGTGCAAAGACCAGGATCACTTGATTCTTTTATCCGACGATATTTTTTTTTTTGTTTCATTCATTCACTAAATTTCATTTAAGGGCCAAATGACAACGATGACACTTTCCTTTAAATCGGTGGGTATTGTTTATTATTGAGCATTAGGCCGCAAGCGGATACGTTTTTTTCTTTACTGTCCTTCAGTGCGTACTTTCAGAAAAGGACATTTTCTCAGCTGGTATTGAAAGAAAATCAATGAACGTCTCAGTGCTTATTGTGGACTGATGTTTTTTTTGTGTTTTAAATGAAAAATAAGTGGATGACATGATAAGGCAATAATAAAATAGAACGTCTTTTTTTCTTTAAAATTGTGTTTGTTAATAAAAAAAAAACAAAGTGAATGTTGTATTGGGACGTTTCATTTTGAGTTAGGGTTATTTTGAATTTAAACACAAGATAGCACAAAAGTTAAGAGTTTTTTTTTGTTTAAGTATATCTATATCTAATAACAGTGTTGATAGCCTTTTCATGATTAATTTAAAAAAAAACATAATTATTGGTATCTATGAAATACTAAACAAAAGTGGTGAAGAAGGGTGTTTTTTTTCCAAAGTATCTCATTAGCCTTTTATGTGCTTTTCTTTCAATCAAATTTTCGAATTCTTTTAAGTAGGTATCACTCGTATTTTCGGGGTATCCAGAAGAAAGCAAATAAAACTCGGGTTTCAGAAGGGTAGAGCTCTGTACAATTATAAAAATACTAGCAGACCCGACCGCTCGTTGCTGCGACTTAATTGTATTGCTGTCATGATTATTAGATATTAAAATTGGTATTGTTAAGGAAGTGAATAATAAAGATTCTTATTAGAAGGAATCATATTGCTTTCCATTAATAACCAGATCTAAGCCATGAACAATATTACTCGTTAATCTGTCACAAATAAATTTTCAAACACGTGAGCATACAGCATGTAAATTGTCATTGTTTCAAACGTACAGGGAATTGTATAGCCTTTTGAAGGGCATTGTTGATTCTGATGGAATCATAGGTATTCGAGGTAATACGACGACTTCCTTTAAGCTTTGCAGTCAATATCGTTGCTTAAAGTTCGTTTCCGGTAATTCTTTTGATAACTATTCGTACACCGTTCCATAATTTTGGTGGATTTAAGTTTGGCAAAAGAATCAGGGGTGAACTAATTTTCAGACAGAGCTTGTGTGGCGGCAGAGAATTTAGAAATTCAATCGGAAAAATGACGATCACATTTTCATCAATAATAGTTTCAATATACTTAAAAGTCATCAAATCATTTGGCAATACAAATTTTAAAAGTATAAATTTAATGTCTCAAATATAAGTTTTGATGCTGGTAAGAACACACAACCAGTGCTATGTATATTAATTTGCTAATATTGTACTTTCATTTCAGGATGTCCTAAAAAAAATATCACTACTGAGGACGAAGCGAAGGTATCATCTCCACCGGATCTTCAACAACAACACGCTAGGCGCATTCTTTTCTATACCTCCAATTTTAATTGTATGTCGCCCATGTAACCCATGAGACAGTCAATACTTGGTTCTCAAATCCACTGTTCCAAACTAGTGTCGTGCAAATCAAGTTGCATTTAAAAGACCTTAGGTCTTACAGGCATATAGTTAAATTACAAAAAAAAAAAACTACAACCGCGGAGTATATTCGTAGAATAATTATTGAATTAAAGAAAATTAAAATTAAAGCTTGTATGTGTCATTTTTCTCAGACACCCTGTAATAAAAATATATTTTTTGGGTAATAAGTTGTCTCAAATTTTTAAAGTTTCATGAAATTCGGTCCCCATTTACCAAAAATATGATTATAATTTGTATAAAACGTGTACGTATGTAATAATAACACATTCAAGTTATAATAAATACTTAAACTTATGTGAGCTAAAAAAAAAGTACAGCATTTTATTTCTTGGATAAATTTGAATGTTTAAGAAAAAAATTTTACAAATCTGTGGAGCGGTTTTTGAGAAAAAAAAAGTTTTTTTTTTAACTTTTTGAAAACATTTTATCAAGAAAAATTCAAAAACACCAATTCATAGGTATCAGCAAATACACATAACTATAATTTTTGAAAAAAATTTATTGAGCAGTTTTCAAAACATAATTTTTTTAAATGATTTTAAAAATACAAAAAAATATTAATTAAACATATTGGTACGCAATATAAATTGTGCAACGTAAACCTATATAAACGGTGATTTTTTAAGAGCTTGGTTTTTGAAAATTCAAAAAAACACAGAAACTTGTAAATAGTGAATGAAATTTTTATTTGGATCGATAAATCAATTTCTGCCATTTACTTTTTAAAAATAATTTCACTTAAATGTTGCCCGCGGCTACGCTTCAGGTGGTCCATTCTGAAGGTCCAATTTTGGCAAACTTTTTCACACATTTCGGCCGAAATCTCACCAATGACGCGTTCAATGTTGGCTTCCAAGGTAGCAATCGTGTTTGGCTTGTCCCCATAGACAATAGACTTAACATAGCCCCACAAAAAATAGTCTAACGGGGTCAAATCACTTGATCTTGGTGGCCAATTGACTGCGCCAAAACGTGAGATCAACTGCTCACCAAATTCGCCTCTCAATTGATGCATGGTTTCGCGTGCACTGTGGCATGTGGCACCGTCCTGTTGGAACCACATGTCGACCGAGTTCAATTCTTGCATTTTCGGCAAATAAAAATCTGTTATCATCGAACGGTACCTTTCTCCATTGACCGTAACCCTGCGGCCTTCATCGTCCCTGAAGAAGTACGGCCCAATGATGCCGCCTGCCCATAAACCGCACCAAACAGTGCATTTTTCGGGATGCATTGGTAGCTGCTGAATTGCCTCCGGCTGCTCTTCACTAAAAATACGGCAATTCTGCTTATTCACGTATCCATTTAGCCAAAAATGAGCGAAAAAAAACGGACGTAGCTTGCGAAACACATTTTTCACAGAGCACGAATTTTGATAATAAATTTCAATAATTTGCAAACGTTGTTCAGGCGTAAGTCTATTCATGATCAAATGGCAAACAATACTGAATCGAAATGTCAAATGTTCGTGGAATTTGTCATGTGTGATCTGTCAAAAATATAAACGTCTTAAACCAAGTAGCAAAAAAATCACCCGTTACATGTGAAATTTTGAAAGCATCGGTTAAGCCATTTACGATATGATCGGTCGAACCTAAAAAGCTGCACTGATTTTTTTAAATCAAAATCGTTAGAGCCGTTTCCGAGAAAAATAAGCTTTAACGTAACGGTTATATGGCAGGTACCGTTATTATATGAGCTAAAAAAAATTTCAATTTCCCCCCTGTACAATACTTAAAAAACTCTATATACCAAGTTTGAAGCAATTCGGCCACTCGTTTGGGCTGTAGGTGTCTATGCATACATACAGACAGACTGCCAGACAGACATACAGACGGACAGAATTTTTAGACCATCTTTTTTCGTCTTCAAAACTTTTTTTTCGACGAATGCATAACTTGCCTTATAGTATCTATAATTGCGAGTTAAAATACTTTGTATGAACAACGAAACAGGTTATGGAAACAAATTTAAATTTAATGTTATTAACAAAATTACACGAACAACAATGCAAAAATGCATCAAAATGCAGAAAGTGCAAAAGAATTGCAATCAATTGATTGCTATCAAATGAAAGGTAAACAAATGATTGCAATATTCTTAAATGTACCTAATTTGAAGATATAGTGATATCAATGAATGCAATATTTTGATTCAATTCATAAAAGATTGCATTCACAAAATTTTGCACCACGGTTGATAAAGTTGCTAATTGCACAATTTATACCACCAAAAAGTAGTTTTCTATTGTATTCTACGAGTATTTCGCCTGAAACTTCCAAATTAATTTACACGAATTTACTGTTTTCTAGACACCTATTGTTTCTTATTGACTTAAATTGTTACATAAGATAAAATAAAGAAAATACATTTTTAAACTTTTGCTTAAATTATTCGCATATTTTTCCACATTGAAAAAATATACAAAAGCTTCTTCATTAGGTAAATACATACAATCATATAAAGTAGATAGTATTGCATAATGTGAATTCCTTTTATTCCCTGCGATGTCCTTTTTGTTGTCGCAGTCGCAGTGGCGGTCGCTAAAAAGATTTATTCATTCAGTTGTTATTGAAAACCATTTCGGAATGCAAAGGCTTTCCTTTATTACACTTTTTAAGAATTTCCACTACCACTGTCAACATATCAGCAAATAAATAACACCTTTGTGTGGAAATTGTTGGAATTTTCACGGAATAATAGAAGGCAAAATAAAAAGAACTGAAACTCAAAAAAAAAAAACAAAGAAAAACCAAATTGAACTTACCGGTATCTTAATGTTTCCCACCATCACGAAATGGTAATAAAATATTTCTAGAGTTGGGTTAAAAGTTAACCCATTGCATTTGGAGGGGGGTGAGAATTTCCCTTAGCTTGCGTGTTTAGAAGCAATATTACAGAGTTCATGATTTTTTAAGAGAAGTACATAACACTATTAATTTGTATTTGTGCCTCCTTGGGATTGGGACTAGCTTCCTTTTAGTATTTTTTTTGTTCTTTTTTTTTTTTGTTTGAGCTCAAAATGGCAAGGCGAAGAATTATGTTGAAATCTAAATATTTTCCGGTGATTGCTTCATTAAAAGCTCTTCAAAAGAAGAAATAAGTTTTTGTTTTCACTTCACAAGTTTCATCAAAATTGAAGAGTTACCTTAAATTACGTAAGGTGGTGCTGAAGGACGCGACGGTGGATTGGATAAGTTGATGATGTTCTTTTGAAAGAGCTATAGGTTGAAGGCAAAGGCATTGGGTAAACGAATTAAGTTTTTACTTTCATAACTAGGCGAAACTTGAAGTACAACCGTGAAACTTAGTTTAATTATGAAAAAGAGTTGTAGTGGCTATAGGCAGGGTGTCTTCATTGTGCAATATCTAATTATGCTAACAGCCTATTTCAACAACTTTGAACCCAACTGCGGTAGGGGAGTGATGACACCATTTGTCAGTTGACAGCTGATTAGACGTGACAGTTAATAGCGAAATCAACACAAGAATTAAAAGTTAATTCGAGCACTAACATTTACGAAAACATCACTATTACTAATGAACAAATTGACTTTCCCGAATATTGTCAGTTAGATTGATAGATAAAAGCATGTATACAAGTGTTTGTCTAACCGCGTATTTTAAATATGCGTATTTGATTTAAAATAAATCAGTTTCAACTAGTTATGTAAGAAATGCAGGAAGGCTGATGGTTTTTTTTATAATATCTTAAAGAGGACTCTTAGGCGCCATTTAAGCTTTCATTGAAACTCATTATTGAAAACTTTGACTATGAATTCTGAGGCACTTAAGCAAATAAAACTGATGTCATTTTGGCACCAAAATGAAGGCAATAAAATATATAGTATTTTTTGTCAAAAACATATTTTATTTGCTCTACCGCTTTCTTGTAAATTCACTTTTGATTTTTCAATGATGGAATTCGTTTTCAGTGCACAGCTGACATCATTGTAAAATCAAAAGCGAATTTACAAGAAAGTGGTAAAACAAATAAAATATTTTTTTTAACAAAAAATATTATATTGCTATCGTAGGTATTACCATTATTTTGGTACGAAAACGACATCAGTTTTATTTGTTCAAGTGCATCAGAATTCATTGCTATAACTGGCACCTTAGAAAATTTCAATTTCACGATTACCGCTTCTTATTTTTATATTGAATATACATATTTACATAATATATTTGAATAAACAATAGGTTCTTCGAAATTACGCCAGAATAGTTTTTTTTCTTAAAACCGCGAAAAAATTCTTTATACAAAATGCTGCCATTTTTTGTTAGGAAAAACAAAGTTTTCTGATAATCAATCCCAAATATCTAGTCTTTTTTCAATAAAAAATTCTGGTATTTTTTTCCATTTCCTAAAATGAAAAAAAACGTCAGAAAAAAAATTGGAAAAAAGCCAGACAAAAAATTCGTGATTGTGCCAGTTCACATGCTACATCTTTTCAACCTATATGTCCAGAAACTCAGCAAATGTTGACTCGGCTAGTGTTACCAATGTCATTTATTACGCCTAGGCATTTTGCCACTATCTTGGATCTTAATATCTCACTGGATAGAGCTCAGTTTTCTCCTCTGGATCATTTCTGAAGCTTTTCCGCACGTTGGCAAAGAATTCATCCAACACTATTTTATATTTTGTCTTCTGTGATCAGTTCAAATGTTTCCTTTGATAAGAAAAATTAGTACGAATTTGACTTTGGTCAAAACTACGAACAATATGCCGTATATACGAAGGAAAAAAAATTGTGTAAATCAAAAGACAACCGCAAGAGTTCGAAAACTGATATATGGCTGACAACACTAATGTGAAAAAAGTTTTCGCTTGTAATGCGACATTAAGGTGATAGAAAGTTATAGCTTTCATTGAAACTCATCATTGAAAACTTCGACTATCAATTTTGAGACACTTAAAAATAAAACTGATGCAGTTTTGGTACCAAAATGAAGTAATAAGATATATAATATTTTTTGTCAACAATATATTTTATTTGCTCCATCACTTTCTTGTAAATTCACTTTTGATATTTCAGTGATTATTGAATGATCCTTGAAAACGCTTTAAATCATTGAAAAATCAAAAGTGAATTTAAAATATTATATATTTATCTTATTACCTTCATTTTGGCAGAAAAACAACATCAGTTTTATTTGCCTCAGAATTGGTAGTCGAAGTTTTCAATGATGAGTTTCAATGAAAGCTTTAACTAACGCCTAAAGGTAGTCATGCAACGAGATAATTTTCCGTATTACAAGAACATATAACTTTTCGCTAGACGTTTGCAGGAACTCCACCTTAAAAATATTTGCGTAAATGTTGGAAATATCAGCTGTTCGTTAAATTAACTTTATAAGGTTTATTTATTCTCTTCGGTGTAAAACCTTCAAAGGGCTCTATGAGGACCGAAAAACGCGTGCTCATAGGAGTGTGAGATTCTTACTGCACTAAAATAACTTCCTCCTACCGATTGCAACTAAGTTGAAACTTAACTATCAATTTATTATTAACGAATTTAATTAACGTGTTGCAGGTAACTATCCGGTGATAGTTCCTTCTTATACCGCGATTTTAAAGGCGCATTCTCGTTTAGTGCACCAGATCGGAGGGCTTAGTCCTTCGCAGGCGGCGTACTAAATTCGTCTCATCGATAATTTCGATTATATTTAGTACTATTACAGTGTTGTAATAGCCGTTTTCTATGATTTTGTGCAAAATTTTTTATTTCATTGCGAACCCTGGGAATCCCGAGATCCCTGTGGAGATCTTCGTTTCTAATATAGAAACGATCTTAGGAGTTTATTTTCAAATGTTAGTAAGGTATTTAAATTAGAATCTCGCGTACAACCCCAGAGTTGTATACCGTAAGTCCAGACAGGCTTAAGCACCTGCCTGTAGAAAATTAACTTGTTTTCGATAATAAGCTTAGAGTGTTTCCAGAGCAACCAGTACATATCTCTGAGTTTATTATTTAACTCTTCGCATTTCTTTTTAACATGCGGTTTCCATTTTAATTTCGTCTCTAGAGTCATTCCGAGATATTTTGCTTCATTAGCAAACGGAACTTGAACCGTATTAAGAAATACCGGTAATCTATTAATTTTCTAATACGTAAAATCTACATGGACTTATTTTACTTCGTTAAGCGATATCCGCCATGTTTTTGTCTATTCACTGACATTATTCAGAGCTTTTTGTAATTTAGTCGTGTCATCATTTATCGTTTGGCCCACTGCTAGTATTGCAGTGTCTTCAGCAAACGTGGCTTCGATAGTGTCTTCTGTTTGAGGTATATCACGTGTAAATAATAGGTACAAAATTGGACCTAAGACACTTGCTTGTGGTACCCCAGCCACTATATCTTTGAGATCTGAGTAATCGTTTCCATGTCTTACTCTAAAAAGTCTATTTTCTAGATATACTTTTAGAAGTGTATAAAGTGCTTCAGGCAGAATTTGTCTTAATTTAAAATTTAGGCCTTCGTGCCACACCTTATCAAAAGCTGGCAAACCCGTCTAGGAAGGCCGCCGAACAAATTTTCTTTTCTTCGGGAGTTTTCACAATGACGTCAGTGGTCCTATGCACTTGGTCAATTCTCGAATTCTTGCTTCTAAATCCGAATTGATGTACAGGTATCAGGCGCTTTTCTTCTATTATTGGCTGCAGGCGCAGAAGTAATATTCTCTTAAAGACCTTAGATATTACGGGCAGAAGCGAAATGGGTCTATAAGGTTTCTTATCATGTGATGGTTTTCCTGGTTTGAGAACCATTATAACTTTCGCCACCTTCCATTGGCTCGGAACGTACTTTAACCCTTTGCGAGGAAGCATTTTGAGAACTTCGGCCGTAATTAAGTTCTTATTTCTCTACTTAATTCGGCAAGGGCAACATTTCTTGTGATGTAATTTTCGCTTGAATTAGAACGTATATTTAAATTTTCGTTGAGTCCTTGCCCATCAATTGTATGTGCTTTGTTTTCCGCACTTATTATCTCATAGTAATAATAATAACATTCTGAAGTTCCGTTGTTTTGAAGTCAACTTCCGTTGAGTGCAGTGTCGCTTTTAATTTACATCCATTCATAATACATATTTAACCTACACCAAACGACTGTGTCACGGTTGGCAGCACTGTTTTTGGTGTTCAATTGTAATTTTGTATCAAAATCACACTCCTTTGAATTTGGTAATCCATCGTACTTAAGTCATTTGAAAGGTAGCCGTTCAATCTTGTTTAAATATTAAAATCCACCATCATAAATAATAATTGTTTTAATTCGCAATTGATATTTTTCGACACACGCCCGGTCAACCATAAATTCAACTTTAGCTACATCCCTCCTGGCAAGTTGATAAATTATTTAAGCCTTCAAGCAGAAGAGACTTTTCTGACCATTATATTCATCATTAGCCTCTTGTTCTACAGTTGACCACTGCACTAACTACACTAACTCACAAATTCAACCACTCCTCTGGTCTACATATGGTTTTAAATCTGCTAGTCTTGATGATGATGAAGGTTTCCAGATATACGGTTACAAAAAAAAAGCCAACTACCTACCACGTTTGGTATAATGTAGGTAACATTATATGCCATCCACAATGTAGATACGACACGACATTTTTATAGACTGCATCACTTTAACTATGCACAATTATACACGGGACTTATTCATGTATATTCTATCTAATCTACTAGTAGATACATATATCCATACCGACCTACGTCAACATAGAATTAAAAAAGAAAGCCTGAAAGTTTGCAATTGCACATTTTACAACGTGAGTATGTATACCAACAGTATCATATTCAATAATATAGCCCATACTTGCATATATTCCATTTAAAGTGGTGCGGCGCGGCGACGACTTAAATGGAGCAAACCTAGTATTCATGTACGTACGTATGTACGTAAGCTTTGTAACAAAATCACTGGAAAACCTCATGCTAAATTGAAAATTTTCTAATTTACCTGTAAAGTGGTTTGCCGGCGCTCTCTCTAAACCACAAAACCATATAAACTCTATCATCCTTTGCTTCTGGCTCGATGTCACATGGCAGAGATGCTGTCCGACCCAGAACGGCCTCTACAGCAACTGTGGATACTGAAAGTAAAATAGAAAAAATTAAATTATACATACATATGTACATACAAAAAAGAAGCCTTGAAAGATTTTATATATATATTTTTTTTTAAATGGAACTCCCGTAAAAAGGATAATGTAAAAAATTGTCTGTCAAATAAAAGAGTATCTAAAGTCGAGGAATTATTAATCAAAATTATTTAATTTTTCGCGTGCTTAAATTCATATTAATAAAAAAAAAAAAACTATTTGCTCATTGGCACACGAGCGTGTTAACGATTTTTGTTCGTTAAATTATATCATTACTTTTCATAAAAAAAAAATTGGTTATATTTTTCTTATACAAAATTCATTAATTTTTTTTCTTATTGTAATTTTATATATTTAACAATTTAATTTAGAAACATAATTTCAAAATTATACCTATATATTTTAAACCGAAACAAATTTTTCAAAATTTCAATATGAAGTTTTGCAATTTAAAAAAAAAATTGAACTCGGGATTTTGATCAAACTCTGTCTGTCTGCATATTATATAAACAAACGAGTTGAAGGATTTTCATTAAACTTGGTACATATTGTATTTTGTGTAATATGCCACACGTTTTTAATTTTTAAATTTTTTTTAACAAATAAATATAAAGCTACCTTTCATACATTTTGTAGCCAAATTTTATTCTCAAAAACAGATCCAATGATTTTTTACAACAAAAAAAAAATGCACGACTAGATCGCACGTGCTTGATCCTACTATGTTCGATTACATTATATGCAAAATATTCTTAATGGACACGGCTAAATTTATTTTTAAAGTCGTTTTTCACTAAATATTATATATAGAAATTCTTAAATTTATTTTGAACACTTTAAATATTTTTATTAATATAAATTTAGAAACAAAATTTCAAAAAAAATCGTCCACTCGTTTTCGAAATACAGTGGACGTCCAGTTTAACGAATGCTCGATATAACGAGTTTCCATTATAACGAATGAATTTTTCTTTTCCATTAATGGTTCTATATAACGAATGGTTTAAAACTGTTACCCTCTGTATAACGAATGTCTAGCAAATCTGTGTAGGCGCAAGTTAAATGCGATAATGTCATTTCTGTATGTTTCCTTACTGTTTCTAGTACTAACAACAACTGTTGTTGAGTGTTTCTTTTGTTAACATTTCCTGGTTCTTATGATCAGTTATAAATACATTAAAGGAAAATTAACTGTTTTTGTTCATTAGGTTCTTAGGTTTTATTTTCACGCCTTTCATTTCCCGAAGTATTTCTAGTGATCGATAGTATTTGCAGTTTATTAAAAATAAAGTAAATAATTGTTATAGGTAATTGATTCGTTTACCAACAACTTACTATTTAGTTTCTATTTTCTTATAAATAAATACTAACATTTCACAGTAAAAAGCACTTGGTTTTTATGTCCTAGCATTATTAAGCAAATAAAAAAAAGAAGATCGTAATAACGAATGATTGTGCAATATATATTTCGTTATACTGGACATTCATTGTATTGAATTTTCAATTTTTTTTTTCAAAATATAATAATTTATATTGTATATTTTAACAGGAAATATAATTTTTTTAAACACATATTTATATATTAGAAATTGGGCTACAACATATATGAGTGACAAAAAAAACCACTCGGTCCTATCTCTTCTGTGTAAGGAGGATGACCAAAAATACAAAAAAATGCTTATTTTTGGCACCACCCGTAGGATTTCTTTCGCGCCCCGATGTTCAATTTGGAACTTAAATATATGTATACGCCGGTACGCTAGCTATGGAGAGAAGCAACATTTTCCCCTTTGGGGTGATTTTTAATTGCAAAAGGAATCCTATTTTTCAGCTGTTACTTCTTACATCTGTCACTTCTAGACTTACTTTCCCCTACCTATCATTGCGAATGTTAAAAAAAATACGGCTCCAAGAATTTTGGTGAAAAAAATTGCAACTCACTTTCAAAAACGGTAATTCCGTTGGAACCACTCTAAGCATTTCAGATTTTATCAGAATACCAAGTATAAGCCGATTAAAATTATTTTTTGTATACGTTATGTTCCTTCAAATAATATTTCACATTCAAATTATCAAAGGAAACATTTTTCGATTAAAAAATTTTTTTTTTTGAAATTCGATTTTCCAAAAATGTGTTATACAGGGTGTCCCTTAATTCGTCACGAGTATTTGAAGGGGTGATTTTCGTATATATTCTAAGAAAAAAGTTCGAAAGTAAAGCCCTATCTCCAATTTTGATATCTGTTATCGGGGATTTAAGAAAAGTCTTACTTTGGTGTACCCTGACCTATGTTAACGGAAATTGTGCTGTAAGTTCTACCGATAGAAACTTTGTTTAGGCCACTGTTTCTTAGACGAAATACAGCTTTTGTAATTGCGTTTAAATAAATTTGATGTCTTATCTCAATCTTTTAAGATATTCAGTTTTAAGTCTGTTCCATTTTTCCTGCGCGTACAAATTTTTTGAATTTGGGATCAATTTTCTCTGGAAAATGCGTATTAAACATAACAGTTTACTATTTTTTTTTTGGAATGATCGTAACAATAACAAAAATAAAAATCAACAAGAAGTTTGCAGAAAAACCCATAGATTTTATAGATACTTGGGAAAAGGGGTATCAAAATTGAAGATAGGGCCTTACTGTAGAACAATTTTTTTCTTAGAATATTTCCTAGAATCACCCATTAAAATACTCTTGACGAATTAGGGACACCCTCTATAGTCTAGGAAAATAAGATATTCACTTCGAAAAAGTTCCGCCAAAGCTGAATTTTCATTTTGGCTTCATTTTTATGTCCTAAGCATCTACTAAAAAATACCGTTAATTTGGAGAGGTGCAAACATTTTAGGGGGGTTAATTTCTTAAAATTGGCGATCTAATTTTTGTTCCTGAAAATATTTTCAAAATTTTATATATAAGAATAATTTTTTTAAGAACCCGTTTCGCCTAGGCTAATGGTAACTAGACTACCTTTGTACTAACACCGTGAATGCTTAGCTAAATTAAAGTTGTTCGCCTTAAGAGCAAGTTCCTGCGACCCAGTGGCGATTGAATGCTATTTCTTGAAAACAGCTTCTTGGATTTTGTTAATTGTATGTACACATATGCACATACACATATAGATAAAGTCCATTTCAAAATAAATTGCTTAAATTTTTAGTGGCTGCAAACTCGAAAATGTTATTCATAAAAGTTATGTAATGTTGAATAGAGTAATTTTAAGTTAACCGCGTTCAGAGGTTGAACAGTGCCTTCATAATAATAATTTATTATCGAAATGTCGTTTTGAAATATAATATTGAATAATTGAAGTGTTATAATCTTTTTATTACAAGTAAGTTGTTATAAACAAATAATTACTAACCTTATTAAATAAATCCCAAATCACAGCTCGTATTTATTATTTTACACAATTGTTTAAATTTTTATTTAACAAATATGGTTTATGACTATGACACCTTAATGAAGTAGACTATTTTTCAACTAAAATCGGTAGGAAAATGTTTTATGAATTTGAGTTTACGCAACCTTGAATAGAGCCTATTCACTTGTAACTGGACAAATTTTACCACTGAAACGTGGTTTAGCGAATTCTATTGAATACGACTGGTATTCTGTTTTGCATTTCGAATTCCTCGTAAAGGATTCACGCAATTTTGATAAAAATCTTCAAGAGTAAGCTTAACTGTTCGGCTCACTGGACTTGATTGTTGCAAGGAAGTATTTGGAAGTATTTTGGATTCGCGCATATGACGAGAAATAGAAAAGCTTTGTTTATTTAACAAAAAGAAAATATTGGTTTTTGAAACCAAACATTTCATAATAAATCTGTACAATATTTATGTACCTACTTTTGATATCAGAAGATGGGCATCAAATTCTTATGTAACTTTTAAGATATTCGCGGTTGTTTACGTATAACATATTCAGTTTTTAGGATAAGCCACGTTATAACTATTTACTATTTAGCGAGTTCACATCTGTACTCACCCCGAACGTTTCGCTACGAATTACATGGAGCGTGGTCACCGGGAAACTGCCAAAGAGATGTTAAGAGCGATTTTGGCTACGCAGATTGTAACATTGGTCCTGTCTCTTGCTGATGTTGTTGTTGGTTTGCAAGTTGGGAGCAAACTATGCTCACTGTATCCGCGTTGGTGTGTAGCGGCAATTGAATCGGCTTTGTGGTATTGATTATGGGATCCCATGTTTTCGACAACTTGAAACTGTCGTCACGATTGAAATTATGGTGTCGTTTAATTTCAATCGCTTCGCGCACCAGACGAGGGATATAATGAGGTACTTTGGCGAGAACCTTGGCTTTTTCGAAGTGGATCCAGTGGTGTTCATCTGGATGGTCGAGGATGTGCTCACATATGGCGGACTTCTCCCTTTGGTTTTTGGTAACAGCGCTGATGTGTTCTTTCAGATGTGTGGCAATGCTCCTCTGAGTTTGTCCTACATATGAAGCCCCACAGCTGCAGGGTACTGCAAATACTCCAGGTGTTTGGAGGGGAAATTTATCCTTTGGTGATTGAAGGAAATTTATCACCTTTTTGGGTGGTAAAAATATGGTTTTCACACCAAACATCTTCAATATATTCCCTACCCTGTCTGTTACACACCTTAACATATGGCAGGAAAGCTTTCTTCTCTAAAAGGCTATCTTCCCTTTCTTGCGACGAAACTGGCTTACATATTCTTTCCTTTTTTGAATAGCCATTCGCTTAAAGGACATTATGCAGCAGAGAGAGTTCAGTGGCAAGATGGTCGCTATCACATATCCTGTGGGCACGATGAACAAGTGTCAACACCACAGATCTTAAATCTGCCGGATGGTGGTGGGAAGTAGCGTGTTGGTATGTGTGTGTGCTCTTACGAATAACCGTGTGCGCTAATGTGCCATTTTGTTTTCGCATCACTTTCACATCACTTTCTTTTTTTCCATTGTGGACTTCATTTTAGGATGCTGTGAGTTCAGATGATCGACGAAACTCAAAATAGCCGAGTTTTTTATGATGCAAAAAGTATCATCCACATATCTCAGCCAAACTTTCGGTTTTTCTTTTGAGCTACTCAAAGCTTTTTCTCAAAATGCTCAATTCAAATATCTGCAATTAAGGGAGCCAAGGACAATTCCATAGCTACACCATCTTTTTGCAGATAAGACTGTTGGTTGAAACAAAAATATCCCGATGTTAGGCAAAACTCCAAAAGTGTCAAATAATTTTCATTGATGCCGGAAGTTAAGATAAGCTTTCTGATGATGGTAAGTACCTATTGCAAGGGAACATTCGTAAAAAGTGACTCGACATCAAAGCTCAGCATCATTTCGTCATCCTCTAGTTTTAAACCACTTAAAATCGACACAAAATGTGAGGAATCCTTTGGGAAAAGCGCTTTATTATCGTTAATGAGTTTTGCGACTTTTCTTAAAACCCGCGCTGTGTCATAATCAACAGGCGAATATGTGTTTTTGTCTGCAACTAAAACATACATTTTAGCAAAATAGTCACATCTATTTACTACGGCCGTTGCATTACCTTTATCAGCCGAGAGAATAAATATATTCTCTTCCATTCGCAGCGCACTTAAAGCTAACATTTCATCACTACTTACATTGCTTGACGGTGGTGTTTTTGTTCGTCTTATCATCACCGCTACGTCTTGCCGAATTGTTTTTGTATCGATGCTGTTGAGTTTGTTGTGAGCAATGCATTCTTCTACACTTCCAATTAGATGTTCGATCGGCACACGTCGTGGAGTGGGTGCAAAGTTAATTCCTTTGCTGAGAATGCTTGTGGCTGCTGCACTCAATGTTGTGTTTGATAAATTGACAACGGCTTTAGTTAGGTCGATCGTGTTGACTTCTGGTTGTTTGGTTTGCGCATTGATTAGTTTATCAAATTTTTGTTGTTGTTCTCCAGTGCAGAGTTGTTGGGTTTTGGTTGCTTGCAGGGAGCTCACTCTATCACACACGTTGAAATCTTCTACACTTAGAACCCATGCAAGATGTTGTTGCATGTTATACAACGTTACAACCTGCCTAGCCAAAATCGCTCTTAACATCTCCTTGGTAGTTTCCCGCGAGACCTCGCTCGATGTAATTCGAATTCGAAGCGAAACGTTCAGGGTGAGTGCAGAATTGAACTCGTTAAATACTACACAGTTATAAGGCAGCTTATCCTAAAAACTAATCATCTTATATCATAATCTAAATTTTCCTAAAACTGTGAAAGTTGATGACTTCTAGAATTCGAACTGAACAAATCGGCTTAGGTGTGGACTAAAGAGTACCTACATTATGCAAGAAAAAATAATCTTTTGGATTAGAGGAGGGTTATTTTGATTATTTGCTTCTACGAGTATTAAGAAGTGTCTACTGTTTTTTTTAATTGGAAGATTTCGCAAAAAAGGTTCGACTTTTTTCTTGAAAATATAGCTTAATTTCTAGGATGATTTTTCTGTAAAGGAGAAACAAAACAAGAATAATTGATTTCTTTTAGGACCAATTTCCATGGTACATAACAACACTTAAATCCAAATGTACCTAAGCCCACCTACACATTATTTTGTGAATTTAATTTTTTTTTCTCAAATCTTTATGTATTTTTTTTTATCTAACAAAGGATTCATCAATTTAACAAAGTCACTCACTCAAGATATAAAAGAAGTGAAATCTAAAAGCTCAGTGTAATTATTGTTTTGAAAAATGAAATCCAATGTAAGAGAATAAATAAAAATAATAATCCGCTTGAGCAAGCGTTTTTTTTTTTATTTGTATTTAAATCCAACAACACAGAACAAAATATATAGAAGGACATTGTCATAACAGTTATTCAAGCAAACTGGAAGTATGTTTCAAAAAAAAAAAAAAAAACTGAGACATTTTCATTATTTTCCATGAAAATATTTGGACACATTTTTATCATTCTAGAGAAAAATAAGAAAAACAAATGTTATATTTGAAGAATTTTATATTTTTTTTTTATATTTAAATCAGATTTTGTAGATTATTAAAAAATATTGTTTTCGTCAAAACAAAGAGACAGAGTTCATGTGTTTACTAAACAATATATGTATGCATATGTATGCAATCCGCTTCGAAGATTTTTAATAAGAAGTGGTATAATTCCTAAGTTTGTAATCGTAGAAAAACAATAAATATTTACTGTAATATTTTTTGAAGAAAAGATTTGTGAATGGTAGTTTGCTTTAATAATAATGAGATTGTCCATATCATACATTGAATATTGGTATTGATTTAATAATCTAGTTTTTAACTGACAGCGTTTTGTATATAACATTTACATGCAATTTCCGTAGGAATGATTTTCTGTCATTTTGCTGTCATTTTAAAACTATATATATTTTAATTTCATGAGAATCGGTTAAAGAACAACTCAGTTGACATTTTTTGAAACAGGCATGAATACAAACCAAATAACGACCCCATATTCGAATTGTACAAAAATGTCACCGTACATCGTTCAAATTTTGGCCCGTGCTTCAGAAAAATTTAGTTCACCGATTTCGGAGAGTTAAGTTAGGTTCAACCCCGCTGCAAACTTTGAAACGTGGTTCAGCTATTTCAGCTCACCGATTTACACTCAACGATTTAATCTCACCGAGTTCAGTTAAAATAAACTTTAGACATCGAGCCGTGAATGACTCACATTGCGGAAAAACAAGACGATAGCGTGACATAATTTATTGTCACAATTTTTAAGTGGCCGTGGCGCGATAGTTGTATATTTGCCTGTCAACCTCATGTCACAGGTTCGATCCCTGCCATAGTCTACGTCCTCTTATTTTTCCATTGAAAAAAACAATTCTAAAAATAATTGTCATACAATGAGTTGCTGGTTTACTCATTACATGCTGTTTAGGCATAGAACTTACTTGATTGAGTAAAACTGGTATACCGATAAAATATGATAAAGAATAAGAAAATTGTTGCGAATTATAAGAGACATAGATAAATAAGACATGGAAATTTCTCCGCATTAGTTCAGCCGCCATCCCTCTAGATAAAATATGAGACAACAACCACCTAGTCTCAGAACATCGCGCCACACATCTTTCCTATCATTCTTTCTCTTCCTTAACCCCACGCCCGCGCTGAGTTGAAACATTTGAAGGGTAGTATAATCCCTTGAGCGATTGTATTATAAAAAAAAAAGTTATAAAATCGTTACACAATATACAATTAAACTGCTCCCTAATTGAATGCGACGAAACTTTTCATGACTAGATTAAAGAAAATAATATTGAAGCTATCTGATTTTCAACTGTCCTAATCTAAAAAAAAAATAAAATGAATTCTTGTAGAACAGTTAATTACAAGTATTTTTCAAATGGAAGGGAGAGTGTCTATTCCGATGTTGTCGCTGGTTTTAAATCTTTTTTTTTAATTTTAAGCCTTTTTTTAGAAAAGAGCCCCACCCTCCTAAAAGGAGCGAGATAGGCCACCTATTTGGCAGGAGAAAATTATTGTATTAAATCCTTCTACAAGTCTGTTATTATTTCGCGGCACCGTAGTTAACGTGCTCTCCCCTCAAAGTGAGACCAACACATACAAATACACAAACAAAAATCTCATGAAAAAAGGAGTTTTGGTAATTTTAATTTTCTCAAAAACTATAAGACATAAAATCATATAGTTTTCAGTTTTTGATCAGGAATTAATCAGAGCAACGAGTTTATCAAAAAAAAAATATTATATAATTTTATAGTTTTCAAAAATTACACTTTAACACTTTTTTTATCTTTTTCTTCCCGTTTTTTTTTTCTAAAAGTATGCATAGATTAAGGTATTGGCTTTCGAAAAAGTTATAACACTTATTTGTAATGTAACACTTACCGTTATTTTTTAATATTTGTTTTCCATTTTTAATACTTTTTTATGAAATTGCCCCGCCCGTTTGGCCCACTAAAAAAATCCGATATCATTTTGAGGCGCCTGAGTTATCCTACTCGTACCTATTTATTTAACATAACTTGACGAGATGAAATGCTTTCTTACTGTATCTATACACGTCATACAATACATCAACTTTGTTTAAGAATAAAGAATTCTTCCAAATGAATGGCAATGTTAGTTTAGACTTGTCAGCCAAATTAGGATTGCTCGTATATGGCAATGGCAATGCTGGTGTACGTTTATCAACAAAATAGTTTTGATTATTTATGTGTTTATTTTTATTTTAGGAAAATTTATTTGTTAATTTTAAGTACTTAATTAGATTGTTAGTTAATTTTAAAAAAGTGTAATGTATTATTAAGAATAAATTGCTTATTAATCTATATATAAAAGAAAGTCGTGTTAGTTACCTTTTTAATAACTCAAGAACGGCTGAACCGATTTTGCTGAAAAGTTAGTTTAGAATCCGGAGACATAGGATAATTTTATACCGTTCGACATCGTTCCCGTGTGACGTGACACAAAACGTCAAAGAGAATGCAAGTCATTATAAAACGTGGGATAACAAAAACGTATCTGACGCTGAATAACAAAACGCAAATGACAGCTAAACGTAATTTGGTCTATGGTCAAGTATGGTTAAAAATAAATTTAATAATTATAATTTTTTTCAGAAATCAATAAGCAGTAATAATCAAGGAATACTTCTATTTCCGATTGATGCTGGTAAATGTGGGTGGGCCAACGTCATTTGAGACACTACGCATTGTTAATGGTGTAATATTTCCAACATATCGTACTGCATTTGAATAACTCAATTTACTAGAAAACGATACCCATTGGGATTCGACAGTCATTGAAGCCGTTATCGCTGCATCTCAAAGTCAGATACGCACATTATTTGCTATCATCTTTTCGACATGCTTTCTATCGAATCCATCTAACCTGGTGGCACAAATACAAGGATAATATTTCGGAAGATATTTTCCATCAAATTCGTGTCAGTTCCAACAATCACGATCTTGACATGAAGAAGGAGATACATAATCGGGCTTTACTCTTGATCAAAGACATGTGTTACCTCACGCAAAGACAGCGCCAAATCGTGAAATCAATGACCCATTTAATCGAGAATTATAAGGGGAACGTCAATATGATCACCAGAAATAAGATTTAGTATTTCAAACGAATCTGCCCCTGTTGACCCCATACAAAAAAGTTTGTGATACATTAATGAAGACTATTGATGATGAAAATGGTGGTTTATATTTCCTGTATGCCCCTGGTGAAACTGGTAAGACATTTTTCATGCCAGCAGTTTTAGCCACTGTTCGCGCGAGATCCAACATTGCTGCTGCAGTTGCTTATACTAGAATAGCAGCCACATTGTTAGAAGGATGCCGTACGGCTCATTCAGAATTAAAATTGCCCTTGAATTTTATTTTATTGAAGAACCAACATGTAATATTGCAAAAAACTCAGCAATGGCCAAAGCCTTATCAACATTGAAAATCATTATCTGGGACGAATGCGCAATGGCGCATAAACATGCATTAGTAACACTTAACCGAACATTGAAATATCTACGCAATGACTCGAGATGTGTTGGACGAGCAATGATTTTACTGTCTAGGAATTTCCGCTAAACGCTGCCAAGATCAACGGCTGCCGACGAAATAAACGATTGAGTCTAATCATCGAATCTATGGCGCTATGTAAAGAAACTTCAGCTGACAACAAACATGAGAGTTGTATATCTTAATGATAAATCTGCTGAACATTTCTCTGAGCAATTGCTGACTATCAGTAATGGTCGAGTACCTGTCGACGAATCGAGCGGATTGATTTCATTTCCTCATAATTTCTGTAACTTAGTCTCATCGAAATACGAACTTATCAACAAAGTATCCTCAAACATCATTACTAACTACAAAAATAAAGAATGGTTGAGTGGGCGAGGAATTTTAGCGGCTAAGACTAAAGATTTGAATGACCTAAACTTCATAATTCAGAATGAGATCATTGGAACAATGCATTACATCATTTACGCCTAAAGGTTGGCACCGCAGTAATTATGCTTCGAAACAAAAACCATTTACGCGACGATACTCAAAGAAAAATTCGAATGTGATTAAGTTCTCAATCCGAGGATCTCGATGATCCGAACCGAAACACACAAAGAATAAATAATAATTAAAAAACTTAATTTTGTTATTTGTATTCCTAATAAAAAATGGACCTTAATAAAATCCAAAATCTCTTTGTTTATTGAATCTAAGGCGGAAGAGAGTTCGCCGGGTCAGCTAGTTTAAATTAAGAAATTGCAAAAAGATGGTTGTTGGTGTTTTTTTAAGTAAAACTTCTTTGTGGCTGAAAATTTGCAAGCCGACCGACGGACTACACGAAACGACACGACAAGCTATTGTACCCACAATATTGTTCTTTCTTTCTACGATTTTCTGTCTTGTATTAATGTGTCTACTATATAAGCCGATGGCGATTGTCTCATTGCCAGTGCTTCAGTGTATATATTTACTTCGTAAATTTATACATACGGAGTAGTATAATGTGTAATGAAATGTAAAATTGCTGAACCATGAATCAAAGTTCGAACGACGGTAACGTTTGTACAAATGGAAGATAGGGTCGTAATGGGGTATGTATTGAAGTACGGGGCCGGTAGTAAAAATGTCAACTTCGTTGCTCTCTGACCAGTTTCCATGAAATTAAAATATGTTTTAGAATTAAGAAAGAACATTTTTTTTAAATTAGAGAAGTTTTACTTTTGGCGCGTTTGTTTTTGTAAATGAAAATAATTTTTGGTTCTGGTGGTTGTTCTTCGTTGGAATTAATTAAAACAATAAAACTAATCCCATGTGGTTCCTTAATGAAAATATGTGATTAAATGTGTCGCGAAAATTAACTAACTGTTCGATAGCAAATTTTCACCCCCAACGTTGCAAAAGAAGTTTTACTTCTAAAAAAAATTATTATTAATTATTATTATGGCTATAAGGCGAAGGATAAGCAGTCGACTACAAATCACTGCTTATGGATTTTTCAAAAGCATTGGTTAGTTGTTGGCATCATAAGCCCTCTTATCGATAATGCATGCATTTTGATTAGACCAATATCTTCTTCGTTTCTGGAATATAAATAAACTTTCTGACCGCTGAATTCCAATCGAAATCAATGATTTCAAGTCCGATGTTCGTAAAATAAATTAGGTACCAGAAGACTTGTCTTCGACCCTATTTAAGATTTTAGTGGTGTATTATCTGGACCTGTTAATCTGTTTTGCTGGCAAGTACCAAACTTACAGCTATTTGCTAGTGCAGGGGTATTGCAAGATTGATGTTCACACTAGGTCTATTTTTTCAGGTGACAGGTTAGGGGCTTACTGTCTTCGTCTTATCACACTCGCGGCTTGTCTCGACATATGGAGTCACACGTAAAAATTTGATTTATAGTCTGGAGCAGGGCCCAATAAGGCACATAGTGGCGTTCGATTTCAATCATATACAAAAACTTTTCAACCAAAGTCTCTCATTCCACTACAACCCCTTCATCCCCCGTGGTACCCTAGACATAAGCTGAATCGGATCTATACAAGGATTTAATTGGCCAAGTCCGCTACCATTCTTCGGCTCATATAATATTATGTTTACATGTTAAAATTGCATCCGAAAAATACAGCAAAAATATTTAAATTCACAACCAACATATATCACAATCATACCTACTCAAAGATTCGTACACCCGCCAACTCTTATAAACAAATATATATTTTTAAAATCATTGGCAACAGAGACTAGTCACGCTTGCTAATATCAAATATATTATGAAAGCGTCCTTAATGGTGAACTTGGGTTATACTAAATACTAAAAATCCAAAATCGCTACTACCCCACCTTTTGCATTCAAACAGCCCTTTTTGATACCCACGTAATTAGGGCTGGCAACGAGACCGAGACTAGTCTCGGTCTCGGTCTCGTCAACGAGACGAGACTCCTTTAAAAGTACCGAAGACGAGACCGAGACGAGAGCGAGACGAGACCGTAATTTTGGTACCGAAATTCGACGAGAGTCTCGATGGTCTCGGCGGTCTCGGTGGTTTGGTTTCGGTTTTCGCTATAGGAAAATTTTGTTTTTATTTCATTATTTTTTAGTATCTAATCATGTTCAATTTTTATAATATTCACAAGCCTTTTTTGCGAAATATTATATGCGCGTTAACATATCAAACCATATATGTATGTACATAGTTATACAGAGATAGTCGCATTGCTTGCGAAAATCCAGAGATGAATACGTACAATTTATGTATGCATGGCGTTGCTTCCTTTTGGGTGACATTTGGTAAAAAATATTGTCAACACGTCAAAATATAGTTCGTTGCCTAACTGTCAGGCCATGAGCATTCAAAATCCAATGAAGGATGGCTCCGATTTAAATGGATTAAAAAACCTCTACAAAAGTCAAATTTTAACTCAGAAAATTAGAAATTTTTCGATTTAATAAATTGCTCTGGAAAAAGTTGATTTTAGACTTTTTGGGTGACATTTGGGAAAAAATAGTATCCAAATGTCAAGGTATAGTAAGTTACATACCTGTCAAGTCATGAACTGTCAAAATCCATCGAACGCTCGCTCCGATTTAAGCGTATTAAAAGAACCTCACCCTCTATAAAATTCAAATTTTGCTTCAAAAAAATGTTTGCTCCGGAAGAAGTTGATTTTAAGCCTCTTGTATGGCATTTGAAAAAAAAATATTTTAAAAACGTCAAAATATACAGTCCTATTCTGTTAAACGTTCACGTGAATATTTGTATTCTGCTATCCGACGGAAGAAATGAATTGTTTCAAAATGTACATAAATTTCGATCAAAAATAAATTAAACAAAAAAAATATTAGTAAAGCTTTGGACTCAAAAGATAGAAGACATTTGAAAATATCTAAGTAGTGAAAAATAGGGTGAAATATTCACGTGAATCGGAAGATAGCAGAATAGGGCTGATAGTTTATTGCCTACCTGCCAAGCCATGAACTGTCAAATTCATTAAAGGATTGCTCCGATTAAAATGGAATAAAAAAAACTGTACAAAATTCAAATTTTATCTTGGAAATACGGCTCTTCAAAGGTGTCTGATAACGTTACTTCACAGCCTATTTTTTACGTTATCACACACTAAAACTAAATTCGCACAAAAACTAAATTCGCACAAAATGTAAGACATTCAGAGCGCTTTCATACGCAACTAATAAAATTCAACTTAAAATCATAGGCGCAAAATTTTAAACGATTTAGTAAAATGTTAAAGCCACTTTTAGCAATTTACTAAGCTAAAAAGATGGTTGAGCTAATTTTAAACGATTTTAACATTTTACTAAAGCTAAAATCACGGAATGGCTACTTTAACTTTTAGCAATTTGCTAAATCCATTATGGAATCTGATAGAATATCAGCCGTGCACGCGGGGTGCCAAGGTTCGACTCCTGCTGGTGCACAATTTTAATTAAAATGATGAAAATAGAAATAACTAAAACCTTTTTAGAACACATGTTGGGTTTTCATCAACATTTAAATAATTTACAACGCATAACAACAATAATTGTGTCCATCAAATTTCAAACCCTACAAATGCTCAGCTTTCTGCATAATTAGCAGTTTAGAAAATGTTTAAAAATTTTGAAATAGTTATTCAATCAATAAGCACTTAGGAAATTGCTAACTAGTAAAATGTTAAGCCCTTAACAATGGGTTGTTTAAAATTTTGCGCCATAGTTTTCGATTTACACAAGTAAAACGTACTCGTTTCAAGTGAAGTCTATGGCCTTAGCTTCATGGACCTACGTACTGCAGAACAAAATTTCTAGTTTATGATTTGCTTAGCATAAGCAACGTACAAGGATATATCATTATTAGATTCAAGCATAATTGACAAGCACAATAAAGTTGGAAACGACGTGCAGATGCCAAGTTTGACCGAATTCTTGAGATCCATATTGTACGTTGACTTTTACCAAGTTTCCCAAACTTGTTTTTTTTTCTATTGGTTTTGACAGTTAAATGTGAATATGTGTACCAATTCATACGATTTTTCACGCTACCAAACACTAAAATCGGAGCAATCCTTCAATGGATTTTGACAGCTCATGGCTCGACAGGTAGGCAACGAACTATATTTTGACGTTTTGATAATATTTTTTTCCAAATGTCATACAAGAGGCTTAAAATCAACTTTTACCGGAGGAAAACATTTTGAGGTAAAATTTGAATTTTGTAGAGGGTTTGTAATCCATCTAAATCGGAGCGATGCTTCAATGGATTTTGACAGTTCATGACTAGACAGGTAGGCAACTTACTGACATCAATTTATACAAATTAAATCGAAAAATTTCGATTTTTTAGGTAAAATTTGAGTTTTGTAGAGGTTTTTTTTAAATTCATTTAAATCGGGGACATCCTTAAATGGTTTTTGACAGGTCGTGGCTTGACAAAACCGGTTAATTTATTTTTAAAAAAATCGAGCGTTTTTTGTTTTTGCTATGAAATATATTAACTTACACAATTCTTCCAAAATGTTATTTCCACTTAACTCAAAAGACAAAACAGACTCACGAGTTTGCTTTATACATTTTCCTGCATTTTTCTTACAGGCGAACTGCTGAGATACCACAACCATACTCTATATTTGCAATCCGAACAATGCGTCTAATCTTTATCTTACATCTTTTTACTACCAAAAAAACACGAAAGAAACCAAGACTAAGGATGATACCAAGTCCGAGACCGAGACGAAACCGCACATCAAAATTTTCTCGAGAAAAAGGCGGGACCAAGGCCGAGACGAGACTTGGTTAGGCGAGACCTGGACCGAAACCGAGACGAGACTGAATTTTTTCGATTTTGATGAGACCGAGACGAGATTAACAAAAGTCTCGCCTGGTCTCGTCTAGTTGCCAGCCCTGCACGTAATCTTATATATAAAGAACAATCCAAATTATGTTTGTGCGCTATCTTCTTTTTTTCAGCTTGATCGATTCCAGGAGATCTTAGGACATGTTTGGAGAGTGCATACAAGAAATCTGTTTGCCGTCCGATGTCTATAATCGAAGTTTTGAGCAAAAATGTAACTACATATATGTTATTGCTTTGTTAGTATAAATAAAGTGTTTTGTTTTGTATACACATTCACACACTTTCATTATCGTTTGTCTTTGTTAATTCGTTTTGAAGCTTGGAAAATGTCGGTTAATTGTGAAACCCATTGTGATAGAAGACGTTTTGAGTGGAAAAGCTTACGAGATATATGACACTGTGCTGCGATCAATGCCACAACCTAATAGATTGCGTTATACATTGACTTAGGCTGTGCGGGATTTGACAGGTGTCCTTTTCGCATTACAATTTTCTATTCAGAAAATGTGCTATTTTTCTAGCTGAGATTGATTAAAGTTTTGCGTATTATTACACTGATTCCGATCTTACCTTGGACGACGTACACGTCTTTCAATAAATAAGCAGAATGTCCATGATAATCAAACGCAAGATGTACGTGTAAAAGAAATAAATGTGTTCATATTGCACAGCTTTAAACTGCAAAATCACCACCACAAATTTGACAAAAAGTTATTAGTAGAAGAAAAGTGTCAAATGTAGACTTTAATCGCGCTGCTTTGGAATACGATTCCGCAATCGCATTTACTTCCTCGATGCTCCATGTGGGACATGCAAGATATTTGTCATTTAGTTCATTATAGCAACAATTCGGCCAAGATCTGTTTCGTTGCCTGTTGAATCCTATGGCATCTATGGCATTGATGCCACAGTGTTTGAAGGCGGTCAAACTGCTCATTCCGCTTTGAAGCTGGCAATGAATTTTCTGACGGTTGACAAGCCAATAACGTGCACAATGACCAGAATTCGGTGAAAGCGAAATTGATGCCAAATCCTAATTTGCGATGAATGCACAATAGCGCATAAACGAGCATTGGAGGCAGTTGTCCTAACAATGAAAGATTTACAATTATTTTCGTCAAAGGCACCACATCATCCCAAAATCTACTGCTACCGATGAACAAACTATAATTAACTATCATCAGCAACTACTTTGAAATGAACTTCACACCAAACACAAGTGCCGACCCAATGTTCGTGCATAAGAAGTTCAGTCAACCCTCTAGCATAGTATGGAACCAAATATGAATGAAAATATTTTCAACGACTAATCTAATTCACTTCCTAATCTAGGAAGTGATATAATCAAAAATCCACATCTCAGTAATCTAGAGGAATAATCAGATAAAATCGGTACTTCCAAACCTCTAAATTCTGCTCCACCAGCTGGGGCCTATAACACAATACATAAAGTGCTTGTTGAACAAGTGAAATTCAACAACTTTTTAAAAACTGTGTAACGCGGAACAACAAGACCAGGAGAACTATAACGATTGTTTTAATCTCAAATGTTATAGGAGCTATTCATAGCGTTCATAAAAAGACAGTTTGTCGATGTATCAAAGAATTCACATTTTCAATAAGTACTTATTTTTTTTTCTTCGGAAATTTTAATATTCATCTTGGTACATTTACTTGTTCAACTAATTCAACAAGTGAAGGGAAATATTTTCTATTGACAATTGTTACATTTTTTATTTTGTTACAGAAATGATTTTCACTTGTTGAACAAACATAGTTGAAAAATTAATTTTTGACTAGTTGACTTGTTTTTCTGTGGTATAGACCCCTGTTGTTTCAAGCTATTCCTTCAAAAGATATCCACATGCAGTAGTGATTTTCGTTACAATCATCCTAAATAACAGCATCCACCATTATTTTCCAAAGAAGGGAAAAAAAGGGAAGATTTGTGGAATTTCTGAAGAAGGGTGTTTCGAACATAATATCCAAATATGGGTTTATGTCTCCTTTCAACTACATCAGCTAAATATTGGAAGAAGTTATCCTCCTGTGACTCGAGCGTTTGTGCAGTAAAAACACCATCATCCAATATAGACAGTTCGGTTTTCGGAAGAAACACTTAACCGTGTCGGATGTCTTTCACTGTGGATGTACACAGTCGTGGTGTAACCAATCCTCACTTAGGGTTCGCTGGAGTGCAGGATTTGTTCGGCAACCTTACCCGAGTCGTTCAATGTCTCCGTTAGGTCTTTTCGACCACCAATTTTGGTAGTAATTTCCAAGGAAAACTCTCAGTTAGGGAAGCATTTACGAAATTTGTGTACTTACAAAGTAAACGGTGATTTTTTAAGAGCTTGGTTTTTGAAAATTCAAAAAAATACAGAAACTTGTAAAAAGTGAATGAATCTTTTATTTGGATCGATAAATCAATTTCTGCCATTTACTTTTTAAAAATAATTTCACTTAAATGTTGCCCACGGCTACGCTTCAGGTGGTCCATTCTGAAGGTCCAATTTTGGCAAACTTTTTCACACATTTCGGCCGGAATCTCACCAATGACGCGTTCAATGTTGGCTTCCAAGGCAGCAATCGTGTTTGGCTTGTCCCCATAGACAATAGACTTAACATAGCCCCACAAAAAATAGTCTAACGGGGTCAAATCACATGATCTTGGTGGCCAATTGACTGCGCCAAAACGTGAGATCAACTGCTCACCAAATTCGCCTCTGAATTGATGCATGGTTTCGCAGAGCATGAATTTTGATAATAAATTTCATTAATTTGCAAACGTTGTTCAGGCGTAAGTCTATTCATGATGAAATGGCAAACAATACTGAATCGAAATGTCAAATGTTCGTGGAATTTGTCATGTGTGATCTGTCAAAAATATAAACGTCAAAAACCAAGTAGCAAAAATCATCGTTTGAAGTAGTCTTGGAGCCATTGAATTATAAATTACTCGACTATATTGTTCCAGCAGTGGCAATGTGAGCTCATAACCCTGAATATTAGTCTCTGATTCAATTCAGGTTTTCGTAGCTCGCTTGCCGAATTAGCCAACGATCTAAATTTTTTGAACGAACCCAATCATCAGGAAATCATTAAGAGAAACAGTTGAACCGACTTCATCATATTTAGAAACATTTGGTCTGACGAACTATTGATCAATTTTAAAGACCAAAACTACTTTTAACTGGGAGATGTGGCGAATGCGAGTCTGTCCATTTTATAACATACATTGACTTAATGTGGTAGTAAACAAGTGACAGCTATTTTTGCGCCGAACCAATAATTATCGTTAGCTTATTGACAATTTATAATAATTCGCAGAAACTCTCTTTTTGATGTAAATATTTATAATGATGTCTGCTGATTAGAATCGATGCATGGACAGGATATGGGCATTACAATTTTGCCTACAGAAGGTATGTACATACGAAAATAAAAAAAAATCATTGGAAACTCTGAGATAATTGTTGAAGGTTGAACCCAAAAACTGTGACATTGTCACTGTGAGTTGTATTCCAACATAATAAATAAACATGGAATATTAAAGCTGCAGTAATGTAATCACATGAATATGCAATTTAAATCAACTTTTATTTTTTTTTTGTAGGTTAAAGTCATTGTATAACGAAATACATAGTTGATAAAGTATAGTTACATTCATATTTTGGACATGACATTGTATAGTGTTGTGACATTTGAAGTGTATAATAATTTTGTTTTGAATATGTTGTACCGGAAAACGTAATATTTATGTCATGGCAAAGGGTATACATCAAACCACAGGGCCAGCGAAGTATTTCCTAGACTTTAACAACTCTAGCTGTTACGGTACCGAATTTGTTTTAAATTTTTTTATTAAAAAAAAAAATAAAATTCGAATTCGGAGAAATTCAAAAGTATTATTTTGCTGAGAAGCCCTCGTTTACAGGGTGGAACAATAATTTGAATTGCCAGCCATTTTTTTTTTCAAAAATTAAGCTTGGTTTTCAATGCAGTCAAATATGTGACATCTGTCAAATTAATACATCCTCATCCGTTCACATTCGCCCGCAGGATTTTTCGCAGGGGAGGGGGTGGGTATCAGATAATAAAATCAATATGCAATTTTTGAATTCGATGTTTTTCTTATTAAAAGATTATTTATTTTGTCCAGCCATAAGTCAGTTGCAAGTGATTTATTTAGGACAATATATTCACGTTGACCTTAAATATTTTTTTTTTATATATAACTTTGCACGCGCTCAAGGGATTATGAATACCCTTTATATGATTTTCTTAACACAGCGCGGGCATCCGGTGGAAGAAGAGAAAGAAGGATAGGAAAGATGTGCGGCGCGATGTTCTGAGACTAGAACTGGTTGATGTTTCAGATTTATCATCAGGGATGGCGGCTGAACTAATGCGGAGAGAATTACCGTGTCTTATTTATGTATGTCCTTTATAATTCGCATTATTTTATTTATTTCGTTGTCATATTTTTATGTGTATGCTAGTTTACTCAATCACATGTTGTAAGTGTTATGCCTAAACAGCATGTAATGAGCAAAGCAGCAACTTATCTTATGACAATTTTAAGAATTGGTTTTTAAATGGAATATAAAAAGATATAGACAACGGCAGGAATCGAACCTGCAACCACGAGGTTGACAGGCGAGAACACAACTATCGCGCCACGGCCACCCCCAGAGGAAGCAAATATAATATGATTTTTCTTCAACATTTATTACTTGGTGAATAGCAACTGCAACCGCTTGAGCTCTTTTAGAAAACGGTCAATTATTTCGTTGTGAAAGTTTGTTTGTTCTTTGACAATATTTCGATTATTGTACATCATGCTTAACGCATCAAATCGTTTATCGGTCATCGTAGATCTAAGGCAATTTTTTACTTTGCGTGTGCTGAACGAATGCTCAGCGGTGCAAGAAGTTGCTGGAATTGAGAGCCTTATACAAAGAAAAATTGATGGATAAAACTCCTCTCCACTGTTCAGTAAATCAGAAATGTTTGAACAATCATTTGCATTAGTCTGGGTTTGTTAAAATTTTACCACATCTTGGACTTCGCCAGGAAATTATCCAGAAAGAAGCCATATTTCTCCATTATATTCTGTATAATTTTATGGAATTCTGGAGAATCCATAATTTTCATATTTTTTGGTGAAAGCTGAAATAGTTAAAATGCAGCCTACGGAATATAAATAGCTTTTCTAAAATAATTTTGGGGAGAAGAACCGGGAACATTTGATCAATGGATTTCTTTTTGAATTATTCTTGGACAGCTTTAAACGATGCCTGATTCCCTCAAGCATTTTTCCATTACATTCCACAGAGATTTAAAGCAATTGTCGGCATTCTTTCGATTTTGTTGAAACAATTTTTTCAAAACATTGACTTGGTTTTTTACTGTTGATAGATTTTGGTCAACAGCCTGTAATATATTAGCAACAGGTTTTAGCATCGATGATTAATGTGACATCACAAACAAACAAACTAAACGATTTTGTGCACGAGTAATAAAGTTGGAGGGCACGTTGCCTTGTTGTTCTATTACCCTCTTCCGAAAGCTTTTGCAGTGCCTTAATTACAACAACGATATTATCTCTCAGAACTCGAATGCTTTTGTATTTTGCAGTCCACCTTGTTTCACAAAACAGAGGAATACCGGGTATGCACTTTCGTCGTAAGGGACTCTCGCGAAAAAAACTTTATAACTTCCGTAATCTTTCCGAAAGAATTTCTGATTTCAGAAGCTTCGCTTACGTCGTTAATGGTCAGATTTAATTTGTGTGAGCTGCAGTGAGAGAAATTTGCCTCCCAATACACATATGTCTTGTATCCGTTTTCTCACCACACTCAATTTTCAGGCCATGGTTGAGCACCCATCATAAGCTTGATCAACAACAATTTTTCAAATTTAATCCGAAATTGGTTAATGACGTTAATATCGTATGTGATATGGTAGCAGCGTCCATATTTTGCAGTGTCACAAAGCCTTAAAATTCTTCTCGCACGCGGAATTGGCTGTTGGCATTTTTGGCACAAATCGAATGCCAGAATAAACTTCTTATATGCCAGATATATCACTTGATTCATCCGCAATAACAAAAAATAATTGGCTTTTTTTTGGCGTCTCCAATTAGTTTCTCTCTTAAAATTGCATTACAGATTTCAATCAGTTCATTTTGTGTACGGTAAGTAATATATGTTGCATTTGCAGGTGTATGGACTAGATGATATTTTAAAATTAAATCTCCGGTAACTTCTCTGAAATGCAGCAAGTTGTTGAAAACTGCATTTTAATCCATCTTGCATCGCAAAGGAATATTGTTTGTTTGTGGTAAACCATGGACTCTGACAAAAAAAAAATACATTTAAACAGTCGTTTTTGTGAAAATCTCCTAAGCCTTGAGCAGAAACTCCTACATCGGATGTCGAATGGCTAGGAAAACACAACATCATAACACCATTTTCTTTAGCCCTTTCAATTACTGAATACCCCATATGCGAGCTCTAAATGGTCACGAGGAAATGACTTTGATTGAAGAAGCTACGATTATTGAATTTAAGATCCGCCATCTATCCGGAAGAGTTTCTAGTCCATATTTACTATAGTGGTCCTAAATAAATTAAATATTTTTTATATTTCAATCTTTGGAAAATATGACGTATGTGAAATCGAGTTCCAAGAACTCCTAACTCCGACGGAAAACTGCAACACAATTGCAAATGTGACTATTGCTGTGATATAACTGTTTCAACTTCGAACCTTTTGCACAATAATTACAAAAATGTTTTATCATTTAAGCATACTCATGTAGAAAAGGGATAGTTTTAACATGTTACAACTTACTCCGAAAAAGTGCTGCAACTATTCCCGCCATGAAATTTTACATGAAAAACATTATTCGAAACAAGCAAGAAGATTACACATTCAGTACATATAAATAAAAACTAAACAAAACTAGGGCTAAAAATGAGACGAGAATAGGCGAGACTTTTGTTAGTCTTATATCGGTATCGACAAAATCGAAAACAATCCGTCCCGTCTCGGTCTTGCCTAACCAAGTATAACGTCGATCTTGGTCTCGCCTTTTTCTCGTAAAAATTTGAATGTGCTTGTCTTGTCTCGATATCGGTTTTGGTCTCATTCTTAGTCAGACAAATTTGGAATTTTCTGAGGTAAAATTTGAATTTTGTAGAGGATTTTTAATCCATTTAAATCGGAGCCATCCCTAAATCGATTTTAACAGCTCATGTCTTGACGTACAGGCAACATAGTATATTTTGACTTTTGTATAATATTTTTTTCCAAATATCTCCAAAAAGGCTTAAGATCAATAAAGGCTTAAACAAAATCTGAAAAATGAGCGATTTATATTCCAACGACGAACATATATAAATCGTACGTATTCTTGTCTTGCTTTTTGCAGTGCGCCTAACTGAGAATAACTTTGTACAAATAAGGTTTGATATTTTAACGCCCATAGAATATTTCAAAAAAATAAACATTAGTACTAAGAAATTAATAAATTCAAAAATATTTCTTCTAGGAAAACTGAGACCAAGCCACCGAGACCGCCGAGACCACCGAAACCAGCGATATTCTTGGCGATCTTCGGTGATTTTAAAATAGTCTAGTCTAGGGATCTTACAAAAACCCAAGCACATATCCAACAGACATCAAATTCAAAAAAAGCACCATAAAAACAATATTTCCCTATAGTGACTTTTCTACCCACCTTTTAAGCCATATAATTTATATGTCATCCTATACACTTTTAACATCAAAGCCCTGAGCAATATTGATTTTGATACAGAAGCTTTCAAATCTACAATCTACAGAAAGTCAATAAAACTTTAAACGAAAAAATATTTCAACAAGAAATTCAAATATTATCATAGAATAGAAACCATCTACTTATCTCAGACCCAGTCACCCTCATTTAAAAGACAAAAAGTTCTATTTTTTTAGGTAATGAAAAACAATGTAAGAGAAAACTTTTTCAACAAAGAAGACAAAAAGGACAAAGGAACAAATTCATTGCCTTGCGAAAATTTGAAAATCCACCAGCGGAAAAAAGGCCAGTAGAAAAATTGACATCGATACAAATAAGGTAGGTACAAGGAATATTGTCCAACCGAAATTTGCAAAAATATCCACTTAACTATGGGAAAAAAATACAAACGGAAAAATTATAATAACTCTTGATAAACCAAAAAAAAAAAAGAAAAAGAATTTCTACTAAAAAAATAAGAGCAAAGTAAAATGCAAAAATATAGCCCCAGGTGGAGACGGAAGGACGAATACTTCCTTATTCTAAATCGTCCTGAATTTTGGCGGCAGCAGCGATAAAAAAATGGAAATTTCCTTACCTAGACCACATTCTGCCCTTCAATTTGTTGTGTGTTATGATATGTGTCTTGCTTCAATTGATTGAGCTTCTAACAATGCAAATGATATCCAAGGACTGTTTATTTAGCTTTAGACTAATTAAAATTCAATACAAAAATGAGACAGCCTCGAAGTTGGATTTAATTGTTTAGAATAGCAGAAGATACTTGATATTGAATTTGTGTTGATATTTTAACACACAAAATGGATAAAGAAAATAAGTCGAGTGTTTTTGTTTGTACAAGGAATACAAATTGAAAGGCATCAGAAAATAATCCCTGGCAATAGTATGGTTTTCTTTTGATTTAAATTAATTTGCATAAGCCTACAAACCCAACAAACCAATGAAACTGACTCCCAGGAGTGTCATGGACAGATGCCAACTTTTGACTTCCGAATTGGCGATATAAATATCGTGACAAAAGTCTCATCTGATTTCTATATCATCATGGAAATTTGCATTTATTCATTGACAAGATTTTTTATCAACCCACTATTCCGCTAGGTGGCGCTGGAGGTGGAGTTACTAACAGTTTTTTAAATTTATGGGGGAAAGTTGTAAATATTTAAAATGTATGTGGGTTTAGATTCAAAAGAGCAAATCACAATACGGGCCAACCGACAGATGGCGAATTGGGTAAGCTGTTACTATATTTTTTATCTACATTGTAAGAATTATTAAGTAAATGAATAATGGCCCTCAGACCATATAGTCCAAAGTCAAGTCCTGAAAAAGTCTTCCATCATCTCTTTATCAAGTTTTATGCCGATATCATTCATCGCCAGAAGACCGGACTCGTTAGCCTGTGAAAACTTATTCATGCTAACTATTCTAAGCACGTTCGCTGTGGATATATCGTATCGGAAGTAGGCAGGTATGTGCGGACCAGGTGTAACTAAGCAAGATACTCCGTGGATTTGCGACGCAATTGGCACCTTTTCGGCCAATTCAAATTTTAAAATCGAAAATCGTTGGTCTTGAAGTAAACGCTAAAGTCCAAGCCTCTAAATACTATCGACAACAAGCATCTTCACTTAAACTAGAACTTTTTTTTAGGAGCAACTTCTATTTAATTGACGTAGGATTTCCAGTGATATTTTAGTAAAAACCCGAGGAAGGATTTCCTGTCAGACCGCAGCTACTTCGGTTTGGCGAAGCAAGTGGACTCTTGCATTACGACAAGAACTGCTGAACAATGAGAAGTAAAGAACAGCTAAGAATAGGTTTTTTTTTTTTAATTTTACTAAATGCCTGTAAGACTTAAGTTCTTTTAAATACAACCTGAATTCCACGGCAGTAGTTAGAAGAAAGAGAATGATAGGAAAGAATTTCTTGTTGGCATAGTTGATTTGACAACCAGGTATTGACTATCTCATTTTAACCCATGGGCTTCATCCAATTAAAATTGGTGGTATAGAAAAGAATGCGCCTCACGTGCGGATCGAAACCACACGTCTAAGTTAGCAATCAAACACTTTATCCACTGCGCCATTGCCAACCAGATATATTCTTAAACTGTTTTGGTATAAGGCCGCATCGAGCGAATATGGACAACAATTTTGCAGCCAAGAGAATCCCAGTTCCAAGATTTAAGGTTGACAATGGAATCCGAACGTTCGGTTTAAGTACCAAACTGTCGTGGATGCCGCACTACTTGATCTTAACGACTGAGAGCATCGTTCCCTCGATCGACTGCTGTGTATCAGATACAAATCTCCGGGGCTTGGCTCCATTGAATATGAGTTAGTTCGTAGTTCTTAAACTTAAGACGCTAGGTATATCACAATTCTAAGTGCTCGAAATAATCTACCTGCGGTAAAAAGCAGTATTAAAATCGTCCATATCTTGAAATGTAAGACCACCTGGGAAACTGTGAGACTTAAAGAGAAGAAGAATTTCAACAATTGAAGAAAAAAATAGTGCCGTGTTTTTGTTTCGAAATTCAAAATGTAAATAAAGTCGGTACGACAAGCGCTAATTGTCAAATTTTATGATAAAAATTTGAATTTTGTAGAGGTTGTTTAATCCATTTAAGTCGGAGCAATCCTTCAATGGATTTTGACAATTCCCGGCTTAACAGGTAGACAACAAACAATATATTTACGTTCCGATAATATTTTTTCCGAAGTGTAAACCTAAGATTGTTTAAGTCACATGTTTCGGAGGGGGAAACAAAGATTGATCGAGACCGAGCCTAGTCTCCAGTGATGGCATTTCGACACTCGAACTTTTAGAAAACACTTTTGTATTCGTTTCAGTCTATATACCTATTTAACGTACGGTGAAAATTTCTTTTAAAGAATTTTCTGAAACGTTTGCATATATCTACTTGCATAACATATTACGTCGACAATTAGGAATGTCTTTCTATGGAATGGAGCAATAAGTCTTGATCTGTTCAGAAAGTGTTTCAATAATAGAGTTCTCAATAGGATATCGATTTCTGGACTTGTCAGATTGCTCAATGAGCTAATTTCGTGTTATTTCGCAGTTTTCCCATTGTTTCGGAGTCTGACGAATGTTAAAGTCTGTCACGAGACGAAGATCTAACTTGAATGCTGATCGAATCTGATCAAATTGGCATGAAGGCGGAATTTTCCAATGCAAAATAACCAGCGAAAATTTACAATACAATACAATTCCACAAATGAGTTTTGGAGAGCACAAGGAGAAATAAAGTTTTGAGTTTTTGGAGCTGTTACCGATTGAGAAATGATCTCGAAGAAGTGGGTTTGAAAGTTTGCACAAAGCCAGTCAGGTATAGCTATTCCTTGAGAAGAGCTTAAAATATCCAACCACAATTCATGGCAGGTGCTTAAGCCGCCACCAATTATGAATCATTTCATCCTCATTTTCTCATTTTTATAAATGATCTTCTGTCTGTTACTTTTAATCCACTCAACTGTTTTGCTGACGATTCTACCCTGAGCTTTTCATATTCGTTCGACGATTCTCGTCCTTCGCCTTCGAACGTACAATTGTAACGGCACCGTATGTTAAGCTTATTAAACTCCGATTTATACAGCATTGTCAAATGGGGTAATACAAATCGTGTGGAGTTTAATGCTTCCAAAACTCAATGGTGTCTCCTGTCGTTAAAGCTAAGCATACCCCCAATGCCATTGTCTATGAGTGGCACCTGCATTGAAGAAATCGAAAAGCTTTCAGTACTCGATCTCCGTTATAGCGACCACATATTTGAGATCGCCAAAAATGCTGCTAAGTGCTTAAGTTATCTGTATCAATGCCAGAAGTTTTTTCCCTTCCGATCTGGCTACAATTTAAAAAGTATTTATACACCCAAAACTCTGTGAAACAATTGCCCCTCTAGAACACAGGCGCAATATTTCCTTATTTTATCGTTTCTTTTATAAATAAAATGCACGACTGGATCGTACGAACTTGCTCTTGTAACTAACATCCTTAGTCTAGCTAACTACTGGCGCTATTAGTTGGTATAGGTTGACTAGTTATCCTTTGCAGGATTAAATAAGATATAGGTAAGATAACCCTGATTGTTAATATAATGAATTGTGGAATACATATGATTCAAGAAATGGTTACATAGGTACCTACCTACAAATGTATATTCAAAGGGATTTGAATTATGAAAATTAAGAGGGTATTATGTACTTACCTATATATAGAGAACTTAGGTATGTAGATATGTACATACATAGTATAAATGAAAGTGAATGCTGTATATGTGGGTAAAAATCATTTTTTAAACTTATAAGAACTGCCATCACTTTAATCGGTTTCTCCAAAAAACCAAGAAAACCATTAGATGCCACCGATCAATGAAAATTTTAGAAAAAAAGTATCTCGAAAATTGTAGGGCGGTTTTTTATTATTTTTTGAAAACAAGTGTTTTTTTGAAGTTTTGGTATGCAGTTTTTAAGAGCTTATTAATATAAATAAGATTTAAAATTATTTTTTTTTGATTAGTTTTAAAAATATTGATTTTTCAATATAAAAAAATCAAAAATTAATTTTAATTATAAAAAAAAAGTTATTTAAAATTTTAATATGCAGAATTAGTTTGGTTACCTAGGTCTTCTCAGATATTAAATTTTACTGAAATCCAATGTACAGTTACCAAGAAAGCCAAAAATTTAAAAAAACCCTTATATGAAAAGTACCGTTAGTAGACTTTTCCCGTAAGCTTGGTTCATACCAAATGATAGCTATTAGCAACAGAAAAATTCTCAAAATTTTTTCTCAAAATCGTTGGAGCCGTTTTTTACGAAAGCATAACTTGCCTTATAGTTCCTATAACAGCAAGTAAATATGTTCACTCGAAGAAGCCAGCTGCAGTCCTCATATTAAAAGTTTTTCCCGTAATATTCGCCCCGCAAGGAATGCTCATCAATTCACTCTTGAGCCGAATTTCGGGTGTACCCTTGAAATATAGGGATTCTTTTTTTTTTTTTAGCCAAACAACACGAATTTGGAATAGTTTACCCGGCGATATTTTCCTTTGCCATTTTGATTTGCAAGCATTCAAAACCAATGTTAATCAACACCTTCTATCCTCTTCTTCCCTATTTTCCTAATGCTCGGGCAGTGTGCTCTACACATGAAAAGAGAAACATATAGTCCCTTGTGCGCATGCTAATAATTACAACAAAAAATCGTGTACAAATACATATGTTTATAGTTGTTATGCGTATAAGCACCATTGTATCATTGAATTTTTCTTTCATTCAATATCTGCTAGCATTTCAGCTTCTGTAAGGCTTCAGCAAGGGCTTATCTAAGCTAAATTCACTTACCGAATTCTTAGCGAAGCTAAAATTTTAGTACGGATAATCATTCTCACTTATCGTAGTATAAGAAGTCCATACTAATTTGTGATATATCAAAGTAGGCATTTTATTTTGGTTTTATAGAAAAGTTACAAGGGTTTGAGGGATCTTTCGCAAACACTACAATAGAAAACACTTCAACTTAACCTATCCAACATAAATAATACTCGGATTTTCTAGCCCTTTGTTCAATAACCAAAGCTCTTAATAAAGCATTTATTTGGCTTTCCTAAAAAGAAAAACAAAATTCTTCCGCTTGAATAAAGCACAATAGACAAACATCCTTCAAAATCCCCGAATCAGTTTTAATCCAAACCTGCGAAGCAAATATTTCTGACTGGCCTGGGAAATCCATAGTTAAGCAGTGTTCAACCAACTAAGCGAAATAATCTGCCAAAGCAAAAACAGCTTAATTTCCAGAAGATCTTGAATTATTATTTGCTTTTGTATTTATTTGAAAAAAAAAAAAAAAAAAATTAAGAAGCACAAGGTCAAAGCGGCTAAGGTATACTTTGATATAAATTTTGAAATCTCATAAGGCGAAATAACCTAAAATGATTAAGTATAAAAATTACAGCATCCATGTTATATTTATTGTGAGCTCCTATACATAGGATGCTGAGGGGGTATAGGTATTATCTTATAGGAAGATTCCTCTTTTTTTTCCGTGAGGCCAGTAAAAGTTGAAGTAAGTTTATTGTATAGGAGATATTATGCTCTACCCAGCGAAGTAATTTAAGAGATGAATGTTAGGGTGCCCGGAGATTTATCACCCCCCAGGCCCAAGGCACATGCACAGACTACCTACCTACTATATGACTTTGGGGCCAGGAACTACGGGTAATTTCACACTGTTTATTCTCTCTGGAGTAGTTCCCTTTGATTTCCTGTCGAAACGCGAGCACATCTTTCTCTTCCTCTCTTCTTAAATACGAATCACCATCATCATGTTGTCCATGTCCATGATAACTTTTACCAACGAAATGGTGAAGGGAGTCCTGAAATAAGGTAACGAGCTTTACAAATTGCTTGCTTTACAACATTATCGTCAGCAGGCGGAGTAGGTAAAACATTAATTCGAGCATGTCTAATGTTCGATTGTTAAATTGATAAAACGGTCTTCTTCTCATTGTTGTTCTTGGTTCATTCAAAAGATGAAAACACAAGCCTACAAACAACTCTTAAGGATGGATATTCAAGGATGAGTGAATTGCTGCCATCTATATAGATGGAAGTTATACCTATACTACTTTTGTGTCTTGTCCTAATCGCTGTCAATAAACTCAGGGCTCTTGTTAATTTTACGATGGTTCGTTAACGAGATGGATAAACATTACTCCAACAGCAAATGTAACCCACATTGTGCTGATGAAATGTTCTACTTGGATGTCCTTCTTCAAGTACCTGCAATATATCATATAATTTGTCAGGGGGCATGGCATGGCAAATGGCACACACAGTACGATATTATTTAGCTAAACCACCTGCATCATTTAAATAAACGAGATACGATTTGTAATTTGGGATACCATTGAAGAGGATCTCCACATTCCACAAAAGGTATAGTATATGGCCTCATGATGATGCGGAGAGGATGTACTTCCTTTTTCTTCTACTTTTTTTTTTTAAATATTTTGTTCTCCTCTTTTTTTTATTCGGAGTATAAGGTGTGTGGCACCTTCCATCATCTTATATAACATTATAACCTCAATTCTCGCACAAGCAATCGGATTCGTAGAACAGCCAAGCACAGGGTTATAATAGATACCAAAGGAGACGACTTTCATTGTTAGTCCGAAAATTCCGGACCTTTAAGTCCAACCAAACTCAAATTAGTTCAAAGTTCATCTTAAATATTCGGGTAATTTTCTATTCTCCTTTGGTTCTCTTCAGCTTGATTGTTTCCCTTTCCTTCCAATAGTACCTCCAGCCCCATCACCGTAATTCCTTGAACATCGTACAGGAACAGGTATGAAACTAAAACACTTTCAGGCATCAGATCCTGGGGCATACATTTTCATTTTAAATTGTATAATTGCAGGACTTAAGCTCGAATATATGACCAGGTCTTTTGTAGAAGTTTTTGGTAATTTTTTTTTGAATTTTCTGCAGACAGAAAGGAAACCGTATAAATGTTTTTTTTTTTTGGGGGAAATATTTATGGAAATGGGTTCTCATTTGGGTGCCGTATATAGATGAGAGCAGGATTAACAATTTCTAATGCCAAAGAGAAGTACCTACCTATCTAGACCTCCAGTTGAAAGGGTATATAGGTTATGGCTTAGAAAGAGATTAAAACTAGAGTCGGGATCATGTCGGTGTTGAAATGACTTTGCTATTATTGTCTGATATAAGATATATATTTGTTTTAATATGAATTTACCGCAGAATATGTTTCCTTATTTTTTTTTTCTCTTTTAATTTCATTGTACGAGTTAACGATTTGTCTATAGGGTATGAGCTTTTATGATTTTTAGTTTAATTACATTTTGTTATTTATGTAAAATAGTAGTATGTTTAAGAGGAATGGCAGTAAAACAAGAGAAATTTAATGCTTGTTTTGTAATTGCAAAGGTAATGTTTTCCTTTAGCGGTTAAGATATAAAAGTTGTAGTTTTAATGTTGAAATTTAGAGTACAAATTATATTTTTTAAACAAAATTGAGAGATGTAAGCATTTAGGGATTTATGGGCAAGCAGGTAATGAGAACTTAGCTAACATATGTACTTACTTCTTAAATCACAAATTACTAATTTTAGAGAGGATCACAAGGGTAATACTTGAGGGTCAAAATGACAAAGCGGCCCCTAGGCTGTATTTTGTCAAAAAGGAATATTGACGTAATTTTGTTTAGTACGGTTTTGTGATTTATTGTCATCCGTTGATTATTACTTTTAAAGTAAAACTTCTTTTGCGGCGTTGGGAGTACAGATTGTATATATTTATGAAGCTGTCAATGAGATGTCAAACTGACACGTTTTCTGTCAAAAATCAACAGAAGTTTTAGTGATATTGTTTTAGCTCTCAAAAAAAAATTTAAAATTCAAAGAAGAACAACCACCAGAACCATAAACCATTTTTATTTGCAAAAAAAAAAAACACCAACAAATATACATTTTTAAATACAGTCGAACTTCTATAACTCGAATATTTGATAACTCGAATGAAACTGGTTGGTAATGGGGCGAAGCCTGGAGTTTATATGTAATTTTTGTTTGGTAACTCGAACTTCTATAACTCGAATGTCGCTATAACTCGAATGTCTCGATAACTCGAAGGTATTATTTGGCGTCACCTTCGATAAGTCGATTTTTTAAGGAAATTATCAAATTCTGTATATTTTTACAAGTTCTTTTCATAATGCATTGCGTTTATGGGCACTGCGGTTGTATGTTCGATGGCCTTGTATACATATGTGTGTATTGAAAATTGTGATTCTCCTAAGTGTGAGTAAGAGCTATCATGTCCCGGTGTTAGAACACACATTATTATGTTCGTATTATAATACGAATTCAAAGTCTTATTTTAAAAATTAAAAAAAAGACGAAATAAAAAGTGTAAAGAAACTGACGTAGATATTAACAGTGCAGTGTGAAGTTTTTATTAAAAGTAAAGCTAACGTGAATGTGTCATTAAATGATCATTAAAAACAGCGCTGCCCAACCCCAGGCCCGGGGGCTAAAATGTGGCCCGCGAACAAGTGCAAAATTGCTCGCGTGATATGAAAAAAAAAAACAAATTGTGGAGAGTTACAACTTTACTGTACTGTACGATTGCTTTCAAGGGGCAACATGTTGAAACAGCTCCAGGAAATTGCGCAAGAGGAAATTGCGCCATATTTTTTTCTGGAAAAAAAATGCCAGAATTTTTGTTTCGCGTCCGGTCGGGGAGCGGCCACATGACATATTGTGAAATCTTTATTCAAAAACTAAAACAGATATCAAATGTAAACAATAAATCTTAGAAAGCTAGAAAAAAAAATTCGGGATTGTGGGAAGTGTTTTTGCAATTAGGTCCAACGGCGTACAAAAATCTCGGCACATAAGCTATCCCCCAGCTTGACCCAATATATGATTTTGAGTGGATACAAGTGAACGAAATTGTAAAAATCTCTTCACACAAGCACGTATTTTTTTCTGGTTTTTTCTCCAATTTGTTTTTTTTTTTTTTTTTTTTTTGGAAAAAATGCCATAAATTTAGAAAAAAATATCAGAAAACTTTGGCTTTTTTTCCTACGAAAGGTATTAAGAATTTTCTGGCGTTTTTTCCAAAAAAAAAATAAATCTGGCGTAATATCCTGTAGTCGAAAACCCTTTGTGAACTTCACTTCATGCAACTTAGCTTCATTGAGTTGGAATCATACAATTGTGGATTGTATAATTTGGTCCAAACAAAAATTTAGTGACTGAATAGCCCTCTTTGACAGACAAAGTCGAAACAACGTATCCGACCCGCGCCTATTGCAAAATCATTTATTAATCCCGCTAGTAATTGAAAGCCATCACAGTTAAATTTTTGTTAATAAAATCTGCTGATAAAAACGTTCGTTTCTAATTGTCAACGAGAAAAGTTACCATACTTTCCTCCCCGTTTGAATGTGGCTAATTCGTGTGATCATGAAAGTTTCGAGAGCCAACGCATTGACGGTGACGAATAAATAGAAACATTGAGGTTCAATAGATTTTGTGACAATATTACCCGACTTGCCTATTCGTGTAATCGTTAAGTTAGAGTGAAAATAAATGTTGATAGAAAAAGTCAACACGATGGCCGATTACGTTGTGTAACTCTAGCTTTAACGTTTTATGCCATTGACATTCTGAACATTGACGCGGCGATAGAATAAAAAATTGGTTTTGTGGCGACGGACGTCAAATAACGTTGATTTTCTCATTGAAGCTTGAATAAATTTCATTTTAGAAAATCCAATGTTGTAATAACCTGTTTGACCTTTGTCAACTATTCGGTCCACCCGATCTCGACGAACTGAAGATATCTACATTATATCTTAACTTAAGTCCAATAAATCTGCTGGAGCTAAGAGTCTTGCCTCTGACCTATTTAAAGCGGCTGGCGATGAATTGGTTAGGAGTACGCAGTGTGGCATTAGTCGAAGGAAGTCGACAATCGACAAAAAAAAAATCCGGTAGTTTGAAATAGGTACTTAACACATTTTTTTGACAACATCTATAAAGACGAGTTATATAGAGCCATGTCTAGTTATGGCATCCCTTCCAAGCTAGTCCGTTTGTGCAAAATAACAAATCAAAATGCACGCTACAACAAGTTGGGCAATGACCTCACCGAAACCTTTTATTTTACTTGAAGTTTTCATGAAAGACGACAAGCTGGCATACGCGACTTCTTCAACATCGTTTTTGAAAGAAAAGTGCAAAACTCTCACTTAAACACTTGTGGCACAATCTTTCAAAATTTCGTCCAATTATAGCTACTCACTAATACTTACGACATTGACATAATCAGAACAACAAATCGTAATGTCAGTAGTGCTTTCGTGAGTTTTGAGAAGAAAGCAAATTAAGAAGTTGTGTTTAACTGTGAATGAAAGCCAAACGAAATATATGCTGTCAGTAAGAAAGGACACCCAACAAAGCCGCCTCGAACAAAACGTCACTATAGAAAGCTATACTTGAAGTGGTCAGAGACTTTGTATACATATATAGGATCAGATAAGCTCAGCGAACGATATCAGTGCTGAGATTAATCGAAGAATGACTCGTGCCAATCGCTGTTTGATTGGGCTAAGAAGGCGATTAAGAAGCATAGCCCTCTCTCGAGCTACTAAACTGTCCGTTTATAATACGCTTATCATCCCATTCCTGATATATGGTGCAGAGACCTGAACACTGTTAACAGTGAATGAGAACGCGTTAAGCTGTTTTGAGAGGAAAATTCTCCCGGTGATTTTCGATCTCGTCTGCATAGAAGGGGAATGGACAAGAAGTTAAAGCAACGAAATGTATGGGTTGTATAGTGCCACATACCTTAGCCACAAAAGTGAAAGGCAAACGACTAAGATGGCTGAGTCACTTAATGATCCGGTCCGGAAAGTCTTTGAATCTAACCACGTGGGGCAGCGAAGTAGAGGTGGACAGCGTAAAAGTTGACGCACGCAAGTGGAAGAGGATCTCAACCAACTTCCGTGCGAAAGTGGAGAAAGATATCTAGAAACCGACCCGACTGTAGGAAGCTTGTTGGATAAGGCCCTAGGCCTTAACGGTTAATGCTATATGCATGTTCCACAACGGATGTAGCGACACTTTCAGTAAGTAAGTGATTATTAGTCAGCATGAATGTTCACACTATCGCGATTCTACTATATCTATTACAACAAGGCTGCAATTGCAAAGAGCATTTCATCAATATTAAGCTTCTTTTGATTAAAACACGAACCAACATCAGCATAAACATGTCATACCTACCTACCGTTAAAAAAAAACAGATCTATTTAATCCATTTTTATCTTTAATATCCTATTTTTTATGAATCTAGTTATGTATATTATATTTGTTGTCAACTAAAGCAAAAATAATATCAGTTAAGGATGAGAAGTAAAGCTAAAATACAGTTAGCTGTTTTTTTTTACTTAACATCGTGCGATGCCATGGTGAAATCTAAAGCTATAGTGCAAATGTTCCTTCCTTTCACAAAATAAAAATAAAAAAATTCCTTTTCTCCCGGTATGCACTATGCAATTCCGTGCCATTCGCCCGTGTCGTGAAGAAGACACTATGTGCATACACCATAGCCCTACAACATTTCTGGATATCGTCCTTCGTAGCCAGTGAAAAAGGTGACTTAGGTTTTTCTTGCTTCTCAGCTGAATTTTCTTCTATTATGTATTTGTATTTTGTATTTTAGATATCATGCAGGGTGATACAAAATATTTTTTCTTATTTTTATTTTTTGTTTTAGTGTTGAAACAGCCGTGAAAGTTGTATGCCATTTATATCCATTGTTTATTGATATCCATTAAAAACGGTAAATGCACACCGCTGTTTTTAATGGTGTTGTCAATAAAAATAACACATACAAGTAGACCCTAATATAGCGTGAAGTGATCAGACCCAGTTGTGAATGAAAGGATTTCGCACCATATCAAAATGACGATAAGTCGTTCAATTGTGAACAAAGAGCTCCGTCACATTAGCTGTATAATAGAGATAGAAATTAATCAGCTTGTCAAATATAAGCCTGAGGACGCAACGCCATCTGCTGGCGATCCTAATTTAATGATGGACAAAATTAAATGATTGTCAAATGTCAATTCTGTAGTGGGTGCGTCATTTTTAGACTCAATATTTTCTCCTTCCCATACCTACAAACTAGAATTAACCATAAACTCATCTAAAGTAACAGTATTTACTGGTCAAAATTCTCAATTTACGGCTCCGTATTCTGTTAGCACCGCCACCAATACGAATCCAACAAAAAGTCTTATTCAAATCGGACGCGCCTACGAACCGGCAACAATTATTTTGTTTATACGTTGATTTATTATGAATCACCCTGTGTGTATAGATTTTATGAATTTGAGTAAAACTCGCCCTCCTTGCCCTATAACACTTTGTATAGAAATAATATCTAAGTACATAAATTCATCCTGATGATGGATCTTTTTCTTGCAAATAAAGTATCTAAGATTCATCTTTCACGCAGCAGTCCCTACCCCAACTGCGATTCTTCCAGTCCAGGTGATTTGTTGATGGCGGTGGTCTTAGCTCTATAACTGGCTTATGTTTAGGTGGGAGGAATTTAATTCGTTTGGCTTTAGATAGAGAAAGTTTTTTTAATTCATTGTTGGACAGAAGTGCATTTTCCTTTAATCTCTTTAATTCAATAAAGCAAAGTATCTATTCTATAGAAAAGGTATAGGGAATGGGCAAGTCTTGTAATTATTTACACCATATTTTATTTTGCAGATGACTGCTTTATTAGAATTTTAATAAATTTTACGTTTGAATTACAAGGAACTACGGAAATACAGTAGAATTTTAGAAAGATGAACAGATATTAAATAGGCTTCGTTCATCTTTTCGAATTGTTCATCTCTTCAAGCATACAATTTTAGTTAGAAAGGATAACATATATCCACACATTAAAAAGTTAAAACACGCCCGAAAATACTAAATAGGTACCGTAACTTAAATATAACAAGACGAACTGGAGGCAATGAAATAGCAGAAAATAAAATTGGAAATCGAGTGTTCATCTTTTCGAGTACCTAAATTTCAACCCGTTAATCTTAGGTGGAACAAAAAGTTCATCTTTCCGAACTGCTCATTTTATAGAACCGTTCATGTTTCCGAGATTCTATTGTACGTATATAGTATAGAAGTGACGTAAATCTTAAAGGTTTACTAAGCACAGCAGCGAAGTGTGGCTAACGGAAAACTGTCATAATGTGAATCTGCCATAACATTTGCAAATGGCGGTTGATATCATTGTGTTTTGAAATTTATGTTGTTTACTGGAAAAAGGCATAGGTCAGGTGTGTATTTTCGTAAGCCCGAGGGGAATTAAACGAATACAACTAGCAACGACGTTACAATATAAAATGACATTTCTATACAAACTATCGATAACACAGGGTAATTTGTATCGGTATCTATGATTTCTGCGGAATAAAAGCAATGACCTAAAAACTATATGCCCTTAGCTAAGCCCAAAGTAAATTTGTTGTTATTGTAATTAACAGCTAAATCGGTTAGCCAATAGGTCTTTTTTTATCCAATATTTGTCGGTCTTCTTGGAAAAACAACAAGCCTGATGAAGCGATGAACCACTAGAAGCCCGAAACATTGAGAATTATTATTTCTGTTTATTCGTCCAACTACCGCAGTCATCTGATATTAGACGCAGACGCAGCGCAAAAATTTCGTCGTTCGACCGAAAATATGAACGTCAGCATCAATCAAACAAAACTTCAAGCGGTCGTAGACATCATACTAGGAGGAAGTTTTGCCATCAGTTAGCAACCCACATAACAATTTTCCTCTTATAAGACTCTCCAAGAACTTAACAAGACTAATCTAATGGAGCTGAAAGCCTGAACAATTCTACTAGATTATTATAAAACTACTCAATGCATTAAATGGCCTAGTTATGAGAGGCTCTTAATAATCCTTAACCGATTTCTTGAGTCTTAAATAAATTTCTACTTAGTTTGATTCTTTTTCGGCCGCAGGTAATCTAAAAAACGTGCGGGATTAAACGGGGTTTTGAAAAACGCTATTATAATAGATAGAGATTTTGAATAAGAGGAATATTAAAACGCGGGAATCTAAAAAAAACTGTATTTTAGAACTCCGGATTTTTAAACTTTTTTTTCGGGATTTTTGAAAAAGGAGATTTTAAAAAGCGTGATTCCGATACGCGTCCAGTATAAAATATTTGTAAAACAAACATATTGTAGGACAAAACACAAAAATGACAATTCACACCCAGATATTATTTTCGACTACGCCAGGTGAATAGGTAGTATAACCCCATTGTGGCAATTTAACAACCTCTACTCCAATTAGAATCTTGTAATAAATGGTTGTACAACTTAGATTCTATAATGTTCAGTATACAACTTTAAAATAGCTTACACTCTGATAAGCGCATTGTTATGGGATTATATATATGAGACGGCTAAATTTTTTATAAACGAATTTTTTTAGGCTAATTAATTGACTCTTGTTACAGATGAAAATTTGGTTACATTTAAATTATTCGAAAATTATTGTAGAAATCTTAATTTTTATAAAAATAAAATGCACATCTCTATGTTCTTAGTAGGAAATGCGAAATATATTTTTAAAATCGTTTTTTATTAAATTTTTTATATAAACAATTAAGTTTACCTTTTTTCTAAAAAAAATGTTGTCTTTAATTATATTTATTTAATCCACAAATTTAAAAACATAATATCAAATAAAAAATGTCCAACTGGTTTCGAAATATTGAATATTCAAACAATTTTTTTTTATGACCCGTTTTCGAGATAATAATGCTGAAGATAAAATTTATCTTTTTTGTTATAAAAAAATGTAGGATGTAGATCGTCCTTCAGATAGACAGAGACACAGACGCAATTGCGGGACCAATTTTTTTCGTGTTTTTCTTTCATAGAAATGTTCAGTTTGATGAAAATCTCGAGTTTATAAAAAAACGTTATCAGAAAAATTTAAATTTCGTAACTAGATTTAACTCGAGGATAGTAATGGTATCTAAAAGAGGCTTATGAGATTATTTTTCAGGTTTCGGGAACTAAATGTTTATTAATCTAGATTGCTTTGTTTGGCCTCTTCTGCACCTGTATATATATTTTTTAAATAGTATACTTTGTGATTAGCAGGTTGATTACTGGTCTAGTATTAGAGTCCTAAGTTTCTTTTTGCTTTCTCCTTCTAAGTGAGATCGCGGACCAAAATAAATGTTCACTCATGAGCTTAGTTGACTCTTATATCATACTTTAACACAAATTTGCAATATTTTAATAGTGTCATGTTAATCTTAGGGAAAAAATAAAAATATAATCCTGCAAGCTAATGGACAGAGTACAAGCCTTTTCAAACCCGATTTTGATTTGCTACTCATCATCAAGAAAAAACAAATATAAAGAATAAATTTGCCTTAAACATGGATTCCAATTTTGCTACTTCTTTAACGTCAAGCGCTGGTCCTTGTCTTGACAACTCATCATTTTCGGCATTTCCGTTACCCGGTATGCCGCTGTGTCCCAGGACCCAGCAAGAAACAAGCTTCGATTTTTTCACTATTTGAAAACCTTCCTTATGGCCAGTTATCCAAATATTTGATTCGTTGTTCAGAAATTTTAACTCAACAATTTCCGCAGAATAACTGAGACTTAACAATGGTTCAACCATACATTTGACTTGTACTTGAATCATAACTGAAGAGATAGGAGGATAGGAAAGATGTGTGGCGCGATCTTCTGAGACTAGAGCTGCTTGTTGTCTCAAATTTATCTCCAGGGAGGGCGGCTGTACTAATGCGGAGAATTTACCGTGTTCTTTTTTATATCTCTCTTAATTCGCATTATTTTATTAATTACGTTGTCATATTGTATGGGTATACAGTTTACTCAATCACATGCTGTTAGTGTTATGCCTAAACAGCATGGATGAGCAAACCAGCAACACATTTTTATGACAATTTTAGAATTAGTTTTTTTTAATAAAAAATAAGACGACACAGACAAAGGCAGGAATCGAACCTACGACCACGAGATTGACAGGCGAGTACACATCTATCGTTGTGATTATTAATTCAATAAGTAATTTAATAAGTCAGTTGCCCTTAACCACCTTGTAGATGTGTACAGTGCCCATTATGTATTTTAACTTCTAAAAATATATAAAATTGGGACAGTTTATTTTTTATTATTTATAACACTCATTATTTTTTCGTTATTCTAATTATACGATTTTTAAAAATAACTGTTTACGTGCATATATTGCTTTAAACTAATAATTCAAAACTTATTATTTAAGACATTTTGAATCGGGGCAAATATAACTTCCACCAAACTCTTACGTGCATGTTCACATTATATCGACAAAAATCGTATAATTATTTATTTTCCATTTTTCTTGTGTACAAAAATAGTAATAAAAAAAACTTCCTATAAAAGAAACAATTGCGTGCTATTAGGTAGTGCCCATTAGCAATAAAACTGACTCGTTTTTCCGAACATAATTAAAATTAATTTATGTAATTGTATATCGAATGTCTCATAATTGTTATGGAGCTTGATTACTTAATATGGGGCTCTAATTTTTAAATTAAACATCATAATTGTATACCTATTATTTAAATTGTAGTCCTTACCCTGTTTTTTTTTAAAAATATAGATGACTAAATTTGACCTGCTTTCCATATAAATGTGATTTTAGTTCAATAATGTCCGCGTTATCCAAATATTCGCATACAATTCTGCAATTCGATACCAACAATTTTCGAGTCTCATATAAGAGAGTAGAATCCAGTTTAGGAATCATGTGGAACTTAGCTATTGTACCAAGGTCGACAAAGATCTCACAGAATATTCTTGATGACAAGAAAAGCTTTCGACAAGAAATATGTTCAAACAACTTTATATCGCTAATTCTAGAGGAACAATCTATCAAGTCACCGTTCAAATTCTTGACAAGATTACCTATTGACGGAAATGAAGAAGATCTGACTAACGGTCAATGAGCGCAAAGTGTTGGACAAAACGACACTATAGAAATCTGAAACTTTGAAGCAGTTAAGAGCTTTACCCAAATAATATTCTCATGAAACCCATGAAATAACTATGCCCTTGAAAGTGAACATAGGGTAAATGCACTCAACGAACCTATAACTCGCTGTGTTAGAAAAAACAAATCTTGTTTCTTACAATATTGACATTAATTTTAATTTAAGTATACTCACTTTAAAAAATAACTTAATGTTCTACTTTTCAAATTAGTTAATTATTTTATATTACTTATAAATATGTATATACTTATTTTTATTAGTCTAATTATAGATTTAAAGATCTCTAATTGATGTTAAATAAAATAAATAAATAAATAAAAGGAAGGTACATTATGTGCAGAGTAGCGCCATCTTGCTGGAACCATAATGCCATCCACTGCCTTCAACCAAAAGCAATTATCAGTTATCATTGATATGTTCAGCAAAATTTTAGTAATAAAAATTGAGCAAATAGTTTTAAAATCACCTCGTTCTTGTATGATTTTCTTTTGGTATTTGTGTAACTCTTATATACAAAACGTATAAAATAAATAATCTAAGAGCTTTTAAAAAATATTTAATAAAAAAAAAACTTTCTATAAAATTGCATACAATTAAATTTTTTCTCTCACCATATTATCGAACTTTACATTACGATGATGACGAAGACGAAATAAGTGGGTCCCACAATTCCGTCTGTTGGTCTGTATGTTTGTTCTCGAGCCTACAGCATAAACGGGTGGAAGGGGTTGCTTCAAACTTGGTATTTACATATTGTTTTTTTATTTGTTAAAATGCCCACCATTTGTTTTCATTTTTTAAGACGAAAAATAACTGTATACCTGCCATACATTTTTATTTATAAAAAACGGCTCAAACGATTTTATAAAAAAAAATCATTTCATGAATGAAGGGAATAGTTACTTCTTGTTAATTTTTTTTTTAAATTTAATTTTGGTAGGTAACAACTAGAACTTTCTTTTTGTTTTCGATTTTGTGAAAAACGATGTATTTCATTTTTTTTTAAATATCTGTGCAGGAGCGAATAGAAAGTTTAAAAACTAATGTAAACTAATTTTTTTGACAACAAAAATTGTTTATAAAATACTAATTTCAAAAACGATTTTCAAAAACTTCGTATTTAGAAGTTCTTTAACATAAAATTTTTTTTATGCAAATGTTCCTAAGGTAATAATAAAACTGCATACCCAAATTTTCTAAAAATTTGTTTTTCGATGTTTAAAAATTTATTTATTTTTTTTTGTGAAACCGATTTTTTAAAAACCAGTTACTGAATTATTTTGAAACTAAAATTTTATATGTAATTAAGTAAGTTAATAATTACTTCAAAATGGCGTTTCACTTTAAAAAAAAAAAAAAATTTAATATTATTTACATACATAAATATTAAAAAAAAACCATACTCCAAAGGTTTTTGATTTTTTTTTATATACATATTCAGTTTATATTTGTCCAAAAAAAAAAACCTTTTAGATGGCTTAGATGTTAAAGTTTGGAGTAAAAAAAGTTGTCATTTGAATTGTTGGACAAATATGAATATATCAAATGAAAAAAAAACGTTTTAGCAGTTTTTTTTTATATTTTGTATGTATACAATTATGAAAGCATTTTAAGAAAAAAAAAGTGAAACGCTATTTCGACGTCATTATTAACTTACATATAACATTTAAATTAAAAAAAAATCAGTGACCGCTGTCTGAAAAATCAATTTTGGAAAAAAAAATATTTTTTTTTTTTAAAGGGAAAAACCATTTTTGTTTAATCCAGTAGTAATAACACTTCTAAGAACACAGTACCCGTTGTTTTTTGTTTTATGAAAATTGTTTGTTTAAAGGTCTTAACATAATGTTTTAAGACTATTAAATACGAAGTTTCCAAAAAATCCATTGAGTCGTTTTCGAAATATTGACATTACAAGAATTTTTTTTTTTTTAATTCAAAACATTTTTTCTGGAAAAATTTAAATTTAAATTAGTGTTTTAATTTCCTTCGAGCTTTCCCAACAAAAATTATTTAAAAATATAAAATGATCCGTTTTCCAGAAAATCGAAATCCAAAAGAATGATTCTATTAGAGGTACCAAAAACAACCACTTAAAAAAATATATAAGAAAGTACATATCTTTCCCCTTCATTAATTGGCTGTTATAAGAATCTTTGGAGCTGTTTTTTTTTTTCTTGGAGAAAAATAATATTTTTCGCTATGGCCAACAATAATGACGGGGAGCGTTTTTTTTCGTCTTTAAAAAAGTACGAAACAAATCCATAAAAATATTTACGCTTCAGACTCGAATGCAGACAGACGGAATTTCGGGACCCACTTTTTTCGTATTTGCTTCATAGTAGCTAAGGTCCAGTTTGATTGAAATCTCGTGTTTAATTTTTTTTACAAATCCATAACTTGCACTACCTAGAAAGAATATCGGAAGTAACAAATGTACGGACCCTAGTGGTGCCAGTATGACCATACGGTTACACTTCAAAAATGGACTCACCTTTGTTACCTGGACAGGTTCAATAAATATAAAATGCACAACTAGATCACACGTAATTGTCCCGATCACATTATATGCAACAGATTCTTGATGGAAACGGCTAAAAGTATTTTTATAGTCGTTTTCACTTAATTTTTTATACACAAAAATTCTTAATTTTTTTCTAAAAAAAAATTGGTATAAACATATTAAATATTTAATATTATAAACTTAAAAAAATAATTTCAGAAAAAATCGCCAACCTTTTGTCGAAATATTGAATTTTCAAAAAAAAAATTTTAAGTCCAAAAAAACTAATTTTGAAAACTTTGGAATGCAGTATTATTTAGAATTTTGATCGAAATCCGTCAAGGCGTTTATGAGAAAGTCGAAAATCAATAAAATGGTTGTATGGCAGGTACCGTTAATAACAAAATATTTTAATATTGTCTTCGCCCAAAATGTAGACTATACTAAAATTAGTACACACACCAATTTTTATCAAAATCGTTAGAGCTGTTTTCGGGATAATTCAGATGGTAGAAAAATTTGTATGCCAAGTACCGTTATTTTTGGCCCTAAAACAACGATTCAAAATTCTATTTTGGACAATCACGTAAAACGCCTAACGAGCAAGTGTGAACAAGATCAGTTCAGCCGATTAGGTTGTAGATCGTTCTACAGACAGACAGACAGACGGATTGCCGGACCCAATTTTTTGGTGTTCTCTATCATCGTAATGTCAACTTTGATTAAAAACTCGAGTTCGATTTTTTGCCAAATGCAAAACTTGCCCTATAGTACCTATATCGCAAGTAAAAATTGTTACTGTTATTGCTTAAGTTATAAAGTTAAAAACATAATTTCAAAACAATCTTCAATCCGTTTTCGAAATATTAGATTTAAAAAAAAAGGTTGATTTTTTTTCAAAAATTCCAAAAAACATTTTTTTTAAATTTTGGTAAGCAGTATCATTAAAAATTCGAAGGACCCCCTGTGTAAACATTTTGATGAAAATCGGTTGAGCAGTTCATAAGACAGTCGAAAATGGAAAGTGAAACGTTTATATGGCATCTATAACATTTCAATAACAAGATTTTTTGACCAAAAGGTAGATTATACCAAGGACTTATGGTGCACTGAATTTTGTACAGCAAAATCGTTAGAGCCGTTTTCGAGATTATTAGGACTTACCATTTTTGGTACAAAAAATTGTTTGGCAAATATCGTTATTTTTTAAGCTAAAAAAAGATTAAATAAAAAAAAGAGACAAATTGACCTAAGACGTTTGGTTTAAGTTAGAAGAAAACCGCTTCAGCTGTTAAAGCTGTAAATCAACCTTTAAAATTTGTACTTTTATTTATTGCTCAGCTTACAAGTACAGTTGTTAAGAAATGATTTAGGTCTTAAAATTTACATAAAACTATTGACGTTATACAAAAAAAAATTATTTTTTTTTAAATATCTTGCCGGTTTAAGAGCATAGACAATTAAATATGTTGGTCAATTTCGCCTAAAAAGTGTACGATTTTATTTTTAAGTTAATAATCTAATTCAACAAATATATTTAACAAATAAAACATATACAATTAAATTTTATAAGAATAAGGAAATTTTCGGCGATTTTCTTGAAACTTGTAATTAAGCGTTTTAGGTGATTCTCTCAAATAAATTTTCCCGGCGGACACCCTGTAGTTGAGCAACGAACTGTTTTCGGTAATTTTTAAATTGAGTAATTTGTGTAAAATTTCATGGTGGGGCTAGTTGTAACATTTATGTGTAGTAAGTTGTAACAAATAAAAACAGACTTAGTTCATATTTTCAAACACATTTTTGGGAACCCAGGCGATGGAAATGGTGTTTTATGTTTATATTTTGTTTTGTTTAATTTCTTTCTTTATTTTTATATAAAAAGAAAAAGTCCGTTTGACTTATATCACTGTCAACATAAGGTTGAAGAGAAAAGAGGTCGCTCATGTGTTTTCCTGGCTAGCTAATAGTAAAATTCGAATGTATATATCTCAATACTAGTTCTGGAATATTTAATTACATTCCTAATTTTTTTTATGTGACTAAATTCAGTTTTTTTCCGAAAAATTAATATTGCGTGTGTGTTCTCGTGACTAGCAAGTACAGCAAAGTAAAACATTTTCACGAAAACGATACACACTCCAACTTGATTTTGTTTGTTTTAATATGGAGGGATTTTCACATCTGTGTTTGTTTTCTGTCAAAAAGTATAAAAAATACAAGGAAAAAAAGAAATACAAACATAACATTTCTAAAAAAAAGTCACTTCATTGCCCTCTATGATTGAATAGACTTACTAAATATCGCAACTCAATTATACTTCGGATTAAAAGTAAAAGTAATTCTCAGTATGTTCTTATTGTTGTTTTCCTTGTAAAATTTGTACTTTGCTTTACTTGATAGTCACGAGGACACGGCTATTGATTTTGTTTTTTTCTAATAATATTACAAATTAACTTGTGAATTAATATAATAACTTTTAATTTTTTATATTAATTTCATAAGTTTTGCTGGTGCATGTGCTTAATTTTTTGTTGTTAATGTTGTTTATAAATTGATAGTTTTTTTTTTTAAAGATTTGAGGTTTTGTTAGAATTTACCCAGGTTGTTACAACTTTTCTCGCATACGAGGTAAGTTGTAACAACGTATTTTTTTTCTAAAACTTATATTTTTAAAAATTCTGATCAGTATTTTTTTGGCTTTTTTATTGGATTTCGTAGATGAAATATTGCTCCTTAAACAGAAAAAAGTTTGGCCAACTTATTTTCAAAACCTTAGCATCACTTTTAGTAAAAAGGGTTAGTTTTAGCCCTGGTCTCCCCTACTTTTTTTTTTTTAATTTAACTATATGCCTGTAAGACCTAAGGTCTTTTAAATGCAACCTGAATTGCACGGCACTAGTTTGGCACAGTGGATTTGAGAACCAGGTATTGACTGTCTCATTTTAACCCATGGGGATCGAACCCACACGTCTAAGTTAACAATCAAGCACTTTATCCACTGCGCCATTGCAACCCTAACGCAATTTACGCAACAATACAAAATGGATTTTGTTTTTTAATTTTAATAGAGAGAAGTTGTTTTAAAATGCACAAGCTGTACGCGGAATGTAATATATCTATCTAATGGCAATGTCATCTGTTAAAATTTGAATTGTCCGCACACTTTAGTGCATTGTGCATTATGACACTGACTCACTCACTTTTTTAAAGAGTCATCACAGCACACCCAAATTTTACCAAAGTCAGTCCAGAGGAGACGATAGAAAGAACAGTGAACAATGTAACCATTTTATGCATGTATAGTAAAACAAAGAACGTGCCACCGATGTACGACACGTCTAGCGTGAATGAACCAGGTCCAGTTCAAGCCAGGTCACAAATAGATTGACCGAAGGACCAGAACCACCGGAGGTCCAGCTGGTGATGTTGCTGGAATCAGTATACCTATAATACCTTTTTATGTGTGTGTCCTCAGGTTAAAGTGCTCTAACTTTTTTTCAATGCAGCAATAGTATTACTTAACTGGTTAGACTGGAGTTTCCTTGGGGAGCAATACGCCCACATAATTCACTGCACATACAATACGAATATCTGGGAGCCGCAGGTTAAATGTGTGATAAAGGCGACGACGAATAGGTATTTACAAATTGCCGGGCAAAGACTATCTTACTGAAGATAGTCAGTAAAGTGTCCAGTCGATTGGAAAGTCTGACAGTCAATGGTAGTTCCAATAAACAGGATTATTTCGGAAGGTGTCTAAGAATTATATGTATATGTTTATGGATATAGGTATCATCGTACTAGGAATAGTTAGACCACGAATACAGACATGCAATTAAAGGATTGCTGTATATTTTCTGATGCCAAAGGCTGAGCTTACCCATGATGGCCATGATGGGTACAAGTTGAATCGATTGAGCAAAAAATTACGAAGGTGAATTTTGTCGGGTTGGCCCAGAGGCTTACCCTTTTATGTATGTGTAGTACAGTCATGTTCTACACCTACAAATAGGTATGCCGCATTGACCCCTTACGAAAGAATTTGTTTTCTGTTGGTGCGGTTGGTATGAAGTTCTTTCCGTTGTGAAAACATATTCGTCATATATATACTATTTACATATAGTTTTTATGTACATACATATGTACGAGTATGTTTATATCCAAAACGGTGTTGGCAAAAATGTTTGCATGAGTGGCAAACTGTTCGATGTCATTTCAATATGTTCCAAACTCATCTCGCCAGTTATACCCTAGCTTACCTACATATTTCCAAGGAAGGCAAAGGTGCACTGAAGTGGAAAGTTATGTTGTGTCCAGTCATGCGAAGTTTCCGATGCCACCGGCTGATATTTTTTTTTCTACTGGGTTTCAATGAAAAAAAATATAAATACCGGTCTCTAGATGGATTTTCAATCTAAACATACTTTTTTTTGTTTTACGGTTTTGAGAAAGGGCAGATTTATTTTTTGTAGAAATGTTAAATTATCTGTAATGCACATATATGTATAAATACTAAGCAATGTATGTTTTGTGTTCTAATGCCTTATAATTTTTAAGTCTTAGTACCACACATGCCTGTTTCTACTAAAACATCAAACTTATACAAAATATGGTTATTGAAATTTATTTGAAAAAATATTTCAATAGCATAGTTCTTAAACGTTGCCCTACAGGTTTCTCCAACTGGAATAGGGCTGACAACGCAACCGAGACTACTTTAAAAGTACCCGAGATAATCAGTGGCAGATTAACCACTAGGCTCGTGCGGCTCGAGCCTAAGGCGGTGTAGGGGTGGCAAATCTTGTGTTATTTTATTTTAATTTCAAAAAATGAAGCAAAAAAAAAATAAAAAAGATTAATGACATTCAAATGGGGAATCAGAAAATACGAAATTTAAATATCTGGCCAGTTTTTCCGCCGATTTTGTGCGAACGGCTCGAAAACACGTGATAAAAAATCGCCCGATAAGAAATTATTGGCTACTTGTTTCTTGTTATAACTTGCAAGTTGCATTATTACGCAATACAAGCGGAGAGACTGACATTTTTTGTCGATCACTTTTTAGGCTTCTCTATGATAGTAATGTCATGTTTGATTGTTAGAACTTTTTTTTACGAATGCATAACTTGCCTTAGAGTATGTACCTATAGTCTCAAGTAAAAAAAAGGGGGCGGTAACCACTGCGCGTGCCTCAGGGCGCTGACAAGATTAATCCGCCACTGGAGACTATACCGTATCTTTGTTACCGAGATTCGGCGAGAGTCTCGCTGGTCTTATAGGTATTATATTGCCTTACTGTCAAGCCATAAGCTGTCAAATTCGATTGAGGGCTGGCTCAGATTTAAATGAATTCAAAAATCCCTACAAAAATAAAAATTTTACTTAAAAAAATTCGAATTTTTCCGATTTTATTTTTTCCTACAAAAAACGTTGATTAGGTTACTAACAAAAGTATCGTCTCGTTAGTTATCGTATTCTTTGCCGGAATTAGTATGTAGTTTTGAAATGACAGCGTGTTGTAACGGGTGATTTTTTTGCTACTTGGTTTTTGACGTTTATATTTTTGACAGATCACACATGACAAATTCCACGAACATTTGACATTTCGATTCAGTATTGTTTGCCATTTCATCATGAATAGACTTACGTCTGAACAACGTTTGCAAATTATTGAAATTTATTATCAAAATTCGTGCTCTGTGAAAAATGTGTTTCGCAAGCTACGCCCGCAAAATTGTCTTCAGCGACGAGGCTCATTTTTGGCTAAATGGATACGTGAATAAGCAGAATTGCCGTATTTGGAGTGAAGAGCAGCCAGAGGCAATTCAGCAGCCACCAATGCATCCCGAAAAATGCACTGTTTGGTGCGGTTTATGGGCAGGCGGCATCATTGGGTCGTACTTCTTCAAGGACGATGAAGGCCGCAGGGTTACGGTCAATGGAGAAAGGTACCGTTCGATGACAACAGATTTTTTTTTGCCGAAAATGCAAGAATTGAACTCGGTCGATATGTGGTTCCAACAGGACGGTGCCACATGCCACACTGCACGCGAAACCATGCATCAATTGAGAGGCGAATTTGGTGAGCAGTTGATCTCACGTTTTGGCGCAGTCAATTGGCCACCAAGATCATGTGATTTGACCCCGTTAGACTATTTTTTGTGGGGCTATGTTAAGTCTATTGTCTATGGGGACAAGCCAAACACGATTGCTGCCTTGGAAGCCAACATTGAACGCGTCATTGGTGAGATTCCGGCCGAAATGTGTGAAAAAGTTTGCCAAAATTGGACCCTCAGAATGGACCACCATTTAAGTGAAATTATTTTTAAAAACTAAATGGCAGAAATTAATTTATCGATCCAAATAAAAATTTTATTCACTTTTTACAAATTTCTGTGTTTTTTTGAATTTTCAGAAACCAAGCTCTTAAAAAATCACCCTATATATAAGACTTTATAATTTAAAAACCTTTTTTAAAAAAATGCACATGTACTATAAAACACGTGTCATTATTTTCTTTAAGGAAATGGGTATGGCCGTGGCTTGATAGTTGTGTGCTCGCCTGTCAACCTTGTGGTCGTTGGTTCGATTCCTACCGTTGTATATGTCTGCTTATATTCCATTAAAAACCTTTTCTAAAAATTGTCATTAAATGAGTTGCTGGCTTACTCATTACATGCTGTCCGGGCATAACACTAACAACATATGATTTAGTAAACTACTCATTATTATATGTCAACGATATAAATAAAATAATGCGAATTATAAGAGACATAAATAAATAAGATATGGTAATTTTCTCCGCATTAGTTCAGCCGCCATACCAATACATCGCGCCAAACATCTTTCATATCCTTCTTTCTTTTCTTTTACTGGATGCCCGCGCTAAAAACATATAAAAGGGTATTCATAATCCCTTGAGCGGGTGCAAAATTATAAAAAAAAAAACATATCTTAACCCACCCTACTGCGAAACTATGTTTTTCTTTCCTAGTTCTTTATGTCAGCTGAACATATTTCAATATCGTGAAAATCGATTAACTGTTTTCGTCAAATTAAGTGAGTTTCAACGTTGGTTCAAATTTTTATTCATGGTTTAGCCGATTTTTCACTGATTTAATCTCATCGATGTAACTCCAAAACTTCTCCGAAGAACGAAAGCTCCTTAATGACCGGCAGTATGGCTTTCGTAGCAATAGATCCACTGGTGATCTGATGGTATATCAGTGGCACAAATCTTTACATCATTTTGGAGAAAGTAAGATTATTGCACTTGATATTTCCAACGCATTTGGTAGAGTTTGGCATGGAAAATGCGTGCATTTGGTATCGATGAATCTCTCATTCGTTGTATTAGAAATTACCTTTCAGACCATTCAATACAAGTTGTATTGGACGGTCTCAAGTCTGATATTCACAAAATAAATGGTGGTGTGCCTCAGGGCTCCGTACTGTCTTCGACCCTATTTCTCATTTTTATTAATGATCTCTTATCTGGAACTTCTAATCCACTTAATTGTTTTGCTGAAGACAGTACTCTCAGCTTTTCATATTCGTTTCCAGTTTCACTTCCTTCTTCTTGGGACGTGGAACTGCAACGGCAGCGTATGATAAGCTCATTAAATTCTGATCTTGACAGCATTGCCCAATGAGGAATAAAAAACCGCGTAGAATTTAATGATTCAAAAACTCAGTGCTGTCTTCTTTCGTTAAAGCAGAACCTTCCCCCCATGCCAGTATCCAAGAATAGCACTTGCATTGAAGAAACCGATCAGCTGTCAGTCCTTGGCATGTGTATCATAGACCTTTTGTGCAATGACCACATATTCTATGTCGCCAAAAATGTTGCAAAGTGCTTGGGCTTTCTTTGAAGATGCAAGAAATTTTTTCCCGTCAGAAATTCAAACCAATGTGCATCGGTATCTCCTTTTTCATCCTTTCATACTTTCCTAATGCTCGCAATGTGCTTGGACATGTTAACACAAAAAAGTGTTGGATATTTTTTTGTTTTTGTGTTTTTTTTTTATTTTAAGGAAATTTATTTTTTAGTTTTAATCAGTTATATTGTTAGTAAATTATAAACAAAAACAAAATAAAATGCACGACTGGATCACTTGCTTATTATTTGCTTTTATGTTCGATCACATCGTGTGCAAAAGATTCGTAGTAGAAACGGTTTAATATATTTTTAAAGTATATTTTTCTTTAAATTTTTGTATAGGTGCCTAGCTACCTACAAAATTTCTTTATCAAAAAAAAAAAAATTTGGCATGACAATTTTAAATATTTAATAATATAAACATAAAAACAAAATTGCAAAAAAAATCATCCACCCGTTTTCGAAATATTGAACTTTCAAACAAAATTTTTTTTTTGTTTTCAAAAATCCAAAATAATATTTTTCGAAAATATTAGTATGCAGTATTATTTATAATTTAAAAGACCTCATAAATAAAAATGTTGATCGAAATCCGTCGAGCCGCTTATGAGAAAGTTCAAAATAAAAAAAATGGTTGTATAGCAGGTACCGTTAAAAACAAAATATTACATAAAAAATGTTGACCAAAATGTAGGGTATACCTAAAATAGGGCACGCACTTTTTTTTTATCAAAATCGTTGGACCGTTTTGGAGATAATTGAAATGGTAGAAACAATTGTATTGCAGGTACCATTGCTTTTGGGCCTGAAAAAACGATTCAAAACCAATTTTGAGGCAAACCACTTTAGCTGTAGTTCGGTCTACGGACAGACAGACGGAATTGCGGGACCCACTTTTATGGTGTTCTCTATAATCGAAGTGTCAAGTTTGATAAAAATCTCGAAACTTTTTTTTGCAGATAATCAAATTTTAAAGAGTGTGTATGTAATTCTCTCATAATGAAAAACGGTCTGAAAAAGTCTGGAACGACTTGAGCACAATTTTCTGCCAATTTTTTAAACTTCAACAAAACATTTCTTTTTAATATTTTTGTTTTGTTTAGAATTTACATTTTGTTCACTTCAAACTATTTATTTTGTATTTTATGACAAACGTCAACGTGCCTACAAAATTGTATTGAGAATAATTTGGCAAGAAATTGTCAGGAAGGGGAAATTTTGTACTCTCTGAAGAGAGCACTTTTATGCGGCAAACTACCAAATTTGTAATGAAATGGAACAGCAATTGGTGAAACACAATTTATATTTAACAAATAAACACAACAACTCGACCTAAAGTTTTCTCGCAGGTCTTAAATAATATAAAATACACAAATCCCAAAATCCATGATCTCGAATAGCCAAACTCCCGTTATCCTGAAGTATTGTTGTCCACAAAAATAACACTGTGGATATAGGTGTCAATCTAACAACTTAAAATTACGCTGAGCGGTGCAAAGGACCCAATAATTAAGCTAAAATTCTGGCAGTCCAAAAACCATATTGTAGTCCAAAGTAAACTGTTGTATGTTGGCATAAATTTATGACTATAAACTCAAACAGCGCAGATTTTTATAATTGTTTTCTGGATACAATGCATGCGAACATGACATAAAGTTGGAGACTTTCCTGCACCTGAAAATATATTAAACAAAATTTCGACTAATGACATAACCTTGAGAGTTTCTTAAAAATAATTTCTTTTATTGCAATACTTCCCACGTAGGGGAGACCGGGGCTAAGTGTAGCACTTTTCACTTAAATTGATGCTGTTGCTAAGGTCTTGAAAATGATTTAGGCACATTTTTTTTTGTTTAAAGAGAAATATTTCAGCTACAAAATCCAATAAAAAAGGCAAGAAAATACTGATCAGAATTTGTGAAAATATAACTTTTAGATAAAAAAAAAACATGTTGATACGACTTACCTCATATTCGGGGAAAGTTGTAACGAAGCCTGTATGTTTTTACACCAGTAAAACTTACAAAAATATTAAAATTTAAAAATTATTATATTAATTCGCAAATTTAATTATCTAATTGACTTTTAATGTTCCTAGAAAAAAAATACAAAATCAATATTATTTAAAAAACTGAATTTAGTCTCTAAAAATTAGTAATGTAATTAAATATTCCACATCCAGTATTTGATATACAAATATGCTTTCGAAATTAACTAATTATCAAGCCAAGAATTGGCAGCTAACAATTCCTAGCGGCTAAGACAAACTAACTCCTAGGACAATAGCCACGTAGGACATGCTCAGATTCTGGAGCAAATTATAGGCAACAATGTGTACACAGACAATATGTCACCAAAACTAGATTTTAAAAGACCCTTTAAAACCTGTTTCCCCGACAGACAAATATGGGTAAACAATGAACTCCATACTGATGTGTCGACAATAACTATCTATACCGACGGCTCAAAGATGGACACTGGAGTTGGTGAAGGTTTTTTCTCAGAAAAACTTAAAGTAGCCATCTTTGCTAGGCTACCTGATCAGAGTGTTGTCTTCCAGTCTGAGGTCTTGGCAGTGAAAAATACTGCTAAGCATGTCTCAATGCTGGAGATACCACATAGTGATATCACCTTTTTTATCGACAGCCAAGCGGCAATAAAAGCGATAGTTGCCGCAGTTATAAAATAAAAGATTGTAACTAGCTGTCGCGAAGAGCTGAAGGTTCTTGGCACAAAATACAGTATTAGACTCTGCTGGTTCCCGGGTCAGAGTAATATTGCGGGCAACGAGAGAGCTGATGAGCTGGCGAGAAAGGGTTCGACACAGGATATTACCCAAATATACCCCTCGATTAAAATCACACTCTGTGTCGTAAAACAGAACATTGGAAAGAAAATTCTTTTAAAAACCAATGCAAGATGGAACCGGCTCTACACCTGTGCTACAACCAGGAAACTATGACCTAACTTTGGAAATAAAAGAACAGAAAGTATTACCCACTTAAACAAGAATTCCCTTCGCACACAATCTATTCGGCTAAAATGGGACTTGGTAACGATGACATGATGAACATGAGGACACCACACATATCCTATGTCAGTGTCCAGCACTCTGTCATATAAGGAACAAATTCTTGGGCTCCTAATTCTTCAACGATTTGGAAGAGCTCTCGAATATTTAAGGCAGGAGCCTGCTGATTCACAAAGGTATCTAAATGGTTCGATAATGATTATCCATAGTACTCATAGGTTATACAATTCGAAGTTACAACACTTCGGGGTATCACAACTAAGTGTGCCGGTAACGAGATCAACTGACAGCCCATTTACATAACCTAAGCCAGGAAAATACATGCTCATGGCCTCTTTTTTCTTCAACCTTTTGTTGACAACGAACGATATACATCAAATGGACTTTTTTTAAAATTAAAAAAAAAAGAAAAAATTAAACAAAACGAAATATAAACAAAGAACACTCATTCCATCGCCTTGGTTCCTAAAAATATGTTTGAAAATATGAAAGAAGTCTGTTTTTATTTGTTACAATTTACCCTACAAAAATGTTACAATTAGCCCCACAATGAGATTTAACACAAATCAATCAATTAAAAACAACTGAAAACCATTCCTTGCTCAACAACTTACATAAACTTACCCAAGACATAAATAAATATTTAAAAAAACAACTAGAGTTCTATCTTTTCCGGGTGAAGAGGAACAACAAAAATACAACGAAAATATAATATTACAAACGTATCAATTTTGGGCATTACCCTTATAACTTATCTTAAGGATGTCATATTCATAGCTTAAGTATACTTAACGTTAGCTTTGAAGTAGATGAACAATTTTGCCCTTCACGCGTTTCTTAATTTTCAGACCAACCCTTTCATTTTTAGCTGTTACTTTTTACCCCCGTTAATTTTAGCCCCGGTCTCCCCTATAGTTTCGTTGAACAGTCTTCTAATGTTTCCTCCCATAAAACTGATTTTTTTAGATCCTTGTGAAGCAAGCCAAAGGGACCCAAGGTTTCAATATGTGGACTTTCATCATAATTTTGTTCTCGTTAGTTGTTTCACATAACCTACGTAACCTCCAAAAATTTAACCTAAAATGATGAAATCAAACTTACATATATTTTATAAGAATTACGAAAGTATTGCATATCGATTATAAGATATTTAAAAAAAAATCATTCTGCTTCATTATAAAATCAGTATAGCTACTTTGGTATAGTTACCCTTTTCCAGCCTACGACGACGATGGGAAGCATTCAATATTTACAATTCCGTAATGAAAAAAAAAGAAGTTATATACAGCTTCCGAAAGATAATCATTTAACATTTCAGGTCCTGTTTTAGGATGTACCTTTACTTTTTTTTTTGTTTAGTATTTTCTATATCTACCCCCAATAGCTATAGTGGGTAGATATAAAAATCAAATAAAAAAAAGGCGAAGACGACCTCCAGCAGGGTGTTTATTTTGTCTGTCAATTATAAATCAACCCCAAAAGCGCTTAGGGAGCTCTTTATTAAAACCGAACGAACTCGCATTCTGCTAAAAGAACATTCCGTTGGTTATCCTTGTGGGTGGTATGGGTATATGGGTCCGATCTACACCTAAATACCTTTGTTTCCCAGCAAGGGGTGCAAACAAAAATGCGTTACCATGGGCAAAAATTGTGGTTATATAGCTGTAATAATTTCGTAATAGAAAATAAAAAGCCTTACATAAGTTAACCAGAAAAAAAGCAAACAGTTAAAAGAACAAACCAAAAAAAATGTAATAAATAAGCAAACAAAAAAAAATAACTGTGAAAGAATGAAAAATATTTAACCCAAAGGCAAGGGTGCAAAAATTTAGCATAAAATTACATCAACAACAACAACAACAAATACTCAATCCTGAAAATTGTTGACGTTTCAACCAAAAAAAAACCCCAGGATTAATTGACATTCGAGTATAATAATTTTTCATCACTACGCGCTTTTTCGCCCCTTTTCTTTGGTGTTATTGCTTTTTTATTTTGTTTTAAACAAAGAAAGAACTACAGGAAAAGGACCTAAGGACGATTTCGTTCGTACCTTCGCTGGGTCATGGAGAATGTTAAGCCATCATTACTCAGCGCGGCATAAAACAGCATGCTTTAGAGATTAATCTAGGGAAAGTCGTTTCAATATAACGTGACTTGTAACGGCTTAGTACAATGCCTATATAGGTATGTATAGATGTAGGTAGAGCTAAATATTTTTTTTTAATGTAAAGCGTAAAGATAGATTTGTTTTGTTCTACTTTTTTACGCTGACGTTGGTTTGTTTTTATTAATTTCAGTATTTTTTTCATTTTATGTTTTTCATTTATTTCAAAGCAGCAATAATTCAACACTTGTGAACTTTTTCTTCGTACCTATATATATCGTAATATGAATTTAATTGATTGGGTGTGGGATTTATTGACCATTCCCTTAGGTCACAAAAATATGCGTGTCTATCTATGGAAGGCTTTTGATTCTATTATTAGAATTTCTTACATGCGAATAAATTAATTTATGTAAAATGTTATTCATGTAACCATTTTTGCAGTTGGATAAGGGTTAACTCGTTTTGTAATGTCGTCTATCAAATTGACAGTTGGCTGATTATTTTTTTTTTTATTTTCATTAAATTTTCGGTTACGTAAACTAACATAACTAATTTCCTGTTTCAAAGGAGCGTTTTCGAAATAGATCCTATGAGTGTACGAAAAATGACCAATGGGAGTGTTGGCAACATAAGTTACTCCGAGTAAGTTACCAATATAGTAACGAGTTACTAATGGCAATTAGTTACATCGCATTTTCCGAATAACTAATGTTATTAATGCAACTAATGAAACTAATGTAACTAATGTAACTAAAGTAACTTATGTAACGTATGTAACTAATATATTTAGTCAAAACTTGTAAAACTCGCATAACTTACAAACATTCATGGTCGTCGGATAAACAGTGCCTACTTTTATAAATAGAAATTTTATAAATTTCCATTCACTTCTTTTCGATATATTTTTATCTCCTCTACATTCAAAGGTATATGAAGAGATAAAAATAAAATGCACTATACTTGATGGTACGATCTAGTTATTGTGTTCGATCTCATCGAAATTAAAAGTTTATTAGTTAACAATTATATTTTGAAGTTAATTTCTTACTTTATTTTTTTTGGATGACAATTTTAAGATAAGAAATCCAATAAATACTTTTTTTCGAAAATTTTGGTATGCAGTATTATTTTTTCTAAGGATCGTCTTATTTACAAGAGGTACCGAAATTCGTCCAGAGTATCGCTGGTCTCAGTAGTCTCGACGGTATCGCTGGTTTGGTCTCGGTTTTCAAAAATATTTTTGAAGTAAAACTTCTTTGGCCGGGTTGGGGTTTAATATTTGCAAACCGACGACACGACACGACATGCTCTCAAAACAAAATATGTGGCCACGATATTGTTATTTCTGTCTATAGCTTTCTTTGTTGTATTATTGTGTGTAATGTTTAAATCGATGGTCTCATTGCCAGCGCTTCAGTTTATCTACTTCATTGTTTTACACATACGTAGTAGTATAATTTGTAATGTTATGTAAAATTGCTGAACCATGAATCAAAGCTCGAAAGACCGTGATGTTTGTATTAAAAATGTCAACCTTATTGTTCTTTGACCGGTTTCCATTAAATTTAAATATGCTAGCTGATTTAGAATTATAAAAGCTAAAATTGTTTCAAAGTAGTGTAAGTACACACGCGGTTTTTTTTATTTAATTATTTTTTAGTACTCATGTTCAATTTTTATGAAATCACAAGTGCTTATGCTAGAGAGTTCTGCTTAATGAGTTAATATGCTTTAAAGTAACTCCTTTTAGGCTGCCAGAGATAGAAGGCCTAAAAAATGTTTTCAAAATGCTTGGAACATTCGAAGCAGCCTAGGCAGGTACTGTTGCCTTTTTCAAAAATCCATCACATTTGACAGCTACAAAAAATTAAAATGTGACGCCGGCGTGTGTGGAATGTCATTATTAGACCAGTTGACAAATGACGTTTCAACTGAAGACGTTCCAGGATGCAGTAATATTAATGCTATAACCAACGATCTACATGTGCCATGTGTGTTGTCACAACCTTATATTTAATTGTGAAGCCGTCTGCCCTTTAGTAAATAATATTTATTTTAATAGAACCTATGTAAACCAAAGTAATGTAAACAAAAAAGATTTCAATATTTTTAAAATTTTATCATATAATATAGCAGGACTGTCTAATAAGTGTATTTTTAATGATTGTTTTGGCTATGTTAATAATTTTGAAATAATTTTTCTATTTGAAACTTATTTAATGGATTGTAATATCATCAACTGTGTGAACAAATTTAAGAATTTCGAACTTAAAATAATACCAGCTACGAGAACAAACACAAGGGGAAGAGCAAATGGTGGTTCCATTTTTGGGTACAAAAAAACCGGAAAGGCAAAATTGCGAGTTTAAGCAGGATGGAGTTCTGACTTACTTGGATTTGAGGATTTGTGGAAAAATCTACCACATCATCCCAGCATATGTCAACTTTAATAACTGGGACACCGACCTCGAAAATATCAAGGATTTCTAAAACTGTTGTGATGTTGAAAATATATTGCTGGTGGGAGACCTATACGCAGGAATAGGGAATGCAGAAGGAGTTGAGAATGCCAGACTCAGAAGAGCAAGAAATTCAAAAGACACAATTAAGAATGCAAGAGGAAGTCAATTGCTTAAACTTTGCAACTCTTTCGGCCTCCGTACAATTGAAGGTGATAAATTGGGTGAATTTACATTCGTGGGAAAACAAGGAAGTTTGGCCATTGACTACAGTTTGGAAGGTGGTGATTGGAGAAGAGTTGTTAAAAATCTTGAAATAGAAAAGAAACCGTTTTCAGATCATATGCCTCTTATTGTATCGGTTACTGCCGGGGAAGAAAAAAATGAAGCCAATTTACATATGCAGATTTTACCCAAACTACTCTGGTCAAACGAATCTGCATCCAACTATAAAACACGTCTAGATACACTTCTGATATTTGAACAATACGACGCAAGCCTAAACAAAATTGAAAAAAGCATTAAAGGAGCATACCATATACCGAACTACAGACGAGGAAACACTGACTATAGAGAGCCTTGGTTTGACAAGGAATGCATGCAGGGAAGAAGACTTTCTTACGCCTGGCTGAGTGCATATCGAAAGCTCAATACAAATCTTACAAAAGACCGCTACATTGAGTATAATCAGAAATAAAAATTTCTCTGTCGAAAAGAGAAAAAAACACTACTCGGAAACCCAAGCACATCAGCTTGCAAGGTGTAAGAAGTAGTCTGAGTTTTGGAAACTGGCCCGAAAACTTAATGGAACACAATTTATTATTAGTCCGGGACTTAATTCAAATAGACTGGAAACACATTTGTAAAACCCAGATGCGCCAAACAAGTTTCTGAATCAGTATGCCAAGCCTGGCTTCAAAAGTAATATACACCAATTACAAAGGCAGAAGTGTTCATTTCGATAATCGGGCTCAGATGGTATACCCTCAGAATTCTACAGATATGGTACAGGTACTCTAGTTGTAACTTTGACAGCAATATTCAACCAGATCTTTGAGGAGGAAACCATTCCAAGCCAGCTCAGTGATGCTTTGATTTTAACAATCCCTAAGAAGGGAAGCACGGAAGATCTGGAAAACTGAAGAGGAATCTCATTTTTGAACTCGTCATATAAAATATTTACATCGATCTTGCTCAAGTGTTTAAATGAATGGATAAATTCTAATAACCTGCTCAGTGAGTTCCAAGCTGGCTTCAGATCGGGATACTCCACCGTCGATCACATTTTTGTACTTCGCTCGATTGCTGACTCGTTTCAATCGAGAAATAAGAAACTATTTGCATTTTTCGTTGATTTTAAGGCTGCTTTTGACACCGCGGATCGAAATGCTCTGTTTTACAAGCTTTTTCAGAAAGGAATGTCGCTTAAGTTCGGTACTGTATTGCAAAATTTATATAAGACTACCAAAGCAGCAGCTTTGCCTATCGGAGTGGTTCCAAACGAAATCGGGAGTAAGACAGGGTTGTGCACTCAGTCCGCTCTTCATTGAAGATATAGTCAAAGCATTACCCGCAGGAATTGAGTACGCAGGCATTAACATTAAAGCTCTTCTATTCGCTGACGACATTGTTCTGCTCGCGCAGTCCCTCCAGGTAATGATAAATAAGCTTGCTGATTATTGTAAAAGGTGGAACCTAGTGATAAATTTAAATAAATCCAAAGTGATGGTTTTTAAGAATGGCGGAGGAAGATCGTGTGCAAATGAGCAAAGGCACTATAATGGTGAAAAAATAAAGTTAGTGAAAGAGTACAAATATGTAGGAGTCTGCTTTACTAAGAACTTAAGCACGGAAAAACATCTCACTGACAAACTTGATAAGCCGAAAACCGCTATAAACCTATGCTTTAATAATAATTAAATTACACATACCAGTAAATTCAGAGTCTTCGAAACTGTATCGGAATCAGTTATGTTTTATGCGGCGCAAGCGTGGGGAGGTCGGAAATATGAACAATTGGAAAACCTGCTCTGATTTTACATAAAACCGCTTTTCCACCTTCTTCCGAGTTCGCCAAATTACATGATCATGTTGAAAACGGGTTTATCGCCATTATTTAATAATTTATTTAATTATTAAATAAAATCAATCTAAACTAATCTAACCTACTCGATATATCTTTTAGAACTTTTTTTTTCAAAAAAACAAGAAATAAAATCATTACCGGTGGGTCAATCCCAAGTCTCTAAAAATTGAAATAAGGAATACTATTTGCAGCATGAAAACTTTGTAAGTAATTTAGCTGTAAATATTATTTAAAATATTTCAATACATTGCTTTGAATACATAAGAAATTTAAAGCTATGCCATAGCCCACAGATTGGATGACAAATAACATACAGTGGTGTGTAAAATAATAGCTTTTAAATTAAGAGAAGTAAGTTGTTAGTTTTTTTATGAATGTAATAATATTTGAATTAATTAAATAAACTATTTTTAAACTGGTAGAAAGAGTAAAAATGAGTCGTAAATCACATTGTTCTTATCAGTTAAGAGAAATTATCAAAAAGCTTCGAAGTGAAGGAAACACATATAAAACAATTGCGAGACAGGTTGGTTGTTCTCAAGACATGGTCAAAAATGCCTTAAAATGGACCAGCCATCCAGAATACCGGGTAATACCAAAGAAAAACCAACCCAACATTTACAATTTTTTAAGCGTTTTTGATAATTTTTTTACCACACGTCTATTATTTTGCACACGAAGCGTTTTTTATTAACATAATTCAATTTTAATGAATTCAGTTATTGATTAGTTCTTATATTTATTAATTGAGTTTAAAAAAACAGTACCTACAACGATTTCCAATTCAAACCATTTAATAATTCTATTGTTCTTATATTGTAAGACTGATTTTCCAGAAATATGTTAGTGTTTGATGTTTAAATACTGACAAATGCATATAAAATGGAAGAAGTCTTCGTTGGATTTGATATTTCTCCTCAGATTTACTGTTGTACGAGCTGCCATTTGAGGCCAAGAGTTCACATCTGGATTTGAACATTATAATTAACTGTGTTTTGAAAGCAAATATTTTTCAACAGGTTATGGGTCAGTTGTGAGTAAATATTTAAACTCTCAAATTGGTCAGCTGTTTTTACAAATGTTCCACAAACAAAGTTTTCTAAAACATGAAATTATTTATTTTGAAATGAAATTATAGATTCATTAGACGAAGATGTCTTGGATACATGGATATCTAGATTAATTTGGTATAAATTCATGATTTCATTCCTCCATTTTAGTCTTAGTGGTAGCCTCAAATTTTGATGTGGTAATGTATTTTCACAGGTCCATTTGAATACATTTGGGGGAATAAATTTTGGTGGTGGCCGTAGCGCGATAGTTGTGTGCTCGGCTGCCAACCTCGTGGTTGCAAGTTGGATTCCTGCAGTTGTCTATGTCTTCTTATATTCCATTAAGAACCAATTTTAAAAATTATCATAAAATAAGTTGCTGCTGTGCTCATTACATGCTGTTAAGGCATAACACTAACAACATGTGATTGAGTAAACTAGCATTCCCATAAAATATGACATCGGAATAAATAAAATAATGCGAATTATAAGGCACATAAATAAATAAGACACGGTAATTCTCTCCGCATTAGTTCAGCCGCCATCCATGAAAATAAATCTGAGACAACAACCAGCTCTAGTCTCAGAACAGCGAGCCACACATCTTTCCTATCCTTCTTTCTCTTCTTCCACTGGATGCTCGCGCTGTGTGAAGAAAAACATATAAAGGGTATTCATAATCCCTTGAGCGCATGCAAAGTTATGCAAAAAAACAAAAAAAAATACAAGATACATATGGTCAGAATAGGTATGTCTTATAGGCTTTTCACACCAAACCCAAAACGGGGGTTTCAGCTAAAAGTATATGAAAAGTCGAAAACCGTTCACACTGAACAATTACTAGTTTTCTTTTGCCATTTCAATTATTTTGACATCACAGATAATAACAAATACGTTGTGAATTGAAATTGAAATTACCCCAGGCAGCTGATTTATTTTTTTGTTTTTCCTGGCAGCAACCCGTCAATGTGTGACCCGTATATGTGACTATTAATTGAGCGCCGCTGTATGTTTCATCAGGTGTGTTTATTTAGTTTATCTTGCAAATCCAACATGTTTTCGACAGGTTTCATTTAAAACTTTTAGTTTATCAAAACTTGTCGTGTATCAAAAATGTATGGGAAAACTTGTGTTTTCGCTTCAGGTTTTCTGCCAAAACCGATAATTTCGCGAAAACCGTGTTTTGGGTTTGGTGAGAAAAGGCTACTCTACTAGCTATTTATAGACTAAATTCGTAGAATTGTTGATTGCTGTGCAATAGTCGATAACAGATTTCTCCTATCTTTCAACGAAAGTGTAGTATTAATATTTTATTTTCTCCAGTTTGTGGATGCTCTTCAAATAATATGATTTCTCGAGCCCCTCAAAATAAGCGGTTGTTCAGAGGTGACATTTTGATTCTACCCATTCATTGCCTTACTTCCGAGCCATTTCTTCATGTTTGGACACAGGATATAGTCACAGGGGCCTAAACTGGGAAATATGCTGGATCAGGGAGGAGTTCGTAGCCTACCTCATGCAATTTTGCCAATGTGGCTACGGGCTTGTGTGCCGGTGCTTTGTCCTGGTGATCGTTTTACATTTTTTAATGTAATCGTTGTAAATAACATCCCTCGCATCCCAAGAGACTGTCGTCATGATCTTGTTTGCTGGCAAACCCACTTTGACCTTCCTCGGCTTCGATTCACCAAGAGAAGTCCATTGGTCTTACTGTTCTTTGATTTGTCGATGAGTTGTAATCAATCCAGTTCTTATCCACGCATACATAAGAGCGCAACGACTAAGTCAAATTTTTCTGAGCGGACACCTCTAAAGCTGTCAAGCGAATTGAGCTATGTGATAAGTCTGTAGCCTCTTAAGGCTCGCACACTTTCAATCGCTAATCGTCCATTGTCAAACCATGGATCTTGTCGACCATTTCTGGTATGGTGACTTCAATGGGGCGACCAGAACGTTCGTTGTCACTATTGTGCTTGAACGACTGCCCCGAAATTTTACAAACCCGTGGCGAACGGTTTCAATCGATGTTGAAGGGTCCCCTTAATATTTAAGAAGCTTTTATTTGGTTGGCGTGGTAGTTTTTTTCTCGAAAGAAATAGTGTTTAATGAGCAGATCACTCGAAATTCACTTTTTCCAGCTTAACGAAAATTCACGAAGCTGTTTATAGAGGGTTATCCATTTTGCGATTTCAAAAGTAAACGTAAATATAACCAAACAAAATATTTTTTTTCATGATATTTCTTATTGAATGAAGTACTACATCATTTAAATTACCACCACGCGAATTGTTGCAAGTATCAATTCTTTTTAGGTAATTTTCGACCACTCTTTGACAAATATTGGGCGGTATCTCAGCCATAACTTGACGAATGTTGGTTTTCAAGCGCTCGAGAGTTAAAGGTTTATCTGCATAAACACGGTCTATCGTGTAGCCCCACAAAAAAAAGTCCAGCTGTTGCAAATCGCATGATCTTGGTGGCCAGTTGATATCGCCACGACGAGAAATAACGCGGCCAGGAAATGTCACTTGCCATAAAGCCATATTAGCTCGAGTTGTAAGGCATGTGGCACCATCTTTTTGAAACCACATATTCTCCAAGTCGTATTCTTCAATAGCAGGCAAAAAAAAAGTCGGTTATCAAATGACCATAACGCTCCGAATTGATGGTGACAGTCGTTCCATCGTCGGTTTCGAAGAAGTAAGGTCCAATCACACCTCCGGACCAAAGAGCGCCCAAAAACAGTGACTTTTTGTGGATATAATGGCTTCTCTTCAATTACTTGATGATTCTCAGAACCCCAAATACGACAGTTTTGTTTATTAACATACCCACCGAGTGAGAAATGTGCTTCGTCTCGAAAAAAAATCGCCGTCCACCACCTGTTGTTCAACCACCCATTCGACGTATCTACGATGTTGTGAATGGTCAGCTGGCTTCAGTTGTTGTGTGAGCTGGACTTTATATGGATGTAGGTGTAGATGCCATAATGTGCCGTAAGACAGTCCTAATCCCTGAGAACGACAAGGAATCGACACATTCGGATCTTCGGCAACACTTTCACTTACAGCAGCGATATTTTCAGTGGTACGAGCGAAACGATGACGCACAGGCCTTACAATATCTGCAACCAATCCAGTCTCTTCAAATTTCTTCACAATTTTGCCAATTGCTTGCGTAGTTGGACGATTATGTAAGCCATAATCTCCTCTTAAAGCGCGATATGTGTCTGTGGCAGAATCACCATTTTTGTAGAAGGTTTTAACAATTTTTATGCGTTGTGCGATAGTTAGGCGATCCATTTTCGTAAATGTCAGACTTCCAACTGAAAAAAAATTGGTTTAGCCCTATACTTTTGAAACCGCAAAATGGATAACCCTTTATAAAATGATTATTGTCGCAACAAAACTAATTGACAGATATCTCTGAAAATTTGGGTTCATATAAAGCACTTCAAATCTTAATAAATCTTTCTGATTTCTCCAATCTCGTTCTGTTCTTCTTATTTTGAAGGGTAGTTGAATCCCCTTTAGCGCATATAAGTACATAAAAAAAAACTTTGGCAAAGTATGTGAGCAATATCATGAAGAATAACGTAGTAATCTAGATGAATGCAAAATATTCTGTTAATTTGGTTGTATTTTTCATGCATGTCTCAGCTTTTAGAAGAAGAGCTTATTTAATCCAGCACATGTTACTTCAGAGAAATAAAAATATATTTAAAAGACCATCATAAATACAAGCAAACAATTTTCTAAAAAAAGGGAAAAACTTAACCTATAAACCAAGGCTATCACAAAAAAAAAACTGAAAACAACCCTCATAACCTTTCAAACACAAACATCAATAACTTCCTATGGCGCACCTTTTTTAGTCACGAATCCAGCCAAATAATGTTGGCCCAACATGACTTTTAATACTTTTAAATACTTACTTAGAAATTCAGTAATAAATCTCTTTGCGCCTCTAGGCAATAAATACAAACAAGTACATTATAAATATTATGCCTTACGGCTTACGATATATACCAAAGGAACATGTGAAAATAATGGTACAAAATTTTAAACGTACAAAAATCTATGTACCAGGTATCCCGGAAACATAAAAAAAAAAACTCACACAATCGTAAATAATTTAATCATTTCCTCAGTTCATATTAGAAGTATGAAGACAGGTGGGTGGTACGAGTATACCACGACATAATATGTACTACAATTTATTAATTTCCTCAAAAATGTTATACCAACATTTTCTTCAAAAAGTTTGGAGATAAAAAATAACATGAAAATGATTTTTGGTTAAATAAATAATTTTTTTTTCTTTGCTTTAATCCTGTCACTAAACATCAGCAATTTCACAATTGAAATAGAAGAATGTGAATCCAAACCATCTGTGAACAATTCTCATATTATTCACTCAGCAGAGCTTAAATACTCTAACCCTTACCCCACCCAACAGATTATGAAGAGTTTTTAGCATAAACAAGACCCGATTCTTGGTCTCACTTTGTAACACAAAACATTGCATGATTTTCGCATTCCTGCTCCTTTCAACAAAAAACACAAAAAAATCAAAAAATAAAAAAACCTCAGAAAAACCGCAGACAATCCAGAACCATCTCAATAGGAGGGGATGAAATTCTAAATTCCTAAGACTTTAAGGTAGATACTGTGTTATGTGGGTAACGTGACAGGAAAATGAACCTCGTTAAACTTTTTCGGGTGTTCCTGCTACTACAGCTTTCAGAACTTAGCAAATTCTCTGCAAAAAAAGAGGGAAATAGGTAGGTAGGTATATTTCGAAAGTTTAAATACACTTATAAGCGAATTTTTCAACAAAAAAAAACAATACATATCCTTAAAAAGCACTTTAACTCTCGAAGAACAAGAAAAATCGAAAATTGAGAAAAAATAAGAATTGGTTTTTGGTTGCTGTTGACATTTCTAGCAAATCCAAAATCGATATGCTCAAACCAAAACCGAACCAAACCAAACAAAACAACCCACACACAAACACTTCAAACCTAAGCTCATCCCAAACGTCGTCGGGCGGTCGTCCTCGTTGCCATGACATCTCTATGCTATATGCCTATCGTTAGGCACTTCATGAGATCACAGGACCTTCTTCACTTAGCACCATCATAGTGCGCTACGAGAGTAGTGAAAAGGAAACAAAATTCTGACAAATTCTTAGGCAATGTGCTTCCCATCCCAAAACTTAAGTGCTTCCTTAGACATTTCCTGTTTGGTGTTTTTTTGTCTTTTTTTTGCCCTCTGAATTCTCACTTCTTATAAATAAGTTAAAAGGAAGTGAACCAACAGATAACGGCATGAAGAAACTACCTACTACAAAAACACAAAAAGTCAATTTGGTAAGTTTTCGTTAAGAAGGAAAACTTAATACATGGTTGGCGCTGTGCTGGCTGGTGCGGTGGTATAGTCTCCACAAACTTACCGCACCAAAACAGGACCACAAGAAAAGCTTGTTTTTACATCATCATTATCATCATCATTATACTACCTACCATTACCAACAAAAAACTACGTATATTCAGATGCTGATAGAAATTGTTATTGGATGAGCTCTCAAACGTTTTTATCAGCTATAGCTTTGACATAGATCGCCAAACAATACCCAAAATGGATTTACTCTCTTTATGAACAAATTAACAAAGAAAAGGAACTCAGATGACAACCAACATACATATACAGACACAATGTGCGTCAAAATTTTATAATTATTATTCAAATTTTCAGTCTTCACAGACCGCCATCGCCACCGCACCCTTGTGCCATGAGATTAACTTTTTATGTTCTTTGTCCTTCCTTCCTTCCTTTATTTATGAGTATTTTCTATAATGATTCTCCTTTTGTGTATTTTTTTTTTGCACAAAAAGCTGACGTTTAGCATTGAGTGCGATGCGTTAAGTTAAAATGATGAGAAGCATTAAATTAAAGTTTTAGATGTAACATTAAATAATAAGCCTTTTGATTCTAATTAATAAACGACCGTTAATGAATAATAAGTGTATTTAAGTGCGCTGGCTTTGATAATGACAATTTGTGGGCGATTCAATGGCTATTAAGATGCCCATTTATTATAAATTAGTTTTTAATCCTTAAAGGCTGAGTGGGTGTAATTAATATCTATAAGAAAAAAAATTGTATGTATTTATTCGTTGAATTTGCCGAGGAAGATGCAAAAAATGTGGCTATATTGATGTCCAGCGCCGCTTTGTTTGAAATTGACAATTTTTACAAAATCTTGTGATTCTTTGAATAATTAGAAAGGACAAACATTAAAATTCAGAAAGTTTTACAGAATACATTAATTAAATTGCATAATAACTTGTGATGGCAATAATCGAATGATTTCAATAATCGAGATGTTAGTATTTGAGTAATAAAAAATTAAAAATATTCGAATGATCATTCGAATTATGAAAGAGTAAGACAATTGGAATAGTAGTTAGGTAAGTAAGGTGTGGTTACTGATAAGTTATGGATTCGTAAAAAAATCGAACTAGAGAGTCTGTCTGTCTGTCTGTTAGCGAGGTTACAGCCTAAGCCGTTGAATGTATTTTATTCCACATACAGTGAAATCTCCCGTTGCGGGCACCTAGTTTAGGCAGACACCTCTCTTAGACGGACACATTTTTACTTGCGATTATAGGTACTATATAAGGCAAGTTATGCATTCGTCGAAAAAAATGTTTTGAGATAACAATCAAACATGACATTACGACGATAGCGAAGATGAAAAAAGATGGTCTAAAAATTCTGTCCGTCTGTATGTCTGTCAGTCTGTCTGTATGTATGTACAGACACCTACAGCCCAAACGGGTGGGCCGAATTGCTTCAAACTTGGTATATAGAGATTTTTAGGTATTGTACAGTGGGGAAATTGAATTTTTTTTTAGCTCAAAAAATGACGGTACCTATCATATAACCGTTACGTTCAAACCTATTTTTCTGGGAAACGGCTCTAACGATTTTGATAAAAAAAATCAGTGCGGCTTTTTACCTACGACCGATCATATGATTGAAAAAAAAAATTAAAAAAGTTTAAAAACCGTACTTTCCATAGGACTTTCGACTATCTCATAAATGGCTCAACCGATTCTTTCGAAATTTCACACATATATAGGGTTAGGTTGCTCAAATTATACCGCATGCAAATATTTTTAATTAGTATTTTTTTGTATTTTTAAAATCATTTAAAAAAAAAATTAAATTTATATTTCGAAAACTGCTCATTAAATTTTTTTCAAAAATTATATTTATATGTTTTTATTGCATACCTGAATTGGCGTTTTTGATTTTTTTTTTTTGAAAAATGTTTTCAAAAAGTTTAAAAAAAACGTTTTTTCTCAAAAACCGATCCACAGATTTTTAAATTTTTTTATTCATACATTCAATTTTATCTAACAAATAAAATGGCGTACTTTTTTTTAGCTTAAATTAGTTAAAGTATTTATATCAGAATTTTGAATTATTTTTTCTTTGATAAAGCCGATTTAATAGTTTGTTTTTAAGTTTATTTTATAATATTTAAGAATGTCATAACAATTTTTTTTAGAAAAAAATTAAATATATTTTATATATATAAAAAATGAAGTAAAAAACTGCTTTAAATATATATTTAGATTTTTAACAGAAATCTTTTGCATTCGATGTGATCGAACATAAGATTAAGTTCGTGCGACCCATTCGTGCATTTTATTTTGTACGGAAACTGCTGCATAAAAGTTTTATTGTTTTTAGTTTCTCTTGGACAGACACTCCCTTGAACGAACACGGACGGGACTTTCACATATGAATGACAAAATATTTTCTCTTAGACGGACACCAGAGCAGCATTGAATATGTCATCATGCTGATAATTTTGACAACGGTATTTTTTTTAAGTTGCCGCCTTCTACATTGAGCATCAAATTATTTTCTCCCATTCAAGTGATGAAAATGATTTTTTTTGACGTAAAAAAGTTTATTTTTGGAGTTTTAGATTTTTGCTTACTGGCGCTCAGGTGAAACTTCTTTTGAATTTGGAGGACTGTGAATTCGATCCCGAAGATGATTCGCCCATAGCAAATTTAAGAGAAATTTCCAAGCTCCTTCATGAATTCAGATTGGATGGATAACCTGAAAGATTTGTGTTGATGTAAATGAAATGAAAATGTATATGTGGATGAAAATATTGCAGTTCCTGTTAAAATCAACGAGTCTGACAGTGAATCTGAGGAAGAAGATCAGGACCTGGTGGGAACATCTTATAATTTCTACGAAAAAGTAAACACTTCAATTGAAAATTTTAAAAAAATTTACGGCCACGACAAATGACTGTAGCTGTTCAACTTTTGGTTGACCTACAGGCCAGATTCCAAAATAAATCGTTGTTTTCAAACAAGCAAATATTGAAAAATTTTGGTTGAAAAATACATAAATACGAATCTTCTTATATTTTTGCAAAGTTTTTAGAGGCTGATTTTTATATGAATTTACATATGTGTTAAATCTAACAATTTTATTCCACTTCATGTGTTAAAAAAGAAGTGAAGTTTTTAAATTTTTGTTATTTTTATTTTCTGTTAATAAATGAGTACTCTTAAATTTAAAAATTAGTGTTCTTATTTGATTTACCTTAAACGGGCAACTCCCTCAGGCTGTCCACCCAAGGGCGATCTCACTGTATAAACCTATACATGTTGTTTTTTCAATCGTTTTTTTTTTTAATTTGTTTCATATCCAAATATAGCGGTACCTTCCCTAATTTTTCTCTTTGCCAAAAAATTAAATCTCATTTTTCTCCGCAGATTCTTATGAAAAAAATAAATTGCACGACTGGATCTTACGAACCTGCTCTTGTAGCTAACAACTTTAGTGTAGCTAACCACTGACACTGTTAGTAGGTAGGTTGCCGAGTTATCCTTTGCAGGTTTAAAGCCGATGTAGGTAAGATTACCTGGATTTTTAGTATATTGAATTGTCGAATGCATGGTTCAAGGAATAGTTACATGGATACCTACCAACAAATGTATATTTAAATGTATTTTAATTATGTAAATTAGTAAGGTAATAATGTTCCTATCTATTTCTATATAGATGGGACCTAAGTACGAGTATATTAATATGTACATACCTATACATTGAAGTGAATGGTGTATAGGTACGTCAAAAAAGTATATCGAAAATTATAGTACCTAAGGATTTTGATGAAATCCTGTTTTTTATTTTTAGTTTTTTGAAAACAAAATATTTTTGAAATTTCGGCATGCAGTTTTTTAGAGCTATTAAATATATTTACATGTGATAATAAATCTAGAAAGAGTTTTATTTTAATAGTTTTAAAAATATTGATTTTTCAAAAAAAGATTTCAAAAATTTATTTTAATTAGGAAAAAAACTATTAAAAATTCTGATATCTAGAATTATGTTGGCTACTAAGATCTTTTGAGATATAAATTTTCACAGAAACCTAATGTATAGTGTTACCATGAAAGCCAAAAATTAAAAAACAAACAGGTTTACGAAAGGTACCGTTAATAGACTTTTCCCGTAAGCTTGGCTTATATTAAATGATAGCTACTCGTAGTACCAACAACAAAATTGAAGGTAATCGCTTAAGGCGTTTAGGATACAGCTCGGTATATATACAGGCGGACTGACTGATCGACTGACAGAACTGATAGACTGACAGGCTGAAAGTCCTACCTCGCTGCCAGTATTGTCGTCTCGTTTCCTGTAGAATTGGGCATATGTAGCTGATACATGGTAGACAAGCGACCTTCTCGTGCATTAGCGAAGAATACAGAGGGTTGGAAGCAGGGTTGCCATAATGTGCCCGATCTTTGGCATGATTTCTGTTTTTTTTGGAATAGGCGAGGTCTGGCTATGGGGGCAAGATCCCCCCCTAATCCGGCGAGCTGAGTCGAGCATAGCGAGCATGCCATCGCCTCCATAGCGGACATTCTACCCCCTCTCAGTCCCATCCTACCCGCTTCCTGTCCTCTTATATTTTTACTCAATTTTTTTTGCAGCTTCTACTTCTACCCTACCTACCTCCACCTCCTATCATTTTGCCTTATTTCAAATGGCCATTTGGCCCTCTGTTTTTTATTCTGGCCCTTTGCCCGGGGCCAACACGAAATGAAAGCAATCTTTAAGATTTCATCACAAAATTGTCAGAGTGTTTCCTCCATAACAAAGTTCCTATATATTAATCTCAGAGCAGAGAACTGAGCTGCCAAAAAAAAGCATCTATTTGGAATTTGTAGCTTATGTGGTTTTATATTGGTAAATCCAGGTTTCAATCTAAATTTTGATTTTTCGAGCCCAATTGAACGTGACTTTAAATTAAATTTTTATTCTCTTTGTGAATGTGAATATGTAGCTGTGGATATTTAATAATGAGTTCAATGCAACAGATAAATATGTCAAGCTGCCAGCAAAAAATTGTAATGGTATTAGTACAAAGAGGCTCTAACAATTTTGATTTAAAAAAATCAGTGAAGCTTTTAAGGTACGACCGACCATATGGTTGAAAAAGAAATTTAAAAAATGTCTAAAAAAGGTATACTTTTCATAGGACCGTTTTTTTTTTGGCTTTCGACTATCTCATAAACCGATTCTTTCGAAATTTTACACATATGTAGGTTTAGGTTTCCGATTTATCTTGCATACCAATATTTTTATTTAATATTTCTTTGTATTTTTAAAAGCATTTAAAAAAAATTAATTTATATTTTGGAAACTGCTCATTCATTTTTTTTAAATAATAGTTATATGTATTTGCTAAATACCTATGAGTTGGAGTTTTTGATTTTTTTTTTGTTAAATGTTTTCAAAATTTAAAAAAAAACTTTTTTTCTCATTAACCGCTCCACAGATTTAAATTTTTTTTTCTCACAAAATTTTCGAAATATTTATTATCAAAAAAAATTTTTTTTTTTTTTCAAAAATCCAAAAAAAACTATTTATCGAACATTTTTAAATGCTGTATTATTTTATGTAAAAATTGTGATCGAATTCTTTTTAGACGTTTATGAGAAAGTTGAAAATCAATAAAATGGTTGTATTGCAGGTACCGTTAATAACAAAATAGTTACTTTTTTTTGCCAAAATGTATAACATACCCAAAGTAGTACACACACCAATTCTTATCAAAATCGTTTGAGCCGTTTTAGAGATAATTAAGATGGTAGAAAAATTTTTATGGCAAGCACCGTAATTTTTGGGGCTAAAACAACGATTCAAAAATCTATTTTGGACAATCACTAAAACTCTTAAATACCAAATTTTAAGAAAATCGCTTCAGCAGTTTAGGCTGTAGAGAGTTGTACAGACAGACGGAATTGAGGGACCCACATTTTTGGTGGTCTCTATCATCGTAATGTCAACTTTGATGAAAATCTCGAGTTCGATTTTCTTTTATCCAAATGCAAAACTTGCCCTCAAAACGGCTTCAGGAATTAAAAAAAAATTGTGTGTTCTTTTATTAGTACAGTCCACTTTTAAATATATAAATATTTTATTTTGCGAAATTATTAACAGTACTTCCAATAGAACCACTTTTAATATTTTCGATTTTCTCACTATTGGATTGACTGACTAAATTTTTTTTTAAGAAAATGCTTCCTTAAAGTGATAAGTGATTTTTCAAATAAAAAAGTTTTTCGATTCTTAAAAACTGGTAGATATATTTCAAATTTTAATTAGATATATATTAATAATATCTTCAAAATGGCATTTAAATTTTTTTTTCTAAAAATGTTTTAAAAATTTTATAGGAACATAAAAAATTAATTTAAAAAAAAAAACACTCCAATGATTTCAGAATTTTGTTTTTGATATATTTTTTTTTATCCACGAATTAAAATGGCATATTTGTTTGCTCTCAGCCAGTGGCGCACTAAGGGTGGGGCGGCGCGGCGGGGCAGTCCACCTGGGGTTTTCAGATCCGGCGAGCCTCCAAAAGGCTACATGATCATTTGATCAAAAAGATTGTACTATGCCTTCGTTTGTTAAAGGGCTTTGTGTGAGCCCAAATAAAATTTTGTTTTTCGGGGGTTAATAAAAAACAAACTAAGTGATCAAAAAATTCATAATTTAAGATATTTATTGTAGTACATATTTTGTATAATTGAGACCATGACACAAAATATAAAGTAAAAATATTAATGCTTAAACGAAATATAAGTAATTTCTCGAGGGCCTCGAAAAAAAAGTTGTCAATTTGCAGCCATTTTCAGAATTTTTTGTGAGCTTGAAGGAAATAAACGAAATGCTTTCGTTTATCTAGAGTTATTTTCCTAAAAAGTAACGTAAGATCTAAGAAAACTATTGAAAAATAAAAAAAAATGCAGGTTTTTGAAAAAAAGTTGAGTTTTTTGAAAAAAAAAATTGAGCATTTTGACAAAAAAGTGATCTTTATTTGCCTGCAAAATTTGCCAATTTCTAATGACCTCAAATTTGAAAAATTGAGTTTCCAGAAAACTCGTTTAAATTTAATGTGGCTTTTGAGTTGAGTGCGTAATCGTAGTATAAAAGAAAAATAGTTCGATTAAGGTTAAAAAGATGGATATAAAAATTTCACTGGAATTTTTGCACACTTCACCAAGGCTAAATAAACTGAGCGGGCGCTAGGCGGCCCAAGCACGCAAACGGGCGGAGTTTCGACGCTTGACGAGCTTCACGTCGTTTCTACAACTGTCCATTTTAATAATATTCAAGCTTCATTTTGGTACCATTTGCGGTAATATGAATTGCAAAATCGCCTTCAAATTTGAAACCAAAAACCACTGACCACTAAGGCTACACGAACCGAAAACTCCCCCTCACTATTAATTTATTTCGTATCTAAAAGAAGTGAACGGCCTGATGGAATTCCAGCTATTTTATTATTGATGTGTAGTATTGGAATAGCTCAGCCACTTTCGTGGATTTTTTTATCTGTCATTAGCCAAAGGGCAATTTTTGGATTGTTCAAAGGTTTCTTTTCTACCTCCGATTCTTAAAATGGGCTCAAATCAAGATATAACTAATTACAGACCAATTTGTAAAATTTCTTGTATTCCGAAAGTTTTTGAAAAATTAATTTGCAATAAAAGAAAAACCAACGGCAACAAACATTAATAAGCAATAACCTCATTACAAATATGGAAAAAGGGTTTCAAAATGTTATTTTCACTGATTTATTAAAGCCATTCGATAGAGTAAATCACATAATCTTATTAAGTAAACTCACTTTTCTACGTATCAGTTCTTCCCTTTTAAAATGACTTGAATCATATGTAGCGTGTAGGGTTCAAATAATAAAAGTTGATGGTTCGCTCTCAAGATATATTTCAGTCCCATTTGTGACCATGTTCTTTAACTTTCGAATCGATAAAAGTAGTCGAGAAACAAAAAAAAAATGTATCGCCTCAACTCCCCAGAAACCCTCTTTTTCAGAGGCATTAGGTGAGGAAAAGTTATCGCCTGAATTACAGAACATGGGTACTGGTGTTCCACAAGGAAGCCATTTTGGTCCATTATTATTATTGCTTTTTGTAAACGATATACCTGATATTTTCGATAATTCAAACAGCCTTCTTTTTGCTGACGATCTGAAACTTTACCCTACGATTTCTGACTGTTTCTTCTTTTGGAAGATCTATCGAAGCAGGATTATTGGTGCAAGCAAAATCACCTACAGTTAAATGTATAAAAACGTCAAGCTTTGTTGTATTTTCGAAATTCGAATCCCATTGTGTTTGATTATGTTATTAATTATACAAATTTAGAGCATGTAACAATGAAGAAAGTTCTAGGACTAATACTGGATACAAACCTTTCCTTCTAACCGCACTATGATTTTATTGGAAACAAACCTATTTATTGCAATTCAAAAGAGTTTTACAAGATTGCATTTTACAAGATAATTTTAAACTATTGTGTAAGTCTTATATATAAGTCAATAATATGTCATCATGAAGCTGCTCTGACGAAGGAGACAGAAGGTTATCATACGAATTTCTAAACAATAAATGATCAAAATAACGTGTTTTGACTCATTAGAACCCACTCAATGAGCAATAACCCAATAACCCCCGGTGTAAATGTTAACCCGACGTGAATAAAATGTCCCTCTTATTTATACAAACGTGAATTGAATAAAAAGTTTGTAAATTTACACCAACTTCTTACATTCCTTCTTAAACTTTTTTAACACATAGAACCAACTATGTAATGCATGACCCCTTAGGTTAGGTTAGGTTGAAGTGGCCGTCAGGAAAACGACTGACACACTTAGACTACAGATATGTCCATTGTGATACTACATAAACCAATTGGATCCTCTAATGAAGCGGTTTAGCTGGTGAATCTCTATGTGTCTTAGATCCCCTGGGTCATCGAAGAAATATTCTCCCAGGTGTAATCTACGTCCTTAGGAGAGAGCAGGACATGAGCAAAGAAGATTGGAGATAATCCCCTCTTCCTCCTCGTCCTTATAACTTCTACAAAAGTCATTGCAGAATACGGCAAGTCTTTTGTCGTGTCTGTCAATTAAGCAGTGTACAGTTCTGACACCTATTACGGCGCCAAGATGTTTCCTGCTCAAAGAGAGCAGACGTTTTGAGAGTCTTGGATCTATTACTGGCCAGATTTGTCTGGTAGCCAGGCAACCCCTGGGCACGTATAGGAAGACTTTTAAATTGGAACTCAATTACTTTTGATTTCAATTTTAGTGAAATTAAATTAAAAATTATTCTCAAAACCAGTGCTCCACGATCCTAAATATTTTTGTTTCATATTATGTTCTTCTTTTGTATTGCCGTAATATTATTCGTTTATATTTTCATTTTTGTACGTACTTGTGTAAGTTCTATTTGTAATAGTTCGAATGTACCTACTAACATCTAACACTGCATTAAATGTTGAGCCGGTGGTGTAACATAGTTTTCTGTGTTGGCAACAGCGCTGCCGTTTTGAGAATTTGGAAAGGAGTATTTCAGACGATTAGAGGTGAGTATTTAGGGTTCATGGGGAGTACGTACCATTGATATTACCAATATAAATTTATTAAAACATTTGCAAAATTGGTACTTTAATTCATTTTATTTATCACTTAAAGGTGAACTAAAAGAACACGCCGAAAATAAAAGTAAAACAAACTTAAGCAAAGAATAATTTTAAAAAAAGTCAGACTTTATTGTTCGGTAATCCGCAAGAATTTATGAGCTTATTTGTAATTATTATACAGAAGAGCTCGTTTGATGGCCACTTATTGTAATGCATGTGTATTTTGAAGAAGAGATACGTATTACCAACAAAAGTTTATTACGGTTACAATGCTTAAGCAGGTTCTATGTATATTTTTATTAAATACAATATACAACTAGTAAACATGCGTTTATCGTTGGCACTGCTGTGATATGTACAAATTAAAGAACCAATAAATGTTTTCAATGATATAAGCATTTTTAGTTGCGAACAGATTTAGGCAGAACTCTTCCAAATTCAATTGAAGAATTCGTTGTTGTTCTAGAACCTCCACAATATTACCCGTTACAAAATTTGGAAACATTTTCATAAGAGGTACCAGAGAACGCCTCACATACAAGGTCTGATCCATACCAATTGGCCCAAAACAGCCAATTGGCACAAATTGACACCAATTTCTGCCAATTACTGTTCCAGTCTTACAAATTTGGTAGTTTTGGGCAGAAGAGAGCACTCTTGAGAAAGTAAAATATTTCCTCTTCCTGACAATTTCTGCCCAATAAATTTTTGTAGGCAGACATTTTTGGGCAAAAAAATTTACAATGGAAAAAAAACGTTTCGTAGTTATTGTGGAAAATATTTGTTGAATAAATAAATTAATTTAGAAGCACTAAAATACAAAACAATTAGTTTGAATAGAATAAAATATTAATTTTAAGCAACTTTAATATAAATTAAAAGAAGAAAAAATGTTGTGTTGACGTTTAAAAATTGGCAGAAAATTATGCTCAGGCCGTCCCATACTTTTTCGGACTTAATTTCTTTGTCAGAGAATTTCATCCCCACTCTTTAAAATTTGATAAGCTGCTAATTTTTGCCCAAATAAAGCCTGGCTCAGACCTACGATTTTCACAAACGAAACTGACTGAAATTAATCTGCATCTGCGATTTTCAATTGTAATATGTTTTTGTATTTTCATTCCAGTCGGTGAATAGATTTTCCGCATACTTTTGTAAAACTATAAATATACAATATATATATAGTTTTTCCATTTTGTATGATATCAGAAATGGTAGCCGGGCACTAAGAATCCGAGGTAACTGATAATTTAACAAAAATATGAATAAGAACTTTCAGACTATTTCAGGATTTAACGTACGTATCCTATTAAATCGGAAATGCCATCTTTATTGAATGTGTGCGAACGTTTTTGATATTTTCGAAGGGAGTACAATTGCAGTGAAGGGAGTACGGCAGTAAAGTGAATGGCAGGGGAGTACTCCCATAGTACTCACTTCGGCAGCGCTGGTTGGCCAACCGCCGCGTTGGTCGCAAGGCGGAGCTTACTATAAGCTCTCTTCGACCAGCTCTGATAGTGTGAAAAAAAACTGGGGGCCTCATTCAGCTTTAATACCGTTCATCTACTTATTAAGTAAGTACATAGTACTTTTTATCACTAATGACTGCGAGTATCAACCATGAATTCAAATCGTGAAGGGGACAAGGCTATGTTCTGGTTCTTATGATCAAAAAGTAAAAAACAAGAAAAGCACAAGATTTTCTAATTTTTAAATGTAATTAATTTCAATGTTTTTAACACAAACACCAAATAATGGTGGTTAATTTTGTTTGTATTTTGACAATTAAAAACGAAAAAAAGAACAAACAAAAAAGAAGTAAAAATAAACGGTGCTGTTGCGGAGATACATATTTCTGTTATTTTCGATTCAACGATATTAAATTAAATATTAATTGCTACTGAATACGCTGTGTATTTACTGGTCGGGGAATTGTTTACTGCGGTTGGAGAATTTTCCCATGCCCCCCATACGAATGCCAACTTAACTACCTATATATACTGTAAATACACTGTATATGATTACAGAGTGGAATTCTCTTGTAAAACAGTGATTTTTAATTTAAAACGTTTATTTTAATATTCATATGTATATGTTTTTTGAAATGAATTTAATTTTCATTTTTAGCTAAATTCCCCCAGGGGTGGCTTGAGGGTGGTATACGTTGGGGGGTTAAGTAAGGTAGAGTGTTACCTTACATTGTTATTTGAGAACATGGTAGGTATATTTATTTGCTTTTAATTTCAACATTATAGATACATAAGCCGAAGCGAAAACGAGTATAGGTATTCTAATTCTAATATTTTCGTGGTACACAACAAAACTCATCAGTTATGTTGGGATTAATAATTTATTGAGGGCGTGATCATTTACATGTGGCATTTTCTCACAGCTCCAAAATATTTTACGCGTCAGAGGTATTTGTATTGTGTGTCAAATAAATGAATGTGTGTATGAATAAAGAGCTTAAAAATAAACTGCTATAAGTATTGTTTTACAAAATACCTACCTTGTTGTTTTATTTTATGTATCAACGACCGTTGGATTGTTCGTTGTTGGAAAACGCAGATTTAATAGGTGAGTTTTGGATTTTTGAACGAACACATGCGGTGGATTCACTGCACACTGTGATTTTTTGTGGCCGCAGACTGTTATTTTAAATTAAATTCTATCATGAATTATTTACTACATTTGAATAGGTAAAATGATTACTTACTATAATCGTTATAAAGTAAACAGTTTTTCCACAAGTTTTAGAAAGATGGATTATGCTAATGCTCGTTCGTTCCATGGGCGTATATTTTCATTGCATGTAATTGGACGTTTTAAAAGAATTTTGGTGGTGTAACGAAATATTAAATGTTACCTCATTTTATTTTTTTACAAATGAAAAGAAAATTTAATTTATATTGTCACCGATGATACCCTAGGTCGATAAAGCTCACTCTCAATAGTGACAGTTTCGTTCATCACCTTAGAGTTCAAACTTGGTTTTTACCAAAAATATTACATCAAGACCTGCAATGATGAATGCAAATCATGGCCCTTTCGACCACACTTGAAGTCTTTTGGTGATATTAAACCAGATTTTTATTAATATCTCGCGAACGGTAACTGCTTTGAAAAAAAAACTTTAAGACTAAAGTTGTAGAAAATTAAATTTCCTACAAGTATTATTTATATTATTTTTGTCAAAAATCAAAAATGGCGAAGTTATTGCTCAAATTAAAATGTTCATTAAATTCAAAATGGCGGCTGAAGCTCCTGCGTGATTTTCCCGAAAACCGATACTTAGACTACTTATCGAAATGTGAAAAAAAATTGTACGAATTAATTTTTTTCTATTTCAGCTCTTTTTTTTGACAACCCGACTGGACTATAAGCAAGTTTAATCTGATCTGAGATCTGACCACCCAACTAACATACTCTCCAGAGTTAAGCTCCCAAGATCTGAAAAATAATCTTGTAAGCCTCTTTTAGGTCCTATTACTATCCTTAGAGTTAATTTCTTGTTACGAAACTTAAATTATTCTCATAACGTTTTTTTTATAAGACCTAGCTCTCTACAATTTTCAAATAAATTAAATGTTATACTTAAAACAAATTTGCCTCCTTTAATAAGATTACAAGAACTTAGAGCTTTGTAAAAAATCTTGTTATGAAATTTAAACGACTAGATACCTTCAATCCCATAACAACTGACTTATCGGAGTCTAAGCTATTTTAAAATTCTATAACGAACGTTATAGAATTTAAGGTATACAACATTTCATTACAGCATTCTAATAGGATTTGCAGATTTCCAGTTGCCACATAGAATCACAAAGTTACTCGTCACACGCGAAATCAGGGACGTAGTCGAGACTAATAAATGAATGTGAATTGTCTGTTTTAATTTTCCGAAAAGTGTTTATTGTACTAAATGTTTTTTTCAAATATTTGAAAATGCAAGTGTTTCGCGACCAAAAATTAACACATATCAAATAGCGAAGCACCTAACTTTTTTTAAAGGGCTGTGGATTTTAGTAGAAGATTGATTGTCGCCATCGACTAAAACGTTTCATCAAAAAAGGAACATTTTTATAATTTTGTAAATCAAATTTACAAAAAAATGTATGATTATGATATCTCTATTGGGCTCGATATTTTGAACAATAATTGAATATTTCACACTTTCAATGGCAAACAACTGTAATAAATTTGCATCCTTCTAGTGTCGCGCTATGATAAAAAACAAATTCAGGTTTTACTTTTGTAGCTGAGGCCCCCTTCCCTTACTAAGTCCGTGATTAATAGTTCACTATATATGTGACTTGTTATCTCGCTCGCTTTTTTTTAAATAATCCCATAATATAATGAATATTCCCATAAGAAGGTTTAGTAAATGAGAGTGAGAGTGAGTAAAAGTAGAGGAAACCAAACTCTTATAATGATCTTATTGTAATTATTAAAGGATTCTCTAATCTCAACAGCAGCCATATTTAAGTGCGCAGAAAATATTCTCTGGGTATTTTGAGGGTTACCACACATACAAAATATGGATATGTTGAAATTATTTCTAAAAATTATTTATTTTAAAAACCCCATTTTTTAAACAATTTATGTGCATTATAACTTAAATTGCAAAACAATAGCATTAACTGTAAAAGATTCTTTCTGATCTCGGTACAAAATATTTTACAAATGGGAATTACTTTAACTTTAAGATGTTTCTCTATTGAAACATTTTGTGAGATGAAAAATGTTATTTGGGTATTTCTGCTTTATGACATACAAAAATTTACCAACAATCACATTTTGTCATTTGTGTAAATGCAGCATTAACGCTCTTAGTGTTTCATATGGATTGCTTTTCAGATTTAATTTGACTCACAAGTTAATTTTTATGCACTTATGAAGGCATATTATTATCTATAATTTCAAAAATTAATTGATTTCCAGAAGTATTCAAGGTAACCCTATCCTTGATAAAAAGTTTAGATTAAATAATTTAAATATGCATTATTTTGAAGGCGCTTTGTTTTTTTCGAGGTGAAATCTAAGAATTAGTAGATACAATTTCAACCGCATTAATTTTTAGCTCCCATATACGAACAAACAATAATATAAAATAATGTATCGCCATTATAAAATAATGAATAGTTGATTTAAAAAATAAATACTATCCCAAATACATATCAAGCCCATCAGTTTTTAGCCATGACATATACACGCAAACACTTTAAAAAAGTTTGTTTCTTTCAAAAAAAAAAAACATTAATGAGAAAGATATAATTTTGTCAAGGCTTATTCTCTTTTCTCTTCTCATTTCACTTTTAGCAACTCCTATTGCAAGAAACGTTTTCTCACAACAAGATTTAGCAGAGCTTTATTAGAGTCATATAAGAGACCTTTTTTTCAATATTCTATATGTCATGCCATAAGAAAAATACAACTCAGGTAGGGAGTATAGAGAGGCTCTCATAACTAGGCAATTTAACGCTTTTAGCAGTATTATAATAATATAGAACAATTCTTTAGGATTATCTTGGCTCCCTTAAATTAGTCACATTAAGTTATTGGAGAATGTTATGAGAGGAAAAATGTTACTTGGGCATAGACGAAGTAAGTCCATCTGGTCCATTGCTCGAAGCTACCTCCTACCAGTGGTAAGGGCTTTCGTTGCAAATTAAAGTAATTACTACCAAGGGCTTAAGCACTTGCTGATCTACCACAGCTATGGCCTGCTGTTTCGAGTGGTACCAGGGCTCTTGTTCGGGCTAACATATCTAGTCTAAGCTTTAGTGCTATTGAAATAGTTTACCGATACCTGACAATCCAGGTCTAAATATACTATCGCAGTAGAACGTTACCGAAAACCAGAATACTCGAAAGCCGTACCAGATCCAGAAGTAGGACTTAGAACTGGTTAAAACCAGAATATGGAAGAATGACTGGAAACCTCTTCTGCCATTTTACAGCCAGAATACCAGCAATTATCTTATGAATATCAGCCTTGAAGCGATCCAACACAGTTTGTATGGAGCGGTCCGAAAGGTAATTTCTAATCCAACTAAGAAGCGATTCAATAATTCCCGCAATTAATGCATTTTCGAAAAGAGAGCTCGATGCCAAACTCTATCACATGTTATAGAAATATCAAGCGCAATAATTTTACCTTCTCCAAAATTTGTCGGTGAGATATACTATCAGATTACCAGTGGACCTATAGTTTCAGAAGCCGTAATGCCGGTCATTGAAGAGCATTCTTACTTCAAGAAATTTCCTGAGCTGATAAGATCAGTGTTTCTATGACTTTGAAAAGAAGGCACGTAGATATTGCACGTGGGTGGTAGCTACGAAGAAGATTCGCCTTTTACACAGATAGAAAAGCTTACGAAATATGATTTGCCAGCGTAAAAGAACATCTCTTCTGAAAAACAGGGTAGATACTATCTGAACAAATGGGTTTGTGCATTTCGAGATCTTTAAGAACTCTATCATCTGTAAGAGTGCAAAGGAAGATAAGTCTTATACAACTGCTAATGTAAAGTACTAAAGTACGTGAGTAGTCATAACGAATTATGGAAGCGCGCTTACCACAAGATTATTATTCGAAATGAGCTTCTTATTTTGGAACCGAGGACGAGGTAGAATTTCCTACATTTTCTTTACAAAGGAACAAATATATTTACAATCCTTGGGACATTGTAGTATTTATTGAATTAATTGAACTAATTTCGATTTTTATGAGGGGGGTTGGCTTTAAAACATCAGGTACATATCTATCTCAAGCTGATTTAACTCTTTACAATCAAATCGAAATAGAAGTTTTCTGTTGGTTAATTATCAATGTCAGCAGTTAATTTGGATCCAATCAAGCAGGTTAAAGAAAGTTCGTGATGCTCCCGTGAAGATGTGAGAGTTATATTCGAGTGTGGATATATCCTCATATATACATTATTTTTAATCAAGGGGATAACAAATTTCATGCATAAGGATTTGGACTTAATGCGAATAATAACCCGGTTAAAATCCGGAACTGAAGTTCCACACGTCCGAAGAGTTTTGGGTGCTACTTCAGGAAAAATAAGTAAAAGAAACTTATGGTGCTATCATCGGTTATTGCCAAAAGATTATTGTTAAAAATAAGAAAAAAAAACAGATTTGGAGATAAGACATATCCCTGTGGAGGTTAGGTTAGGTTAGGTTGAAGTGGCTGTCGGTGTTGTAGCTGACACACATAGACCAGAGTTAATCCGTTGTGTTACCACATGAATCCTCCGATAAACTTCCAATTCGTTGAACCATTGGAGCTCTTAATGAAGCGTAAGAGACCGTAGTTGTCTATTTTGCTTAGATCGCTAAGATAGTCGAAGAAAAATTTACCAAGATGGAGCTTACGTCCTGAGATATAGCAGTACGCATACAGAAGATGAGGAATAGATTCCACCTCTTCTTCGTCCTTGCATAGCTTCTGTAAAAAGCAGCCTTACAATTCACTGGAATATCCCTTTAACCTGGCAATATTGGTGAATATTGAATTGCGCCATCGCCATGAGAGATGAACGGCAGTTAAGAGCAGTTATGGAGTTTGTAGGGACGATTCCAGAGATTTAATAGCCGCCTGACAATCCGAGAAAATGCGTATATCAGTAGTTGATATCATGTTTTCTTTCAGCAGGAGACGACTTCTCTGATTGCCATAATTTCAGCCTGGAACACGCTACAATGAGTAGGAAGACAAGAAAAGAGACTTAATTTTAGTCTGTTTGAGTTAACACCCCCACCAATCTGGTTATCAGTTTCGGATCCGTCAGTATAAAAATTGATAGCATCATCTTCCAAGGCGCTTAAGTCCTCCCAGACAGATCTTGGAGGGCTGGTGACTTGGATGTTTTTGCCGAATTCTAATTAAGATAATCAATGTAACTTGAAAGTGATCAGAACGAGTTCAGAATAATAAAATGACCAATATCATTATTAATACATTATGAACAAGCTTAAAGGCAGGCGGCTGTGCTCGCTGCCGTCTGCATCCTGAACATATCGAGGGGTAGTAGATGGAGTAGAACGTCTAGCGCGGCCAAGGGTGTTGTTCTTAATGCTCCGCTTATACACATTGAAGCTGATCGTTGGAATTTGCTCAGCTTGTCACGATTTACAGCTTTTTCTAGAGCGTTCCACTATACTGTTATGTCATAGGTACGAATTGGTCTGATTAACAAAAAATATAGCCGGTGAGTAATTCGGGGTTGAAGGCCCAATTTATTCCCTATAGCTTTTGCATGAGAAGAGTGCACCACTGTGGCTATTTTAACTCTTTCTTCTATATTATAGGTTTCCAACCCTATAGAACACCAGCTTTAATTTCGTCGAAGATAAACGTTAACACGTCTAAAATAACTTGTTGAACGGAAAATAATTTTTGTCATCCGTAGAATGCCTTTCATATATCAAGGGTGAAGATGTTGTTTTTAACCGGTATACCTGTTTGGTATTGCGACGGTTTACTTTAAGACCACCAAATTAAAAACTTACGAGAATAAAATATATCATACCATGATTTTATTGCTCTGAAAGTGTGTAATCTGATAATAGCTTAAAATTAGAACTAAAGTGAAAAAAAAAACAAATTTTGTACATTTAAACCAAAATCGTTACAGCGGTTTACTTAAAATTAAATTTATTTATTTTTTCAAATCCAAAAAATTAAACAAAATAGAATGCACGACTGGATCGTACAAACTTGCACTTGTAGCTAGCAACTTTAGTGATACTCACTGACGCTGTTGGTAGGTTTCTAGGCTATATAGTTATCTTATGCAGATTTAAAGCACATGTACTCGTAAGTAATATTACCTTGATTCTTATTATAATGAATTGTCGAATGCATAATAATATAATAAGGAATAGTTACATAGGTACCTACCTACAAATGTATATTTAAATGGATTTTAATTATGTAAATTAGGAGGGTAATAATGTAAATATGTACAAGTACCTACATGTATATAATGAAAGTGAATGGTGTAAAGGTGGGAAAAAAATAGTTTTTCAAACTTATTTAATCTGCCAAAACCATCACTTTAGTCGGTGTTTCGAAAAAACGAAGAACGCAATTAGATGCCACAGATCAATGAAAATTTTATAAAAAAGTATCTCGAAAATTGTAGGATGGGTTTTGATGAAATCCTTCATTTTTTTATTTAATTTTTGGTATGCAATTTTTTAGAGCTTATTAATCTACATGTGAATATAAAATTTAAAATAATTTTTTTTATTAGTTTTAAAAATATTGATTTTTCAAACAAAAATTTCAATAATTAATTTTAATTTAAAAAAAAAAGTTATTCAAAATTTTGGTATGCAAAATTAATTTAGCTACATAGATCTTCTCAGATGTAGAATTTGACAGAAATAAAATGTACCGTTACCGAGAAAGCCAAACATTTAAAAAACCGTTATATGAAAGGTACCGTTAATAGACTTTTCCAGTAAACTTGTTTTATATTCTATTATAGCTATTGCCAACAAAAAAAAATCTCAAAAATTTGTATCAATATCGTTGGAGCCGTTTTCGAGAAAAATAAGATTTTCCTTCAAGGTCATATGGCAGGTACCGTTATTTTTAGGCCTAAAAATAAAATTTCAATTTTCCATCTAAGGAATGCCAAAAGAATCACACATACCAAATTTGAAGGTAATCGCTTAAGCCGTTTAGGTTATAGCTCGTTATACATACTGACGGGTAGACTGACAGACTGACAGACATAAATTTTTTGGCGATCACTTTTTTAGGCTTCTCTATGATCGTAATGTCACTTAACGAATGCATAACTTGCCTTATAGTTATAATCGCAAGTAAAAATCTATGCATCGACCGGCTAAGATAAGGCAAAGCCCAATTTAATCGACTTCTCGGTCATCATTTAAAGATTCGATTGAATCTTCCTAGAGACGTTTTTTTAATGCGAAACCAATACACATGCACTTGCTCTTGCATTATACCTATAAGAGAGCAGGTAAATATATTAATAATTTTCTATAACAGCAATTTTAATACGCAAAATGGTGTTTGGCTTGAAATACAAAATAAAAAATCACTTTTGACTTCAATAGTTGAAATGATAAAGTTTAGTCCTTGAATGCTGGATGGCGTTTGCAGGATGGCGATGGTGCAGGATAGAGCAATATAAGTTTTCAATTGGATTTCAATCTCGATGATTGCGATTTTAGAGGAACGAAAAGCAATCCCAACTAATGGTTTCGCCGCCAAAGAGCATCATCCCCATACATAAATACATCTACCTACCTATTATATCAACACAATCTGTAAAAACAAATTTTTCCCTTTTTTTCAATCCTGAATGTAGTGAGGTCTATATAATATAGTGAATGTGCTTCATTTGGGACACATGCGGAGGAGAAGTATTGGTATGTCTGTACATAGATAAATGTATATATATCGCTGTGGAATGAACGGATTTCTCTTACTTTTGTTTTTTTTTTATTCTAGCCAGAGGGCGCACATAAAACCAGAGGTGAAATCCTGATGTAGATATCTATAGTATATTGATCGATCTACTTAAACGTGGTGGCTTGGCTATGGGTCATGAAGTCATATTTGTTGCATCCTTGCAAAGTAAATAATTCGAAGGTAAACAGGAAGAAACAGATTACATAATAATTATTGAGTGAGTTGATAGAGGCCAGAATATATTCAGACGAAGCCAGAGCCGTGTGTGTAATAAATTTGTTTTCGACAACTTTTTAATTAAGTTTCATTGATAATTATTAAGGATTTTATTTTATTTTATTTTTGAATAAGTAGGTATTTATTTAAAGCCAATAATTTAATTCCGAGATTTAAGACTTGAGGCTTTCGGATTGGGATTTAAATTAAGTCGATTTTTTTCTCAAATGCTAAGTGTTGGAATAATTTTCACAATGTTCAAACGAAGTGGAAAATCCTGCGAAATGTAATCTACCTAACAGAAAAAAATATTCCTCCTATAGAGTTTTAAGAAGAGCCACTCAACAAAATTGAATGGGATAAAATGTGTACATTTTTTAAGGTAATCCAAGCTTTCGACAAAGTCTATTGGCACAATAGCCAAAGGCTTAAGCTCGGGCAGTTGTTTTAAGATCAAATAATACATATCTATGCAGATGTGTATCTTTGAATTCTACCAACACTCTAGACTATTTCAAAGTCACTATAAATGCTGGGGTTCCTCAAGGAAGTGTTCTTGGTCCGATACTGTTCATTTTTACTTGCGATTATGGGTACTATAAGGCGTACAAAAATGTTTCTTACAATCAAACATAACATTACTATCATAGAGAACACCAAAAAAGTGGGTCCCGCAATTTGGTCTCTCTGTCTGTCTGTCTGTAGAACGATCTACAGCCTAAACGGCTGAACCGATTTGGTTCAAACTTGGTACTTAGGCGTTTTAGGTGATTGTAGAAAACAGGTTTTTGAGTCGTTGTTTTAGGCTTCAAAATAACGGTACTTGCCATACAAATTTTTCTTCCATCTTAATTATATCAAAAACGGCTCCAACGATTTTGATAAAATTCGGTGTGTGTACTAACCTAGGTATGGTAAACATTTCGGCCGAAAATGTTTTTAAAATATTTTTTTATTAACGTTTCGACTTTCTCTTAAACGGCTCAACGGATTTTGATAAAAAAAATTTATAAAGGAGCTCCTTCAAATTCTAAATAGTATTGCATTTCAAAATTTTCGAAAAATACTTCTTATAATTTTTGAAAAAAAAAATTTTTTATTAAATATTTAAAATGTTCATACCTATTTTTTTTTAGAAAAACTTTAAGAATTTTTATATAATTTCTTTATTCTCTGTCATATGTTATGGGTTGGAAAATGCTAAGATTGCTTCAGTGCAAAAGAAGACTAACAGACAAAATATGTAAGACTATAGGTCTATGTCACTGCTCTACAGCAAAGTCCTCTACAGAAAATCCCAGTCAAATAAATTAAAAATTTAAGGTATCGCCTCAACTTCCAGAAACCCATTTTTTCAGGGGCGTTAAGTGATGAAAATGTATTGCCTGAGTTACGGAACATAGGCCTTGGCGTAATTACTGCTGAATAAGGCTTATATTTTCTGGGATGAGAGAAGTCTTATACCAATTTGTTAGGCTGAATTCCGGAAAAACCACTCAACCATACATTACCTATAACGAAGCGTTAAACTTTTCTCCTCCTATATACTGACTGTCTGTTTTTTTCTATTTAACCAGGGGCGGATCAATACGATTTGTGACTAAGGCATAACACTATTACAATTTGTTATTGATAAGTTCAAATTGGAATTTAGTTAAAAAATTCATCATATATAATTGCCTGAATTTTGTTTTAATTGATTTTAAATGTTAAAATGTTAGGTGTATTATATCGACTATTGCAATATTCGTGATCGTAGTTGAGGTATTAGCTGAGTGAAATCAACTGACTCAGCTTGTTGACGAGTCAAATCGAATCCCTGACGTTGCAAGTCAAACCGCCAACATTCCATACTAGTTTCTTATCTCCGACCCTGTTGAATACACTGTAAGTATTTTACCGCATCTAGGCACATTCAGACCAGTGTGTTATACATATCTGCAAATTTCTCATGCCAACACCTATCAATTAGAGAAAAATCACATAAGTGAACCGTTTGGCAATATAAGACGGTCTCAATAATTTCTTCAGAAACTTTGACTGGTATATATGCTTACTAGGTAGTAAAGTAAACTTAAGCTGAAATTATTATGCCAACCCCACTGGAAAACCGGAATAAGTTTGAACAGGCTAAAAATGCTTGCAACGTCCACATTCAATAAACTAAATTTCTGCATGAACACAAATTAAGGTAACAAATTCTACAATGCCCCAAATGTAGTGAAACTTTTTACTAACTTACTTAGGTCCTCAGACCTTTTATGTCCGTGGGGGACCCCTAGTGAGGCATAGGGCATCCACAACGCCTGCTCGTCATCGTGTTCGATTTCTGGATATGAGTTGCAACTCCCTCCAACTTTGCCTAGTTGGGCTGACTCATCATCGACTGTCCTTCTCCATGAGCTTCTCGGTCATCCAACTCTTCTTCCATTTTGAGTGAGCGGATTCCACTTCATTGCATGTGCCGCAATACATTTGTCGCCTTTTCGAAGAGTGTGTCGGATCCACAGCCACTTTTGTTATCGTATATAGTAGAGTCAATAGCTTTCTGACCTGTTTTCCTGAGGAGCTCTTGGTTTGATATATGATTGGACTAGAAAATCATAAGGATGTTTCGTAGACATCTATTAATGAACATTTGCAGCTTCTTAGTGTCATCTACTGTTATTTTCCAAGTGCTGCCACCGTAAAGTAAAACGTATTCGACATTAGATCGAAACAGCCGTAGCTTGGTTCTAAAGCTTAGAGAGTTATTCATCCATATATTTCTAAGGAAATCGAAAGTAGCCTTACCTTCTCGATTCGGCTGCGGATATCCTTTTCGGTGCCATCCTCCGTAGAAATGATAACTTTCAAGATAACGTTTTGGTTATTTATTAAGAACATTCGAAATACAACTCTGTCTTCGGTTCCAAAGTACGTCTTTAATGAAGCCCGCCTATATTGTCAGCTCACGTAAAAAAGTAAATTTACTGGCAGCGCAGTTCACCGTTATTCGAAGTTGCAAGCAAGTGTTATGATACCTCCAGTGGTTGAGGGCGAAAAGGATTTCATTGGACGAATCTTCATTCGCACTGGTGCAGTGGGTAGAGTCTTTAAATACAGTAACATACACGAATCCGCTGGTCCGGATAATATCACTCCTTTTCCCATCGTTCTGGAGAAGTGGTCTTAATTGCTAGCAAAACCACTGCATAAGTTTTCCATCTGTCCTACTCTACCGGTCTACTTCCGAGTACATGTAAAACAGCCTTTGGTCAGCCTGTTACTTAAAACAGGGGAATCTTTTTCATCCGCAAATTACCGTCCCTTCTTTAAAAGGTCATGGAAACGCTGATTAATTATCAGCTTAAGAAATATCGTGAGCATATGGCTTTCGTAGCAATAGGTACACTGGTGATCTGATGGTATATCTCACCAGACACTGGCACAAGTATTTACATCATTTCGGAGAAAGAAAGACTATTGCTCTTGCTACTTCAATGACAAAAAGATTCGTCGACAGCCTTTTGCTAGTGACCAGGGAAATAATCCAAAACTATAATTTGTTTGACTAAACTTCTTTAAGATTGCTGAAAGCTTTATAATCTTTCCCTTGGACTTTCTCCGGAGGCGAGGCGAATGGCAGTACCCTAGTACATATTTAAAAAAAAACTTTTTGAGCAGTATAATTTTTTATATAGGTAATTAATGAGGATAATCAAGGGCGGAATACCGCAAGAATCTAAATTGGGATAATTTATATTCTTTAAATACTGTACTGACCGGTGAACACACCAGAAATGATGACAAAGGTATGCAGATGACTCCATAACGTACACAACTTCTTTATCATCAGAGATTGCAAACCTTCGGAGTTAATATCTAAAGTGGATGTTAATTCCCCTTGGCAGGTATATGGTTATGTTGAAGAACCGGATAGAACATTTCTAAACCCGGCGATTCAAAGAGTAATACATCAGGAAATATTACCCGGTCAAAGATATCTTAACCCAAAAAACCATCATTGATGACAGATTCCAGAATTTTCTTCTTGAGGGAAGCTCATTCTATGAGAAGTCCGCAAAATAGAAATCTTACGAGAGGATGCTCTGCTTGCATACTATTTCAATGCTACAATGTAGAGGAAGATCCCTAAAGAACAGTGAAAGTATAGGTTTTTTTTTTTTTTTTAATTTAACTATATGCCCGTAAGACCTAATGTCTTTTAAATGCAACCTGAATTGCACGGCACTAATTTGCACAGTGGATTTGAGAACCAGATATTGACTGTTTCATTTTAACCCATGGGCGGCATCCAATTAAAATTGAAGGTGTAGATAAGAATGCGCCTTGCGTGGGGATCAAACCCAAACGTCTAAGTTAGCAATCAAGCACTTTATCCACTGTGCCATTGTTAGCGTATACTGTGATTTCAGCCATCTCAAATTTTATTTAGTTGACCCTTATCACATAGTCCACTTAGTGATAAGAATAATAAAAAATTACACAACAAGTACCAGAGAATTGTGAATATATTATACCACCTACGCTAAAGTTTGTTTCTTCTTTATTACCGTGCATCGACTCGAACTTGTAGGGGATAGTTGTCATAATTTAAATAAGTGGAAAGTATGGACGGTAACAGACCAAATCACTATCTAACTATGATTAATAACATATTATATTTTATTGACTAATTTGAATAGACATTTCGATTCAAATTAATATGACATAATAAATTTATATTAAACTAGCGGACCAGGCGAACCTTGTCTCGCCCCAATTTAACGCCTTCAAATGAACTGCAGAGCTATAATAAAACACAGATTTCAATGTGATTTATTTGAATGGAATAAAAATATGGAGAGAGTGATATGATAAACAATGTTTTTCGATTTGCTTTCCGACGCAAAAACAAACTGCAAACACCGTTTGCCAAGCTATCGACTTCCTTTTTCTTCGCTGCAATTTTTGCTCGTTCACAAATCCAATCGAATATTTTATAATTTTTTATAATGCCTGGGAACAATTTACATTGGTGATGAGTTTCTCCTTCGACGTTGTTAACTCGCAAAAATTTGCCGGAAATGATATCAATCCAGTCGAGACATCAACAGAAATTTGGCCATTGCCAAGCGCCAGCAGTTGTCTTCAGAATTCAGCAACAGATTGGCCGTTCTGCAATACCAATCTCATATTTGTGGTCAGTTTCAACTTCTTAACATGCTGGCTCAAATACGATGATTTGGTCGCTGTTTGCGTTAAATTCATCGACAGCAGTAGAATTTGGGATGACGGGAAGCGTTTGACGAAAATCTCCGCTTACCACCTTCGTTTATGCGCTATCGTGCATTCATCCCAAATTATGATTTTGCATTTTCGCATCAATTTCGCTTTCACCGAATTCTTGGTCATTGTGCACGTTATTGGCTTACAAACCGTCAGAAAATTCATCGCCAGCTTCAAAGCGGAATGTGCAGTTTGACCGCCTTCAAACGGTGTCGCAGCACTTCCAAGATGCCATAGGATTCAACAGGCATCGAAGGAGATCTTGGCCGAAATGTTGCTATAATCAACTAAATGACAAATGTCTTGCATGCCCCACATATAGCATCGAAGAAGTTAATGCGATTGCGGAATCGTATTCCAAACCAGCGCGATTAAGTTCTAAATTTACCGCTTTTCTCCTACTAATAACTTTTTGTCAAATTTGTGGTGGTGATTGTGCAGTTTAAAGCTGTGCAATATGAACACATTTATTTTGCACGTACCTCTTGCGTTTGATTATCACGGACATTCTGCTTAATTATTGAAAGACATGTACGTCGTCCAAGGTAAGATCGAAATCAGTGTAATAATACGCAAAACTTGAATCAATCTCAGAAAGAAAAATGGCACATTTTCGGAATAGAAAATTGTAATGTGAAAAGGACACCTGTCAAATCGCGCACAGCCTGAGGCAATGTATAACGCAATCTATTAGGTTGTGGCATTGATCGCAGGACAGTGTCATATATCTCGTAAGCTTTTCCACTCAAAACGTCTTCTATCACAATGGGTTTCACAATTAACCGACATTTTCCAAGCTTCAAAACGAATTAACAAAGACAAACCAAAATGAAAGTGCGTGGATATGTATATAAAACAAAGCACATTATTTATACTAACAAAGCAATAACAAACATGTAGTTACATTTTTGGTCATAACTTCGGTTCTAGACATCGGACGGCAAACAGATCTCCTGAAAATTTCATTCAAATCGATCAAGCCGAAAAAAAGAAGATAGCGCACAAATATAAAATGGATTGTTCTTTATATATAAGATGTACATAAGGGTGGTCTATAACACAAAAAAAAAATATAATTAGTTTGAAATAATATACAAACATTATCTACATTTTTCAACTACTTTTTTAATCTGGCTCGAAATGTATATTTATTTTCTTAATAACTCAATGACTTTTGCTTATATTTTTCAAATACCTTAATTAGATGACGTAATGTTCCATTTGAAATTATTTTAAAAATATTTTCTCAGGATGAGTTATAGCTCGGCTCTTTTAGAAGTATACATAGTATTTTATTGTTATTTGAATTGAAACAATTTTTTCAATAACATTTTTTTTATTAATTATTTCCTTTGGAACCACCCTAATGCACATATTGTGTTAAATGTTAACGTTTAATATTTAATTTAACGAGAAACACGACTAGAAATGATAATTAAATTCAATCCCATGCCACTCATCCGCACCCCTTAAAAAGTCTCCAAGCCCAAGCTTGTCATGAATGTCATTGTGAATTTTCTCGATTTCGATTTTTCAAAAACGAAACAAATAAATCCATTTACGTACCTTTCGCTCTAGATACAAATTATCCTTCATCGGTTTTCTTGCAAAAATTTTAAGTCAGATTGAAATATCTATATTATGTATATGTAGGTATTTTGTGTCATCACACACACAGAGTTCTGCTATAATACAATAATTTGAAAATAAAGTATGCTTGTAGGGGTTGCAATTCCAACAACTGTTAAATAGGATGAGACGGAAGAGTATATTTTTGTTTTTTATTTCACGCTGACATTCCAGATGAACTTTGCTTTTTGGTGTCCCTTTCGTATCAGAAAGTAGTTTTAAAAATCTTAAAAATTAATTTCTTAACTATGAGCTAACTTCCGGGAGGTTGCATGAGGGGTGAAATAATAAGGGGTTGATGCCATGGCACACCAGGCTTAAGAGCGGAATTATTATTTTTCAGAAGTAAAAAAAGGGGGACGATGTAACACTTTGCAGTGTAAGTTAGGTACTTTCTGTCGCATTATATATGCATGTATAGCCACACTCACTTAGTATATATAGACACAATATAAAATGGGTGTCATAAATTTCTAAGAAGATTTTCATAATGTGAAAAGATCATTATTTTAATCGCATTTTTGCGCTAAGAAAAAAATCGTTTTCCCACGTCGAAGACGACCGAGCCACGTTGCGTTCGCAAGAAGAAAACTTTTAGATGGTAGAAATTAATGCGGAATGTGTAATATCGTTTGCTCTCGTTCCGACGAAATGGTGTAAATTGCAAAAGACATCCATCCGGCGCTGGACTATCCGGTAATGGAGACATCCTTTACTTTTTTTCTTATAGTTTTAGCTACAATCCTTGTTATATGAATTTTTGTTCTATTTTAAACTTGCTCTTTTATAAATAGGCTATATATGCAAATATGTATCTTCATAAGTTTCTCTATTTAAGTATATATTGGTTTCGTGAAAATTTTTAAGCATGTACGATATTTAAAATTAATTAAAAAAGGTGTTTATTTTTAGAAAAGAATCGCGCGATCATAGAGATGTAAAGGAGTGCAATCATTTTTGGATTTCTGTAAAATAATTTAAAAGACTTCATTTAAAAAAAATTGACTTCACCTACTTATACGTTTTTCTTAACTTAAAAAAATTTTGATTTGAATTTTGAAATTCTTCGCAATCTTTTAGCTTATTGATTGCATCCAATGTAATGTTGTTTGGAGCCATATAACGAAGTCCTTGAACTGTGTGAATTCTTTAGAAAAAAAAAATAGGTATGTATTATTTATTTCACAACAATGTACCCAATCAGAAGGCTTCAAGCAGTAAACACACCAGGCAGTAAAATCGAACTGCATTAGAACAGTAGAATTGTCGGAATCGGGGGCGTTTTCAATCCACAGAAGGACAAAGACAACCAGCAACAAATTTATTCCGAGAAAGTCCCTGGAGTACTACTGCGATTGGTCTCGCATGAAACACTGATTCAAAGTTTTAGCATTAACATATTTGGTGAAATCATTATCGTCATTATAACTCTTGGGATCGAGCAACGTAAAACCTTTAAACATTTTCTATTGAATTTATCTGATATGCGAATTTAAAATAAACTATTAATGACCAAATAGTAGATTTATGTTAGCGCAATAACGATCGCAACCAAGCATAATTCATTTGATCTACCAGTTTTAATATGAAGTTAGATGTTAGATAGCTTTCCGAGCTCAGACCTCTAAGGCAGGTCCCAAGGCAAATAAAACAAAAGCCAACAAAGCAACCAAATCTCTGAATCAAAGAACACAAGATTACGATACTTCTTTGTTTTTCTTATTTTATTGACGTCATATGGGAACCAAATCAGCAAATTGTTGTTGTTTGTTGTTCGTGGATTAATGGATATTTTTCACATACGACGTCAATAAGAAAAAAAAACAAAGAAGTGTCGTAATCTTTTATTCTTTGATTCATGAACCAAATCTGTGTTTGAAGCCCACACCAAATAAATGATTTCAAATTTTTCAATATTATTATACCTACTGTTGCTCGAAATTAAATTTGATGAAAGTGCACCATAATATGTACGTATAGTCAACATTTTGGTCAACACAAAAAAAATATAACATTTTTTTCGATTTGCTTCTATCTCATGAACCGCCCAACGTATTCCAATCAAAATGTATAAGAGGTCCTTTAAATCCCAAATGGGTACCAACATTTTCGAAAAATTGTTTTTGGGATTTTTGGAAAATTCAATATTTCGAAAACGGTGAGTGAGTAGAATTTATTTAATTTGGTCTGCTATCGATAATAAGCAATCGACGGAATAGGATTTTTTTTAATTGGTGTGTTAAAATTTGGTAAATTATGTTGTGATCACACTTTGTGAAATTAAAAAAATTGATATACCTAATTTTCTCTGGCTTAATTGCATGGAATCATTTTTTAGTGCGCCTGCACTCTTGTATGATCAAACTAACCTAAACATATATATTTATTTGCAATACAAATACATACAGTAACTAACAAAAGCAAGAACGTACAACTGAGTTGGGTACATTATTTCTTTATCGTTTTTTCTTTCTTTATTGCTAAGAGTACCCACCTAGTGCTTTTTTTCAACCTTCACATTCACCACTTAACATAATCAAAAATTAAGAAAACCAGCATTTCACATCTGCATGGCCTTGGGTAGGTAACGGTATACCGTGTGTATCTAGTCTAGCTGCTGATGGTAACAAAAATCAACCAGCCACTTTTACGAATGATACAAAAAAAAATATATATATTTAGGGCGGGAAAATAATTCATGTTACCCCACCAAATGGTATAGAAATGAGGAGGTGAAAATGTGAATGTAAAAAATAAGATAATTCTACATTTCAGTTAAAAGCATTGCGGAGCAGCAGATGCTGCTAACTAACACAACCTAGAGGGGCAGATAAATTTATCGACTAGAAATAATTTAATGGCTTGCAAAGAGGAGAACGGCATTTTAACTTAGCATAAAACGATTTTTTTTTAACTAAGAACAATAGGTAGGTAGATAGATATAGATGCTGTAGGGGGTAGGTGAGTTTAAGCACTCTTGTTTCTTATTACATTGTAGGTAGTTGGACTTTTGTAAAAAAAAAATTTTTTTAAATATTTGAAATTAATAGTAAGAAGTTGAAATTCATTGGGTGGCATTTAGAATATGAGTTTCATTACCTATAAAACAGCAAACAAAATTATGTAATCTAAATTATAGTTTGGTAGAGGCCATTTTATTTTAATTTAAACCCTATGTATAATTCTTTTTTCAGAATATGTTCGATTGATTCTCAATAATTAGAAAAAAGCTTTGATCTTACGAGTTCCACCTTAACTCTCCGCTCCCGACCAGACACAATTCTATTGAACAGAAGGCGCTCAGTTCCTGGTAGAATAGCTGATTCTAATCTATCAACCCTCGACTTTCTAAAGGAAGCTGAATAATTGAAGCGGACAGAATATAGCCCCATAGTTCCCCGAGCTCATAATATTCGTTTTGTAAGGTAATAAGATCTTCTTGGAATATTAAATAAAGCATGATTTATAATTTATGAACAAAGAATTTCAAAAAGTAATTAGTTGAACAATTTAAAGAAAAGCCGTAAATTGTAAGCGGAGGCAGATTTGCTGTACAGTTTATCCCAACCATTAGAACCGTTCAGTATACATACAATGTCTTTTCTATCAATATAGTTTGTGCCGAAAACAAGGCTCCCATGTTCTGTAAGGATTGGACACGAACCCGAAAAATGTCTTCTCTTTCCTTTGTGTTGCATAACTCACATTGAAGAGGCAGATCTGATCTGTGTGGTATAAAATTTAAGAAAAGCATTTCTCCTCTCTCACAGAAAATTGTAGATATCAATTCAATGCATCTTTTCCAAGAAACACATACTGCAGATTTTGCTTCTCTAAGCTTTGCTTGGGCATGATTTTTAAAACAAGGATTACTGGATATCATAACTCCCAAATATTTGAATTCTTTTACCACTTCAATTTCGACTGCTTTGTACTTCCATTGTTCATTAGCTGCATACCTTCCATGTCCTTTCCTGAATATCATTATTTTAGATTTGTTTAAGTTTACTGTTAGATTCCAGGTGTCACAATACCTTTTGAGAATATTAATCATCCTTTGCAATTGGTGAGGTGATTCTGCTAATAGAACGATGTCATCCGCGTACATCAAAGTGGGAATTTCTTCGCCTGCTACAGTAACGCCTCCACTTACATAATTCAACAAATCGTTGATAAAAATTGTAAATAGAAGGGTACTTAGGGAACACCCTTGTCTTAATCCAATTGCTGAACTAAATTCCTCTGAGAGACTCTCTCCATCCCAAACCATTATCGAGTCGTTTTCATAGAGTTCTCTTAATATTTCCATAAATTTTGAAGAAACGCCTATGCCTGCGAGTTTGAAAAAAGGGAACTCTCTATCAATGCTGTCAAAAGCTGCTTTGAAGTCAATGTAGAAACCGTACATTTTCTTTCCTTGCTGCAAGCATAGTTCTGCTATGTTTACCAAGAGGAATACTTGATCGATCGTGGAGTAACCAGTTCGAAAACCAGCTTGAAACTCACTCAACACGGATTTCTTATTTGTCCACGTAACAAGTCTACGGAATATCAAACTGCTGAAAAGTTTCATGGATGTGTTCAAGAATGAAATCCCCCGGTAGTTTTCCACTGCTAAGGTATCTCCTTTCTTGAATAAGGGAAATATTATTGAAGACAAGAATGTTGTTGGGATACCGCGCGAATTGAATATATCATTGTAGCAGTTTTTGAGACTTACTATAAAATCTAGAGAAGCGGATTTAAAGAACTCGTATGGGATTCTGTCTGGTCCTGCGGTTTTTTAACTCGAACTCTGCCTAATAATAGTTCTTCTACGGCGAAGTTGGAATCTAAAAAGATGTCCTCACCATATGGCATGGCACATTAAACTCTGCCAGATGTAAACTCAGTATTTAACAGAGAGGAAAAAATTGTTTTTCAACTCCGCTGCTTTCAGTTGGCATCCAATTGTAAGATTTCATCCGCTGGCGTGTTTCATTACTTGACTAAATTCGGCAGATGACTTAACATTTGATAAAGATGCGATGATATTCATGTGATAATCCTTTTTCTTTTGTATACACAAGGTTTTGCAGAGTCTATTATGCTTTACGTAACATTGTTGAAATTTTAGTTACTTATTTTTATACTTATTTCGGGAACTTAAATCAATGCTACTTCACAAGTTTGACCTTCAATTGTCAATCCCATGCTATTTACCTCAACTTTTATAGAATAAAATGATTCATAACCTAGCACACGAATAAATGCAAAATTTTCATTAAAAAAAAATCTCATATCTTTTGACATATTAACGCGTACGCAACATAGCATAAAGCATTACGACCTGAAAACCTTGTCTCGTTTGTTGGAAGTTATTAAAATGACCCTCCACGAGAAAAAAAAATAAAAACAAGAGAACAAACGAAATTAACGAAAGAATAAATTATAAAACAAAAAAAGGAGTTTTTGTATTGTTTTGTTTTATACTATTTTTTTCTCTTTTTTTTTAGCTTTCGTGTCTAGCCCGCAGGACATAATTAAGACTTTTAATCAGCCGGGCATCCTTGCAAAAGTAACTCTAACAAATAGAAATAATGAAGATGTTGCAAACAAAGGACAAGCCAACAATAGAATGAGAGAAGAAGCAAATTTAATTTAAAGTAGGAGTAGAAATGGAAATGTCCTCGACAGGTGTACGTATATTTTAGTACATATGTATATAGGTAAGGTATATATACCTTGTTGTGAAAGTGTATTAGTTGAAAAGGTGTTATATGTATACAAAATATAAAGAAAGGAAGAGAGTTTAATTGTTCGAAAGGATTGGATTTCTTCTATTTTTTTTTGTTTGTTTGTTATTTTCTATTTTTAATTTAAATAAACTGGCAGACGCGGCTAAGTACTATTGGACTCGTGGATACCTGTGGTTTGGAGATGTAAGTTTTATTTTAATCGTGATTTTTAATTTATTTTTATAAATTTGTTAATTTTTCTTAAAAACATATATATTTGTATTAACTTGTATTAACTTTATTTCAATGTACATATATGTTAATTCAATTAGAAAAAGATTTATAATCTTTGTTTTTCCTCGGTTGTAAAGATAATTTTAAACATTTCGTTAAATTTATGCATGTGAAAGAAACTGCCTATTGGCAGCCAAAGCTAAAAACTATTCGATATCTATGAAATATTTCCCAATACCCATCTGGTGATTGTTTTTGGGATCTATTCACTTGACATTTAGTAAAAAAATGAAGAACAACATCCGATAAATATGCATATTAGTGAACGAAATTACAACATTTTCTTAACACACGATTGGTAAGCAAGAGGAATTTTGTTGGGGCGAATCACTATCACCATCTCACATGATCGCACATAATTGTCGAATTTACATTCACTTTACTGAAGGATTTATTGATAATTTTTAATTTGATAATAATTTAAATGAGTCATATATATTGATGTACTGATATACAAACCATCAATAATTACATAATACTCGCATATTCCCATCATTTTTATTACTTTTGGTTTGGAAATCTTTGATTTGTATTCGAATGTTGTTTTAGGTTCTATTCCACACAATACTGTACCGCCAACTATCATTTGATCATATAATCGAAAACCAGACCTTGATCAAACTTGATATTACGATGGTAGATAACGGAGAAAACTGAGCCCTGCAATGCAACTTGTTTGTTTGTCACTCTTATTTATTACTTATTTTATTTTATTTTATTTTATTTTATTTTATTTTATTTTATTTTATTTTATTTTATTTTATTTTATTTTATTTTATTTCATTTTATTTTATTTTATTTTATTTTATTTTATTTTATTTTATTTTATTTTATTTTATTTTATTTTATTTTATTTTATTTTATTTTATTTTATTTTATTTTATTTTATTTTATTAAAAAAATAACATTCGCTCCAATATTACTACTTTTAAACGAGCTACAATTGTACATACATACATAGACATGGACAAAATAGTACCTTACTTTTAAGTGATACTGTATCTTGCACTTTAGTTAGTGAACATGTGAACAAATTGGTGCGTTAATGCAACGGTTTATATACTGTCAATCTATTCAACGTATGATCTTGTAATTAAACAAAAGGTATTTGTAATATTATGCACTTAGAGATTGCAACTAAAAAATATGCTGGTCAAAAAATAGGAACATTTGAATAAAAGCTCAAAAACATTTGTTATAAGCTAAAAGAAGTCAAGATTTTGGTGAGATTTTTTATCTGAGAATAATTTTGAAATTTTAGGCAAATTTTTTTAAATATGCCACTTTGAAATGGGAAGAGCCAAGAACTGCACTGAAGACCAATCCGAAGCCAATTTAATTCTGCATAACAACGGTGGATCCATGAGAGAAATCGCAGTCACTAGGCGCTCTACAAGGATTGTGTGAAATGCTATAAACTCCAAAAATGTTGAAGAAACCAGAGGGTGTCCTTCTAAAATGACTCTTAGAGCCAATGCTACATTATTGAGAAAAACTAAAGCGAATCCGTTTATGTCCTCAAAAGATCTGCAGCGAAAAATAGAGACGCCAGTCAGTTCTAGAACTATTCGTCGTATCTTGCAGGGTAGTGACCTTCACGCACGATCTCCAAGGAAGGTGCCATATTAATAAAAAATACACGCCCATAAGCGGATCTGTTTTGCCAAAATGCATCACATGTAAGATGACCCACTTCATGTCAAGGAGCAGTGGAGGAATGTGCTTTGGAGCGGCGAAACAAAAATAAATTTATTCGGAATGGATGGGAAACAGTTTGTTCCACATCCAAAGTGCGAGGCATATAATCCGTGGTACACAAAATCAACCGTGAAGCATGGTGGTTTTCTTGGTGGGGTGTTGTTCCAATATTCGTCATAGACGGTATTATAAGAAAGGAGTCGTATGTGGACATACTGGAAAATGTAATGTTTTAGTGGGCTGAGGAAAATATGTCATTTAAATGGCTTTTCCAACATCACCACGACCCTAAGCATACGGCAAAGTCAACAAATCTCTGGTTTCAGCGAAACAAATTGGAAGTCATGGAGTTGCCTTCTCAATCACCCCACCTTAATCCTATATTGAGAATCTCCGAAATGAGTTGAAGTTGAGGTTAGTAAGCATAAACCTTCCCACAAAACGAATCTCTGGCGAATTGTCCAAGAACTGTGGTATTCGCTTCCACAAGAAAAGGGCCAGAAGTTGGTAGACTCTATGCCAAATCGAATGAATGCAATGTTGAAAAATAAAGGTTTTTCAAGGAAATATTAAATATTCTTTGCTAATAAATAAAATAAAATGCACGACTGGATCGCACGTTCTTGCTCCTATGTTCGATCACATTATATGCAAAAGATTCTTAATAGAAACGGCTAAATGAATTTTTAAAAGTTAAAGTACTACGCACAATATTACCAAAAATAAGGGAAATTTGTCCATACCTGTATATGATTGGTTTCTCGGAAACGGATTTCGATAAAATAATTTTTTAAATAGTTTACCCTTAAAATAAAAAAGAATGGCGCAAAATTTTAAACAACCCATTGTTAAGGGCTTAACATTTTACTAGTTAGCAATTTCCTAAGTGCTTATTGATTGAATAACTATTTCAAAATTTTTAAACATTTTCTAAACTAGTAAATTGCTTATTATACAGAAAGCTGAGCATTTGTAGGGTTTGAAATTTGATGGACACAATTATTGTTGCTATGCGTTGTAAATTATTTAAATGTTGATGAAAACCCAACATGTGTTCTAAAAAGGTTTTAGTTATTTCTATTTTCATCATTTTAATTTCATTATTTACAAAAAAAAAAACAAAAAAAATTGTGCACCAGCAGGAGTCGAACCTTGGCACCCCGCGTGCAAGGCTGATATTCTATCAGATTCCATAATGGATTTAGCAAATTGCTAAAAGTTAAAGTAGCCATTCCGTGATTTTAACTTTAGTAAAATGTTAAAATCGTTTAAAATTAGCTCAACCATCTTTTTAGCTTAGTAAATTGCTAAAAGTGGCTTTAACATTTTACTAAATCGTTTAAAATTTTGCGCCAATGGCCAATGGCTTAGAGACGACTCAAATGATCTGGATGAAATTTTGAGAGAGCACTAATAAAAAATAAGTAATAAAATCTGACCTGCAAGGTATTGCTACTACAAAATAATTAATAAATTTTATTGCAATAATCGGTAGCGAGATTTTTAATATTTTTATTATTATATAAGTTGTGATGGAAATGGCAGTTCATATTTTTTCTCAGATTTTAATTTTTATAAACAAAAAAAAAACACTGAAATAAATCAAAAATAATATTCTCAACACTATAGTGTAGTAAACGGCGCGAGTGACTTGGCAACCCTGGTGCAACTGCTTACTTGTAATTCGTGTGTTCCATGCGTGTGGGCGTTGGCGTGCCCTCTACTCTGCAATTTAAATACCTACGTGCTCAAATAAAATAAGCAATTCAAGTTGAATGATTTCAGCACTTTTAGCATTATTGATTCAATACTATTAAACAAAAATTAAACAAAACACATACAAGAACCATCATACCAGCCATTCTGCGCCGTCGGCAGTTATACTTCTGCGGCCATAAAATTATACAATTATTGAGTTTAAAAGTTTAAGTCCATCAGTGTTTGTATAACCAATATACATATATGTATACGTATACGAAATTAAATAACATACTGCCAATGAAGAGGAAAGGTCAGTGTACAAAATTACATCATGTCCTTTTTTTTTACACAAGCAAAGTGCACAAATGTGCTGCCCTTGTATATTCAATCCGGGATATAATTAAATTATTAGGTCTTTTGCGAAATGAAATACAGATAGTTAAATTGAAAAGCCATATCGTGTTGTTTATGTTTTTATTTTTAATTTCGAAATCAGAGATATCTTCTCTTTTTTTTTGTTTAATCGTAGACAGGAACGAATCAATGTAATTAGATATTGTATATGTTTATTTTTTTTTATTAGATATTTATTGTTGTGTGCATTTTTATGAATTGTTTTTTATTATTGAGACACACAATTATATATAGTGTCAATCCCCTTTAATTGACTTCACATCATTAATTTAATATTTTGTTTGTTGTTTCTCAGGAAGTTTTTAAACGTAAATATTACATATAAGCTGATATAACCAGGGGCGCCACAGTGGAACGTCTAGTACAAAATTCCGGACATTGGGTGATTTATTATTTTCATTATTCGAAATATTTTTTGTTTGATATGCATAGAAAATTGTCGCCTCTTTTACATATAAAACTGTTTTTTTATGTACACTCTTTAATTTTCAAATAATGCAAAGATCAGTATTCTTAAAACCAAAAAAAAAATTTAATTTTAACGCATTTTTGTAATTTGTTTTTCTCAGACCCTTTTTATGGTTTATTTTCGAAATAAATTTTGTAGGTATGAAATTGGTTCATTTAAGCTTATCAATTAAAAAAATCTTTAAAACAAAGTTGTTTTAACTCTAAAAAAAACTCTTTTTGTGAGTATTTTTAAAAAATCCTAATTTCATGTTTGAAGATGTTTTTAAAAAAATGCTCCAAAATGCTCGGACTTTGGGTAGTCTTTAATAAATTTTGAACTTATTTGGAGTCATATCTTAAAAAAATTGGATCAAACCGCGTCCGACCCCGCTCCCTGGAGGGTTTTTAAAAATCTCCCTCAGAGCTGAGAAAGCTTAAATAAAATAAGTTTATTTTCTGGAGAAGGGGGTAGGGGCATCTTTGCATTATAAATAATAATAATAACTGACATAAAGAAATCTAAATGTTTAAACAATGACATATATGAAAGAAAGAAGGAGTGGAGGGGGAGATTCTCCTTTTTCAATTAAATCTTATTTGCCCTCGTTAAAGAGATTTTTTCTTTACGGCATCATTATTTGTTATAGACTAAAATGGCTCTCTTAATCAAAAAAAAAGTAATCCTATGACATTTTTGTTTAATTACGATTCTCTAGTGCACAAATAACTTTGAAGCCTTCGACAAGTGAAAATGGTTGTGTTAACTTAGGAAGATTTTTTCAACGTTTTGAAGGCTAACGGCCTGATTTAAATGACTATAAGTACTTAATTAAATATTGTTATCCAAACAGCGACACTAAATTCACCGGGAAAAAATTGGACATATTTGAGTTTTTTCGCAAGTTTTGTTTGAAGCTGAAAAATAGATTTGTAGAATGTAGTTACAATAAAATGGGAATTTTAAAACGTTATAAAACTTGGCTTGAAACGGAATTCAATACATTAACTTTTGTAAAAGAACCACCCTCATTAACCCCTGACAATAAGAGTGAACAGTTTGAAAACTTCAATGAGCGACCAAAAAGACGTAAAACCCAAGCTGTACGTCAAAGTACAGGTAGCACTGCGCTTCTTTTTGCCGCAAAAATGACGCTTAAAGGTGAAGGTAAGCTCGATGCTTCAAAAGTGATAGATTTTTTAATAAAATACCCTGAAAAAGCAAAAGACATTTATAAAGTTTTGGTTGACGAAAACAAACAATCAGTTTTTATGATTTCAAATGAAAAACCCTTAGGTCTACATTCAACGTTAGGTCTGAGCAAGGCCCAGTATAGAGAGATAAAAAAATTATTAATGGACCATGGGGTTGATTTATTTCCTTCATATTTCCAGCTTCAAAAATCTAAAAAAGAATATTGGCTTTGGACAAGCATTTTTATTGACGAAACAAGTGCTTTAATAGATCTCCAGGCTTTATTATTAATAAAGTATGAATATATAATTTTTTAAGTACAAAATAGTGAAAACCGTTTCAAAATCCATCCATTATTTCAAAAGTTACAGCCCGATGACCACTTTTTCATGTTTTCGTTCCACTGTGGCGTCTTGATGAAGAGGCGAGGCGGTTCGGATTCTCATAATACAAATACGAATTATACGATTTATCCGATCCGAACGGAAATTTCTCCGACTCATACAAAATGTTTTATTTTATTCTTAATTTTACTGATACAAATTTCGCAAAATGCATGTAAAACGCCTTCTATCGCAATGAATTTCACAATTAACCGAAATTTTCCAAGATTCACAAGGAATTTTTCACCTTTAAGCCGTCAAAAAATTCGATGGAACATTCTAGACAACCGACAAAATAAAATATCAAAATCCATTTAGTCAAATGATGGAATTTGATACAATGTTTTTTCTATAGCTTTTCCTTCTACCAATTATTTATTATGAGCTGTGATATTTAAAAATATTATTACAAATTTTTCAGTAGTAAGGTAGCTTTATACCAAAATTTCTGTAAACGAGAAATGTATAATAATTCAGCTACAATAAACAATCTACTTGTATCTATCTATCAAATGCTGTAGTTTTGTACATACGCGCGGCAACAAAAAGAAACCAAAATGAAGTGTGTGTATGCAAAACAAAACACATTTGCTCAAAATTTTAAACAGCTTGATGTCAAGGGCTTAGCATGATACTACTTAATATTTTGCTAATACTAAAGCACTTAACTAATATTTTCCTAATTTTAAAAACTTTTTAACTAGCACCATACTAAATCTATTTTCTTAATAAACTACAACTTAACACGCAGTGCCCTATTAACCACCCTCGTGAGGCTCGAGCCTAGGGCGGCAACTTGTAGGGGGCGGCAAATTTTGTATGTTATTTTATTTTAGTCTAAGAAAAATGAAGCAAACAAAGAAAAAGAATAAGGACATTCAAATAGGTTACTCATGATTTTTGGTATCTGTAAATACGAAATTTAAATCTCTGGCCTGATTTGCCGCCAATTTTTGAAAAAGTCTAGTTCCGCGAACGGTTCGAAAACACGTGATGGAAAATCGCCAAAAAGAAATTATTGACTACTTGTTATAACTTGCAAGTTGCAGAATTACGTAATGCTCGTAACGCGGCCGTTAAATAAGAGTAAGCCAAAATCTTCGAGTTTTTTCACTAATTAGGCGATACGATTAGGTTTCACATAAGGGTTTTATTTTGTAGAAGTTTCCCTTAATTTAATGTTATGGAAACCTCACGTAATTTACTTTATTATATAAACATAAATTAAACCTGAAAAGAACAAAATGTTGATTTCTAAAACTCTTAAGAATAAGAAAATAAGATTTTACAGAACGGTTATTTATAGGCCTAAAAATAAAATTTCAATTTCCCCGCTGAGCAATGTCAAAAGAATTACACATACACATATTTGAAGGTAATCGCTTAAGCCGTTTAGGCTGCAGCTAGTTATACATATAGACGAACATATTGACAGACTGACAGACCGACAGACACTTTTTTAGACTTCTCTATGATCATAATGTCATGTTTAATTGTTAGAATTTTTTTTTACGAATGCATAACCTGCCCATACTAGTTACATAGGTACCTATAATCGCAAGTAAAAAGGGGCGGTTATCACTGAGCGTGTCTCAGGGCGCCGAGAAGGTTAATACGCCACTGTAAACACGCCTAAAATAGTTCAAGAAGTAAGCGAACATAACTTTTTGACGTTTGTAAATGTCAAAGTGGCATATGAATTTAGTACGATACTAAAAAAATTAAGTAGCTGCATTGTGATCTTAACTTTAGTAAAATGTTAAGAAAATAGTACGATACTAAACTGGTTTAAAATTATCAAAATCCTCTTTTTAGCCTAGTATCATACGTAAAATGTTTTAACATATTACTAAACAGACTAAAATTTTGCACCATTATTTTTAATAATAAGGCAATAATAAACATGTGAGTGACATTTTTGGTCATAACTCCGGTTCTAGGCATTGGACGGCAAACAGATTTCTTATATGCACTCTCCGAACATGTCCGAAGATTTTCTTAAAATTTAGCGCACAAAAATAATATGGATTGTTCTTTATATATATAAAAAGATAAAATTAATCATTCTGATTTTGTAACTAAACAAAGAAAGTTGTTTTCAATTTAAATACAATGGCGCAAAATTTTAAACAGCCCTCGTTTAGTGAATAAAACCAACTCTAGTTAAAGCAGTCGTTTAATTGACAGCCCTTGTCTAACTTTGTCTTAATTTTAGACATACTAACTCTTCTAATTAAAGTAGATCTTTAGGGCTACGTTAATCTAACTTATGTTGAACACATCTTATTTTGACAGATATAGTAATGGAACAGAACGAATAGAACATAAGCACAGAAACACAAAAAACATATTCATACATTTGTAGAAGCTCATGTTTCAGGTAAGATTTTTATAATTTCAGAAAAAAATCTTCATTATAATTCGTTTCAGATACAGAAACAAATTTCAACAGACCTAAACGAGTGGGGCTTTCAGTTGATTGCTCTTATCCTCATATAAGCTTAAGCACCTCTCGTTATTATCCCTTTTGTGACACACTACTTTAACCGAAGTTGGTTGCTTAAAGTTCGTCTTGCTTATCTGCACCGTTTTCCACCGAAAGTGCGTCTTCTGATCATCGAAGAATACTTCGAATAAGACGTTAACGAAAGAACGAAAGCCCTCCAGAAGTTGCATAATTTTGCAACAGCCCTGAATGCAATGGCATGTTATGAAAAAATGAACCCCTTCGATTTGCAGAATTTGTTGAAGAGGAATCACACATTCGCGACGCAGAAATTCTCTAATATGAGAGCTTATGGCAGGATTTTTCAGATTCCGAATTGAGCGTACAAGGAAAAGGCCAACTGACCGTCATGTTATTAGTAGGTCGAACCATATCGCAGAAAGGATATCAGTGAGGACGATAACGACCCCGGATATAGCTTAACATAAATGTTAAATAATTCAATGACATCGTCTAGGAATGCTATTTGTGGTCGGCGGGCTTATGCCCCCCACGAGTGCGCACGGAACCAACCACCGATTGCAAGCAATGGGCACCAAACGGGTTGATTTAAACGAAGAAGACTATAATTAGAAATAACTATGTAATCATGTTTTTTATTAATTATTAGTATTTTTTCATCGAGTAGATAGATATCACATTGTTCATCAAGAAAAACAAATAAGTTGGGGATTTTATATTACAAAAATATAAACAAATTTATATATGTACTATGTACTTGTTTTTTTTTATATTCTAATTAAATTGAATCCAAATCGTTATCTTGAAAAAAATTCCAGGTTCTCAAAGTGATTTGATCGAAATTTATTAAATGTTGGTTTTCCAAAAAGCTGAAAGCCTTCAAAAAGTATGGTACTCGTATAGTATAATCTTCTTCAAAAAATATTTTTCTTTAATTTTTTTGTTATGAAATCGTCGCCTGGATAAAATATTGTCGTAAGTTACAATTTGCTACTTTTCTCAAAAACTGTAAGGTGAATTTGTTTAGAAATTTAATGGGAGATACAGAAAACATCTGGCCGCTCAAAAACGTTAAAATATAGATGATATTCTAATAAAGAAAGGAATAAGAGTTAATTTTTAACAATATGCCGCTGTCGTATGTGACTGCTTATACAAAACTACCTGATACCCAAACACATACGACAAAATAATCACACATAAGACAAATATAAAATAAATTTAAATGTTGTTAGAATATTACATACGACAATATTAAAACAAATTACATATTTTATTTAAAAATAAAAATAAATTAAAATTTATTTTTTTAGTATTTATTTTCTGTATAAAAAATAGTTTTTTTTATTCTCAACAAACTTAAAATAAACAAAAGTAAAATAAAAAGTTTTAATCCTAAAATACAATAAATAATTAATTCATATTGGATAATATACAAAATACATCAGTGTTTAAATTATTTCTATTTATAATTATTTAGGCCTTTTCTACCACAGCTGTTATTCTACTA